>JAGXOD010000031.1:1322500-1770000 GCA_020368025.1 Brachyhypopomus occidentalis
TTTACATCTTGCATGCAAACGTTGGTCCTTTGCAGTGCTTGCATCGAGGTCAAAGGGCAACATAATCCTGGAGGAGACAATAACTTCCTGTACACCTGTCTGAGGCATGGACTTTGCAGGAAGTGTAAAACAGGTCACTCATTAAGAGGTGGAGACCTGTCAATCAAACCACCCAGAGTGTAGAATTACTACCACTTTGATCTCTTGAAGAGGATATGGTAGGTGTCCTTTCATTAGGGACGAAATGAACAGACTGCATGGGACAGCAGAAATCTGTTAGTAAACAACACACCATCAACAATAATAAAAGCAACAATAATGATATAGATAAAAATTCTTTCTTCCACCCAAAGCTAAAAGTGTCTTTGTCAAAGAGACTTTGTATCAAACCTATCACAAATGTGGATTAAAATCTCTGAGGGATGTTGTATAGTGTGATTTCTGTGATTCTGAAAAAGAAAATCCTCAAAAGAAGTGTTTTGTTCATTTGGATTATAACTTTATAAGGAAAACTTAAAGAAGTCTTTACTGCCAATGTGCTACGATCATGGTTGAAGTGCAGCACTTTGAAGGGTGAGGGAGAGCCGTCAGCTCCACAGGCCTCTGTGTTCCTGTCCCCCATCAGCTCATCACCTTTAAGGTGAAACTGTGCTCCAACATGCTGAGCACAACACGGACACAATGAGAAATCCACATTAAGACAGAGAACTTAGAACTCTGAATAATTTGCATGATTCAATATCAGGCCCTGGATGCTTCTTGATGCCGTGCTCCTGGTGCTAAGGAAAGCTCAAAGCATTCACACTGAGCAGAGGGAAAGATAACACATCCCCAGGAGGGTGATTGATAGGAGACAAAACGGAGAGTGCAGAAAGGAGTGGAGGTCTGTGGAGCAGGGATAAGGGGTCAGAGAAGACCACAAAGGCACTGGCGTTACAGCATGCTCTGAATTATGGACAGTGCTGTCTCTTACACACACACACACACAAGAATAGCCACATAATAGTATCGGTAATAAGCAGCAAGGCCAATTAGCTACATAAGAACGCTATAATCACTCGCCATGGAGAGAGAGAGAGAGAGAGAGAAAGAGAGAGAGAGGAACAGCAGTCAATGAATAGCTGTTCGGCAGGTATAATTAGACCTGTAGTGCATGTGTAGCTCCACAGCTCAGGGGTGGGTGAGGGTGCTCAGATGAGAAGACACATGTACCACCATTGTGTGATCTTGCACCATTCATTGTCTTATCTCTCCAAAGAGGAGTGTGCTGGATCAGGAGGACTCTAGACAGCAGGGTCAAACCTCAGCATGTGTGTTAACAGAATCTACATTAGGGTTCCCTACATGTCATTTTCAAATTAGGCATAATAATGTTTGTTGTTTTTATATTTAATATTGTTCAGTTGCTTCTTTGTGGCTTTTTGGCACATAAACCTTAAAAAGAGTAGTTTGACAGTAGTTTTAAGTAAACATATATTGTTTTCTTTATATAAATATTTTAAATACATGTATTTTGTCTCTTTGTAGTTTATTGCAGTTTATTATGCATTTTAATAGCATGAAGAATGATTGAATTGAGACTTTATTGAGTTTATTTGTGTTTTTGGATGAGGAAGTGGAGTGGTAAGTGTGACTGTGGCTTAACCACCAGCGAGACACAGACGACGGCGTCTCAGCGACTCCAGATTAACAGTCTGATTTTCACAACATTTGTTTGCCAGATTTTTGCATTCCTGCAACAGCAGGAAAGCACTGAGACACCAGTAAAGGTCCCATATCATAGGGCTGAAAGTCTATATGACTATATGCTGCTTTTCCTCTGACATCATACAAGGCACAAGTGTTACACAGGATATGACTGTAACATGTTAAAGCTCTTTTTAGAAAGCTGACCTGAAAAATATTTTGCACTGTAGCAAATATTTGCCTTTTTTAGATGGATTAAATAAAGATCTAAATGAAATAAAACAGTTCCCACATAAAGAACTATTGACAAAGGGGCGAGAGGTCGGGACGGTTGCCTGATCGACCAATAAGAGACTCTGGCTATGAGGAAGCACAAGAGAATGAGAGATGAAGAAAGAATGAAAGAAATGAGAGGAGAAAAAAGGTTTGTGTGAAGGGGCCGTGAGCGGCAGTCCATCTGAAGGGCTTCAACATCCTCACAAAGGCCCATGACATCATCAGGTATTGAGGGGTACAAGGAGAGAGAAAAAAATGTGTGTGTGTGTGTGTGTGTGTGCGTGAGGAGATTAATCAGCTCTGTTTGCTGTGGCTTCTCTTTTATTACGACAATTTTTTTCCCACCACAAGCTTTATTTTGAAAAACACAGTGTACCCAACTCCTTATGTTATGTGTGTGTGTGTCTGTGTGTGTGTGAGAGAGAGAGAGAGAGAGAGAGAGAGTGTTTCCAAACATGCATATTCTTGTGAAAGACTCCTTGTTCCTGTTTGCTTAGGCGGTTGAAAGTGTACAGCTATGATCTGCTTTATCTTCTGAAAAATGTTTTTCACCCCCCCCACAACCCCGACCCTGAACAGCGGATCTGCCCCTCCCCCTCCCACAGCCTGTACCCCCCATAACTATTCCGTCTCTTCCCTCCTTTCTGGAAGACACAGTTGAGAAAAAGTCTGAGACAGGCCAGCCAGACAGGTCCCCGTAGGCCTCCCTCACACAGTCACCATGTGTAAAAGGACTTAGACTTGGGCTTAGTCCAGAAATGGAGGTAATTAGAATGGTTTACTCTGGATACATGTGCTCACAAATGCTTACACACACAATCACACATACAAGCACACAAGTATGTACACACACACACATGCACACGCACACACACAAATGTGAAGAACCATCATCAGCCTGTTGAGTGGCTGTACTGGAGGGGTGGCAAATTCTCCAGAGCCACGTTATCCCACTCCAGAGCTTTCAGTTCGTATGCTATAAACACACACACACACACACACACACACAGGTTATGTGTTACTTTAGTTGACACACTATGATCTTTTGTGTGTGTGTACCTCTCTCCCTCTCTCACTTTGTCTCACATACACACACAAAGAGAAAAAAAGTTGCAGTAAATTGCTAGTTAAGAGCTGTTTTCCTTCTCCTGGTGTCCATCAGCCTTCGTCTCCACCATCAGTATGTCTGCTGTGCGTATCACGTATGCAATTAAAACGTAACTCTGCTTTAATACCATATTAAATAGAATTAAATATCACGCTTTCATTGTTGCTGTTGTGATTTTGAGAACTCTGTTGTTAGATGTTAGACATGAATAAGTGACTGAAGGTAGAACCATGAGCTAAACAAAACTCTGACCACACCTACCGCAAAGTGGAAATTATATACACAGAAACACGCACACATGTACACACACACACACTCACACACACACACATATGCACACACACACACACACACACACACACAGAGGAAAAGGACCACAGCCACATGTGCTCATTATACACAAGATTTCCTTGTAACGCCTATATATTTATACCCTGGCCAGTTTGTGCTATGACCACTGCTGGCCCAACTGTCTTAGATGATAAACGCTCCATTTCCAAGAAAACTGAACACAATCATCACTTTCTGTAAACATAAGAAAAATATCCGAGAAATCATCAAAGGCATCTGGCAAAATAATATGATTTATTGACCATGGAGTTTGGTGATTCATTCAGTTGTTTGCGTTTCTGCAGGTATGTTATGTAGTGTAGTTTTGAGTCAGGCGCATAAATGCCTACCTCACACATCACTGAGGACATACGGTAAATGACCACAAATGTTTGGGGAATTCTGGGAATTTTCCATAGCTGGTGTGAGACCTTGAGTACCTATGAAATCATCTACTAACCAGGTTAATAAACCTAAAATACTGTGTGTGTATGTGTGAGAGAAAGACAGAGAGAGAGAGAGAGAGAGAGAGAGAGAGAAGTGGACAGAAATAGAGAGAGAAGTGAGACAGAGAAATGTCTCATTAAAATGCCTCAAACACCTTCCCACAATCGGCCTTACAAAGAATACCCCATCCATCCCTGTCCCATCCCCCAAAATGGAGTTTCCCCCTCCCTTGGTGTAGGTAAACACCGACTAAAGTTTACTCAGCGATGAACACATTTTTTATCAGCTGTTCATGGAAAACATTTTGGCCTTGAGTGCTGAATGTTTGTGTTTGATGGGGATGTATGAAAGGCTTCATTCAGAGCTGTTGGGATAAACCTGACCTGGGCGCAGCAGATAAGCAGGCCGCACATCAACACAGAGGCCAGCGTGACAGGCCAGCCTGCGGGACCGACTCCTCCTCGCTCACGCGGGACACTCCTGTGGGTGTCAGCTCACTCTTTAACAAATGTTTGGTGGAATCGGCCCCAAGGAGGCGTATGTAGATCACTCCTCCATCCCTCCGCACGCCAGGCCTTTCCCAGGGCGCCTCCATGAGCCACAAGCAGTAGACTGCCTTCTTAGCAGCTGTAAAGGACAGAATGATCATCCCATTTGTAAAACCACAAGCTGGCTTTGAAGATGGTTAAACCTACCAGAAGAGAATCAACAGGGTTCTCTTCTGATTTTTACACTAGGGGCAGGTGTTTGGCAAACGACTGCACTTCTGTATATCTTCAAACACTCAAACACACACACACACACACTCACACACTCAACGGACCCAGCTGAAAAGTGCAACAGTAAGAGTTATCAAACTATTGTCAGCAGCTGAGAGCATGTTAATATGTTAATATTAATGTTAATAAACGAATATTAATGTTGATATGTTAATATCAATGTTAATTAATATGTTCATCAGTTATGCCATTCAAGTCACTGTGTATGACATTAATATTGAAACCAATAGTCAATGAAGGTCCTATGGTATATTTTGTACAACGAAGAAGCCACTTTTTGCAGGGAACTCGAATTAATGTCCACACACTCCATGTGTATTTATGCGTAGACTTTAAAACACACTAAAATTAGGCAGACTGGGAGTGTGTGTGCTCCCAGAAAAAACTCTTGGGTGAGTGTGTGTGTGAGTGAGAGAGAGAGAGAATGAGTGTGAGACCCTGCATCACCATCAAGATACAAAACAGGATCTGAATATGACTTCCTGCCAGGTGCCATGGCTACTGATACTTCCTGTTACCTCAGAGCTGCTTCTCTAGCTGGAAGAGGGTGTTGTCTGTCTGCTATTTTCACTGCTTCATAGATCGGCTGGCAGTGACGTAAAGGCTGGGGCTGTGGGTGGTTTGAGATTACTGAGGGCCAGGCAGCGAAGGAGCTGCCCTCTGGGTTTGCCCAGTAAACACTGCTCACCTCTGGGACCCAGCCCTCAGCCGGTCCTGCTCAGCACAAGTCACCAATGACCACAAAATCTGCTTACCGATCCCCCCCGCTGGGGCACAAGGTCTGTCAAAAGGTCAGGGCTGCGGAGGGCACTGCAGGGAGCGATGGCGCCTGTAGGTATATCACCACTAAAGGGCCACAGTGCTCTCTCTCCACTGCCTCTCCACATATCCAGGGGTTCATGCAGGGATGGATGATTTAGACAGGCGATCAGATTCATCATCGCAGTTAATACCTGACTCAAACAGGCCCCAGGCACCAGGGTCAAAGGGCAAGGCTCTGCTCAGTATGGAGGTGTGCACACGTTAATTTGTATGTCCAGAGAGAGTGACAATATACTATTCTAGAATATCAAAATTCTAGAGGAAATATTGCACACAGAAAAAAAGAGGAGGAACAAAAAGCTCCTTAAAGAAGTGGGCTGAAAGGTGTATGCAAATGATCTCAGCATTTCCCATGAGAGTCCATCTCCTCCAGCTTGGGTTCAGGTCGCTGATCCTCAGTGGAAATGTAAAAGGTTTGCTGGTCAGTAGACCGAAGTGGGGTGTGTTTTGTTGCTGAGGTCTGTTAGGGTGATGAGGTGTGTTGGGGTGATGAGGTCTGTTGGGGTGATGAGGTGTGTTGGGGTGATGAGGTCTGTTGGGGTGATGAGGTCTGTTGGGGTGATGAGGTCTTGTTGTGGTGATGAGGTCTTGTTGTGGTGATGAGGTCTGTTGTGGTGATGAGGTCTGTTGGGGTAATAAGGTCTGTTGGGGTAATAAGGTCTGTTGGGGTGATGAGGATGACTAGCGCAGGAAGAGTGACGATGCCCTTTCACATTATAGTCAGAGGCAGCATGGAGGGGTGGTGTGGCTTAGAGAATTTGATTGGCTGACATGAGACACAGAAGTGGATATAGAAAGAGAGAAAGAGAGAGAGAAAGAGAGAGAGAGAGAGAGAGAGATAGATAGATAGATCACAGGGCTCCCTTGCCAAATATTCTAGCTGCCACCTTAGGACAATATAAAATGCACATGCATAACCTAAATAAAACTCTTCAAAGACAAAAGCGGCTTGCACTAAAAGAAATGAGGTAATCTGGTCTCACAAAGTGCTCCTCAGCACAAAGCAAGGCGACATGTCCCTCATTAAGAGAACTCCAGAAAGCTCAAAACTCTGATAAACTACAGCAGATCGTGATCCCCGTGTGAAAAATCGATTCCACCACAACCCGAGATGTCGTGTAACGCTACACAGCACAAGGCTTTTGCCTGACACCTGAGGGATCTGAGGGTGTGTGTGTGTGTGAGAGAGAGAGAGAGAGAGAGAGAGAGAGAGAGAGATTTAACCCCCTCTAAAGTCCCCAAAGCTAAAGAGGAACCCAGAGAGTGTGTGCCTTCCTCTGTAGGCTTGGCAGCAGAGCAAGAGAGAGAGGGAAACAGACAGAGAGAAACAGGAGAAAAATTGAGTTAGAGACAGAAAGAAAGAGAGAGGAAGAGGGAGCGATTTGGAGAGAGACTAAACCTACTCTATTTATCATGGAGGCTACGATAAGAATCAGATTCAGAAGGTGAACTGCATGGTGGGTCAGAGCCTAGCACAGGATTTAGTGCCATCCAGAGAGAGAAAGACAAGTGAGAGTGAGAGAGACACAGGTTATGGGGGAGAGAGGGAGAGAGAGAGAGAGGGAGAGAGAAAGAGTGAGGAAGAGAGAAAGAGAGAGAGTGAGGGAGAGAGAGGCGATAACCTCTGCACAATAGCGCCGCAATGTCAGATAACTGAAACAAACAGCTATGGCCCACAAAAAGCATCTCTCTCTCTCTCACCCACACACACACAGAGATACACACAAGTCTCACATTATCTGAAGCAACCTGAGAGCACAGGAGCTTGTGCATGTTTGTGTTCACACACACATAAAGAAAGAAAAGATGCAAAGCAGGGATGGGAAAATGAGGAAATGAGGGGATGCAGGAGTGATGGAGTGAAGCAGGAGTGATGGAGGAGTGATGAAGGAGTGATGGAGTGAAGCAGGAATGATGGAGTGATGGAGGAGTGATGAAGGAGTGATGGGGTGAAGCAGGAGTGATGAAGGAGTGATGGGGTGAAGCAGGAGTGAAGCAGGAGTGATGGAGGAGTGATGGAGTGAAGCAGGAGTGAAGCAGTAGTGATGGAGGAGTGATTAAAGAGTGAAATAGTGAAGCAGGAGTGATGGAGGAGTGATGCAGGAATGATGGAGTGATGGAGGAGTGATGAAGGAGTGATGGAGTGAAGCAGGAGATGGAGGAGTGATGGAGTGAAGCAGGAGATGGAGGAGTGATGGCGTGAAGCAGGAGTGAAGTAGGAGTGATGGAGAAGTGATGAAGGAGTGATGGAATGAAGCAGGACATGGAGGAGTGATGGAGTGAAACAGGAGTGATGGCGTGAAGCAGGAGTGATGGAGGAGTGATGGCGTGAAGCAGGAATGATGGCATGAAGCAGGAGTGATTAAAGAGTGATATAGTGAAGCAGGAGTGATGGAGGAGTGATGAAGGAGTGAAGCAAGAATGATGGAGTGATGGAGGAATGATGGAGGAGTGATGGCGTGAAGCAGGAGTGATGGAGGAGTGAAGCAGCAGTGATGGAGTGAAGCAGGAGAGATGAGGAGTGATGGAGTGAAGCAGGAGTGAAGGAGGGGTGGTGGAGTAAAGCAGGAGTGAAGCAGGAGTGATGGAGGACTGAAGCAGGAGTGATGGAGTGAAGCAGGACTGATGGAGGAGTGAAGCAGGACTGATGGAGTGAAGCAGGAATGATGGAGGAGTGAAGCAAGAGTAATGGAGTGAAGCAGGAGTGATGGAGGGCCCCTAGCGTGAGGCGGAGATAAGACACTGGTGGGGAGAGGCAGAGCAGCTCCGCCCTCTACTGTAGAGGTGGATCCACATGCACTGAAGGGTAAATAAAGGTGGGTGGCCCATCACTTCTCCAGCTGAACAAAGAGATGATGTCACACACACATGCACACAAACACATGCGCGCACACACGCATGCACACGCATGCACGTGCATGCACGCACACGCGCACACACACACCCATTATAGGGTTTTCAACACACATTTAGCTTTGGAAAGTGTAAAGAACTGTTAAAGCTCTTTGGGAATTGGGACTTGGCTGAGAAAGAGGAGTGGTATCTGAGAGGGAGAGAGACATGGAGGGAGAGAGGGGGAGAGGGAGAGAGGGACACAAAGAAAGATAGAGAGAGACTGTATGTGTGCCTCTGGTTGTGGGTAATTTGAGGGAGGTGTCCATGTCCATGTATTTGTGTGTGCAGGCGTGTAATATAACCACATGGTATGTCAGAGTGGGTGGCTGGTCATGTCTGGTATATCGTGAACACGTCTCAGATCACTAGGGCAGAAGTGTGTTGGTGACAGCACAGCACCACGGATCCTCCCAGAGCTAACGGACGCACGAGTGCAGCAACAGACGAGGGAATGGATGGAGAAAATTGGACCTCCTGTCTCTCTGACCAGAGGTGCTGGAGATAAACTCAGGTGTTAGCCATCTCAGAGGCCAAGGCTACAGACGTTAGTCAGCTTGAGCATGTATGTAGAGGCAGGCTGATCAGGGATCTGTCTATGCCCTGTTGTGTTTGTATAGCAGTACCACAAATCTACTGATTTGGAATATTATAGGAACACATACCTGAACACAAACACCACAGAACACATTAGATGCAGTTAAATGTTTTAAGTTGTATGGCATTTATGATGTAAATTATAAGAAAACAGGCTACCTTATGGCACAAGTAAGATAACAAACTCACTTCAGAAATCTCAAACCTCTGGTTGGCTTACATATGCTAGTAATCAATAGGTCAGAAATCCACGTGTCCATTTGGCAGTGGACACTATGTTATATCAGGTTATCTCCAAACAGAAAATGTGCTTTTACACGCGATTCCAGTGCTTGATGAACTCTTCGACCACAGATTATTTGATGTACTGCTGTGACCTTTGAAACAGATTAGCTGAAGAGAGTTACAGTCCTCGACTGGCACAGGCTCGAGTTACGCACAGTTCAAAGTGCGATAAACAATTTTAAAACAAATTACAAAGTGCAAATAAAATGGAAAATATCCTTATTAATAATTACCAAGTCAACCCACACATGTCCTTGATTCAGAAATGATAAAGACAATGTTATTCAGTGAAGCATTTCAGGGGAATACAGGCTCCACACAGACGTGCTGAACCTGGTTATGAAATATGCACATTAAACAAAAGTGCAGCAAGCCAAACGTGTAGGTCAGTGGAAACATGCCTCCCCCGCCTACCCAGCATGCAATGCTGCGGCCTTCCCTGCCACACATCACCTTAGAGAGTGGAGTGAGCAGGATGTGCAGGCCTGGTGTACAGACAACATCCTGGGACTTTACATCATTCATCCAAATTCAGACCCAATTATTTTTTTAATGTTTGCTGTTAAGAGTTTTAATTTTCACTAATAAAAGGAGTTTGCAGTGAATGTTCTAAATGTATTATTCCAACATATCCCACATCTCTGGAGGAGTCTCAGATAATGGAGCTGGTGTTTATCAAGAGGAAATCACTGAGATGAAATGACCCCTTTCTGATTGAACAATGGCCCTAAAACATATGTCTTAATGGGGCTTTCAGAGTGACTTAACAACACACACACACACACACACACACACACACACACACACACTGTTGCAATGAGCAGATGTGCGTGCTTTTAACGTTCGGGAAGAGAAACTCATAGAAATGCATAGTGTCTGTGTGTGTGTGCACACGTGTGTGTGTGTGTGCGTGTGTGTGTGTAAATTAGCCATTAGCCATTAGGTTAGGAGCGCTCATGCTTGTCTGTGTACCTTTCCCATGACTTCACTGTGATAAATGTTAGTAAAATGTGTTAAGTGCTCTCAATATGCACAGCATGGTCAGTGGTGTTGTGCTAAAGCCCCTCACGTCTGCCGTGCCTACAGCCCAGACCCTGGGGGCCGTCTGTTCAGCACACACCACCACAAACGCAGCCTGCAAAAAGGACCTCACTCATATCAACACGACTTAGTGCACAGCATGGACTACTGTTTAACAATAACGCCGGTGACAGAGAGAGAGTGCAAGCGTGGTTTAGGATATTACCATATTCTCCCTCACACACACACACCTTACTCAATGCATGTCTGTTCCCATTACTCAGTCTCTCTCTGTTTTTAACACCTGCTGGATGTAGTGCATGTCTCCCTGTCTCAGAGAGAAGGTCTCTCTCTCTCTCTCTCTCTCTCTCTCGCTCTCCATCTCTCTCTCTACATAACTCTTTGCACTATACACTTGCTAAAATACGATAATAAAAAACAAGTACATCGCCCCAAGCAGCCTAACCAAGTGCTTTCCTTCTTCCCAAGTGTAGAGAAAATTTAATTAGGTATTCAGTGTAGACCACATGAATACATGAATACACACCAAAAAGAGAAAAAGAGAGGTGGGGGGAGGGGAGAGGGATAACACACCGAGCTCATCATCAGGACGAAGTTTGATTAGTTAGTACGAGTTATTAATCGTACTCGCACAAACCTTTTTGGTTCTTAACATGAAGAAGAAAAGTCTCAATCCTTTGCTCCCTTTTCAAGCTCTTTCCTTCTTTATCTCCCAGTCCTCTTTCTGTCTGTATTTTGAATCCATAGAGAACCAGCCATTTCATTCAGACCAGCTCCCCCCCTGCTCATGGATCACTGGTTAGCTTAGGGATACAGAGCTCGGACAAAAGCTACAGCTGACATGTGGACCTTGATGGCAATAATGGCCATTTTTAAGCCCAATCAATCACATTTAGTGGACATCCCCGATTCTTAGAGTCTGAAAAGGTATAAATAATAATAATGATGCAAAAGAAAGAGAGAGAGAGAGAGAGAGAAGAAAGAGAGAAAGAGAGAGAAAAGAAAGAGAGAGAAAAGAAAGCTGGAAAGACGGAATGTCACTGGGGGAGCAGAAAAGGGACTCAGTAAATATTTTAACTGCTTATTAAGATTTGGAGGGCACCACAAAAGCAGCATCTGTGGGATAAGGAGAGTCCTGAAAGGAAAAGCTCCAGATGGTCCTGCCGAGAAACCCCATATACGCACAGAGAAAGCAAAGCTTCATTTATTGAGTTATTCATTTGCCCATTTATTGCATGTTGCCATACTCTGTGAGATAGACTCTGTACGTGGGTGGGTGGGTGTACTTGTGTGTGTGTGTGTGTGTGTGTGTGTGTGTGTGCGCGTCTGGTGTGTCCTTGCGATTGCGTAAATTGTTTCGGAGCCCGAGTGACTGCTCCAGGCTTGTGATGGACGCCAGGAATCCTCGGACAGCCCGTAAAGTGAGCACTGAACGCTCCGGTTTGTTTATCCTCAGACTCGGGTAGTAGCGTGTCTCTCCGGCCTCCCATTTACGAGTGGCCTCAGCCGGCGCAATCCGTACACACGCGACAGCATGGGAGAGTAGGGCGGGGGAGGGGGGTGGGTGGGTGAGTTAGGTTGGTGTGTGGGAGGGTCGGTTGGTGGGGACATAGGGGTGTTTGGGTATATTGGGGGGTAGGTGGGTGGGGGCGTGAGGGTGTTTGGGTGTATTGGAGGGTAGGTGGGTGGGGGCAGTGGGGGTGTTTGGGTATATTGGAGGGTAGGTGGGTGGGGGTTGCATGGGTTAGATGGAACTAGTGATTCTTCTTTACGAGTTTTAAGCCCTGTCTGCCCCCCTGCCCACCATCAAAAAATGAATTTCAAAAGAAACCACAGAAAAAGGTCATTTAAATATGCAAGGCACAGAACTGAGGGGACATTCTGGTCAAAACGTTTCCCATCCATCTCCTCTCTCTCTCTCTCTCTATGTCTCTCGTTCACTCTCCATCTCCCCTACACTCTCCTTCTTTCTAACTCTCTTGCCCTTCAGACTGTAGCACAGGTCGCTGCTCTGTAGAAAGGTGAGTGTAGTAGTTCATGAGATAATGTGAAACACTTTTTTTTACATCTTTCATTCTTTTCTGATCAGTTTTACTCACTCACACTCTCACTCTCCCTCTTTCTCCCACTTTCTCTCCCTCACTCTCTCTGTTGCTCTCTCTCTCTATCCCCTCCCCTCCTCCTTCTCCCTCTTTTATCTGGTTTGGTTTTTATTGGCTCCTGGGCTCCTGGGAACTTCAGCCTAATAAAAAACAATCGGAGGGAATTTTCCACTGAATGTATGCACTTTGGAGAGCAGACAGACACGCAGGCACACCGGGCCCCTGTCACTGCACACCAGGCCCCTGTCACTGCACACTGGAAGCAAACGGGGCCTGTGTCACTGCACACCAGGCCCCTGTCCCTGCACACCAGGCCCCTGTCCCTGCACACCAGGCCCCTGTCACTGCACACCAGGCCCCTGTCACTGCACACTGGAAGCAAACGGGGCCTGTGTCACTGCACACCAGGCCCCTGTCCCTGCACACCAGGCCCCTGTCACTGCACACCAGGCCCCTGTCACTGCACACTGGAAGCAAACGGGGCCTGTGTCACTGCACACCAGGCCCCTGTCCCTGCACACCAGGCCCCTGTCACTGCACACCAGGCCCCTGTCACTGCACACCAGGACCCTGTCACTGCACACTGGAAGCAATCGGGGCCTGTGTCACTGCACACTGGGCCTGTGTCACTGCACACTGGAGGCAAACTGGGCCCCTGTCACTGCACACGTGTTGAGAAAAATTCCCCTTTTCCCCTTAACTTTTAGTCAGGAATTCTCCACTCAAATGAACAGTGATCCTAACAGAACAGGATCCCTAACAGAACAGGATCCCTAACAGAACAGGATCCCTAACAGAACAAGCTTTCGGTGACATACAGTATACTGTATACCTCCTGTTTCACAGGTACTGTATTATGGTTTCCATGTAAAATCTTTAAATTGGTAAAATGGAAAAAAATGTAAAGTTTGATTGACTGTGTTGGTAATTTGTCTGAATTTAGTTTTTGGATGGCAAAATTTAGATCTTGGTCCCTTTAATACATCACTTTTTATATCCCTTGGGTTCTGTTCATTTTCAAAATCAAACTCGTAAAAGCGTCATAGGCGCAATAACAGAAGACATAGCCTAGCAGACATTTACATATTAATCCAATGTTGAAAATCACTGTCTGTTAAAAGTTTTACAGGCAAAAATAAAAGAGCAAAATGCCTGGAGAACTCGCAAGGGCCGTCTGTGCCACCTGGGAGAGGACACATCACTGAGCTCACTCAGAAGAGCCCAACGCACCCAGCACACCAAATACACCCAACACACCATATACACCCAACACACCATATACACCCAACACACCCAGCACACCAAATACACCCAACACACCCAGCACACCAAATACACCCAACACACCCAGCACACCAAATACACCCAGCACACCATATACACCCAACACACCCAGCACACCAAATACACCCAACACACCCAGCACACCAAATACACCCAACACACCCAGCACACCAAATACACCCAACACACCAAATACACCCAACACACCCAGCACACCAAATACACCCAACACACCAAGCACACCAAATACACCCAACACACCAAATACACCCAACACACCCAGCACACCAAATACACCCAACACACCAAATACACCCAACACACCATATACACCCAACACACCCAGCACACCAAATACACCCAACACACCAAATACACCCAACACACCCAGCACACCAAATACACCCAACACACCCAGCACACCAAATACACCCAACACACCATATACACCCACACACACCCAGCACACCAAATACACCCAACACACCCAGCACACCAAATACACCCAACACACCAAATACACCCAGCACACCAAATACACCCAACACACCCAGCACACCAAATACACCCAACACACCCAACACACCAAATACAACCCAGCACACCCAACACAGAGAGCTCTGTCCTCACCAAATGCAACTGGATCAAGACACAGGAGAAGTAGTAAAGACGTAGGCTAGGAAGGTTTTTCCATGTTAAATGATGTGAGTTAAGGTTTTGTGACAATGAGACAGCAGAGACATTTTTTAAGCAGTTTTGAATATCCACTCTAGGGCTGCAGTCTGAGTTTGCTATTACTGACACCAAGTCTGTCACCAAGTCACCAAGTCTGCCCACCCCCACAGGCACAGAGTGCTAAGCTGTGTGCATGCTAGCGCCTGTTCACCACTGCTATTGTGTGTAAATAATCCAATTAACACAACGTAGCCATAGTGTCAAACTCCACCATTCATCATTTGATCTGCACGGAATCAACTTCAGTGAACGGGCTCCAGCAGCTGCAGTGCGCACATACACACACACGCACGCATGCACATACACACACACGCACGCATGCACACACACAAACACACACATGCACGCACGCACTCACTCACGCACACACACGCACAGGACACGCACACACGCACCCACACATGCACGCACGCCCTCACTCACACACACACATAGAACACACACACACGCACATGCATACACACATATCCAAACACCTAGACACAAACATGCACACACAGACCTATACATAGAAACACACAAACAGAAATAAAACACACACCATCATCATGGCCATAAATACATTAATAACTTACACACTGAACTGAATGGGTTGGTTAGTACAGGATCCCTTGGGGTTTATGGGACTGAACTGAATTTAAGAGACACTGGGCCAAATTCATAAAACCTACTGCCAGATTAACGTGACATTAACGGCAAATAGTGCCATGGTTACACATGTCCTCATTCATGTGGATTGCTGGTGTATTTTACTGTTTTCATGATATATGGTGCTGCCACTTTTGTGCTCATTTGCATATGATGTTGGTGATTCACAACAGAAAACCACTCTGCAACAACACCTTGGTCCTGTCCAACAGTAAATGTCAGTTGATGTAGACTGGAGAATCTTTTCTCTTACAATGTTTGGTCACACATGCAAGTCATCAATAGAATTCTTCACACAATTTACATTTACATTTACATTTACGGCATTTAGCAGACGCCCTTATCCAGAGCGACTTACAAAAAGTGCTTCATTGTTTTACTCAGAACAAAATCTCTAGCTAGTTAGTTTAGGCTAAAATCAGGAAGAAACTTTAAGCAAAGATATTATTAGATACAGTCAGTATGGACGCCTAGATATACTCAAATATATACTGAGAAAACCCTACTTAACAGATAAAAGCAAGAAAAGTCATTACAGTCACAAATATTTAATACATGCTAGTGTAGTAAAATTTAATTTAAGTGCTCTTGAAACAGATGTGTCTTCAGTCTTCGCTTAAAAAACAACAAGAGACTCTGCCATTCGGACACTCAGTGGAAGTTCGCTCCACCACTGAGGTGCCAGAACTGAAAAAAGTCTGGATGCATGTTTTCCGCATGTCCTGAGAGATGGTGGGTCAAGCCGAAGCTGTGCTTGAAGCTCGAAGAGCTCTGGGTACAGATCGATTTGACCATTGCCACCATGTATGGAGGTGCTGGTCCATTCTTAGCCTTGTAGGCCAGCATCAGGGTTTTATATCTGATGCGGCAGCTACAGGAAGCCAGTGAAGAGAGCGCAGCAGAGGAGTAACATGGCTGAACTTAGGAACATTGAAGACAAGTCGAGCCGAAGTTCTGGATCAGTTGCAAGGGCCTGATGGTACGCATAGGAAGACCAGCCAGGAGTGAGTTGCAGTAGTCAAGTCTTGAAATGACAAGAGACTGAACAAGCACTTGAGTAGCCTCGCTAGACAGAAAAGGTCGAATTCTCCGAATGTTGTAAAGGAGAAATCTGCATGACCGAGTCAGGGTTGCAACATGGGTTGAAAACGATAACTGGTCATCCACAACTACACCAAGACTTCGAGCTTCAGCAGATGTGGTGACCAGCGAAGTTCTCAAAAAGAGATGGAAAGATCCTGGCGAGGACTTGAAGTTCCAGGGATGAACAGTAATTCAGTCTTGCTGGGGTTCAGCTTCAAGTGATGAGCCGACATCCAAGATGAGATATCAGCAAGACAAGCCGAGATCCGAGATGAAACCTGTGTGTCAGAAGGTGGAAAGGAAAGGACAAGTTGAGTGTCATCAGCATAACAGTGATAGGAAAATCCATGGGAGAATATTACATCACCAAGAGAACGAGTGTAAAGAGAGAAGAGCAGAGGACCGAGCACTGAGCCTTGTGGGACACCCGTGGTGAGCCTGGAAGGAGCAGATGTGGCCCCCTGCCAAGATACTTGGTAAGATCTCCCATCTAGATAAGACTTAAACCACTGCCAGACAGTGCCAGTGATTCCAAGTCTTCTGAGGACAGACAGGAGGATCTGGTGGTCAACGGTGTCAAGGCTGCAGAGAGGTCAAGAAGAATTAGGACCGAAGACAGTTTGGCAGATCTAGCAGCATGCAGCTTCTCTGTAACTGCGATGAGAGCAGTTTCAGTAGAGTGCGCCGGTTTGAAGCCAGACTGGTTCGGGTCCTGTAGGTTGTTCAGAGAAAGAAATAGAGACAGTTGGTTATAAACAGAACGCTCCAAGACCTTAGATAGGAAAGAAAGAAGAGATACAGGTCTGTAATTGTTGATGTCAGAACAGTCCAGAGTAGGCTTCTTCAAGATGGGGATCACTCTTGCAGTCTTGAAGATAGCTGGTACATGGCCTGTTGACAAGGAGCTGTTGATATGAGTGATGAAAGGTAGAAGGTCAGGTGCTATTGTCTGAAATAGCGTGGATGGAATCGGGTCCAGTGGACAGGTAGTAGGATTGTTGGATGAGACCAACTGTATGATGTCATCTGTGGAAAGAGGAGAAAAGCAAGACAGGGAATGAGGTGGAAGGTGGTGTTCAGTAGGAAGGATATTGGTAGAGAAAAGGATCTGCGAATCTTATCAACCTTCTCCTCAAAGAAGGTGACAAAATCCTCAGGGGAGAGAGTAGAGGGTGGTGGGGGGAGTGGGAGGGTTTAAAAGAGAGGAGAAAAATGTTGAAGAGCTTTGCGTGGATCAGAGGCTGATGCTTCCAGCTTCTCCTTGAAGAAGGAAGATTTCGCTGTTGTTTGTGTTGAGATCCTTGAGAGAGGAGACTGGTAGGAGTGGAGATCTGAATCATCTTGAGATTTTTTTCTCCACTTTCTTTCCGCCAGTCTCAGTACTCTTCTGTTGTCTCGAGAACATCTGTCAGCCAAGGAGTTGACAGAGAGGATCTTGCCCTGGAAGAGAGAGGACAGAGATGGTCGACAGAAGAGGAGATGGATGAAAGGAATGTGTTTGTGGCAGTTTCCAGAGGGAGGGAAGAAAATGATTCAGGATGTGGAAGAGAGGAGACAATAGTAGAGACCAGACAAGAGGAGGAGACTGAGCGAAAGTTGCGGTAGGTGGTAGAAGAAGCTGACGTGGAGGTGTGTGCAGAAGAAGCAGGAAGGGAGAGTGAAAAGGACAAGAAATGATGATCAGAAAAGTCAAGAGGAGTTACTGTCAGATCCAACACTGGGGCAGGTCTACTGAAGATCAGGTCCAGTGTGTTTCCTGCTCTGTGTGTTGGAGTTGACTGGTTGAAAGCAAGATCGAATGATGACAGCAGTGGAAGAAGACAGGACAAATGTAGTCTCTCTGTTGGAAGGTTGAAGTCCCCTAGAAGAAAAAAAGTGATGACTCTAAGGGGAGAGCACTCAGAAGAATGTCCAACTCATCTATGAAGTTTCCCAGTGGACCTGGAGGGCGATAGAGAACAATGATGTGAAGTTTAGTGGGGAAAGACACCGTGATAGCATGGAATTCAAAGGAAGAAATGTTAAGATAAGAAAATGAGAGTACAGAGAAGCGCCATGAGCGCTTCTCTGTACACATTGCGCTTCTCTTAGCACATTGACAAATGTATTTAAAAGGCCAAACAATAACTCCCCTGGTGCAGATGGCTTCCCTGCAGAATTATGTAAACATTTCTGCCATATTATCTCCTCTCAGCTTTAAACATGAGACAAGCTACAGAGCACAACTGCAAAAATTCACGTCATATGAATACAGTGCTTAGATCAGTACTGCACAGTTCTGGCAATCACCCAACGCTTCCCTCCTGTTACTGCCCTATATCACTTACTAACACAGAGCTCGTAAAGCACTGGCCAAGCGAATCAAAACTGTCACAACACTAATTCCCCACTCGGATCAGATTCATTAAAGGGTGGTGCTCTTCTACTAACCTGCACAGACGATTCAGCTTGATTTTCATGAGCCGACAAAACAAAGTTGATGCCATAATTATCATTTGACAGAGACAACTGGAAATTTATTTTCAGAACACAGAAGAAACGTGGCATTGGAATGCCACGTCTTCGTTGGATAAGAAGACAACCAATCAGCACTAAGGGGCTCACCTCTCAGAATTCCACCCTACACATTCTACATTTACGGCATTTAGCAGACGCTCTTATCCAGAGCGACTTACAAAAGGACTATGTGTTCAACATGTTCTACATGTCCTCTGTCTGCTGCACTAATAGAACCACTAGCAGCAATCAGAGCAACTGAACTGAACAGAACAGAAAGATAGAATTTCATGAAATGCCCTCTATGCAGATGATGTATAGTTATTCTTACAGGATCTCACTCTCATCCCTCCAACTCTCTTCAGGAGATGATAGCACTCAGATTTTACAGAATGTCTAGTCAGTGAACTGGAGTTCTCCATATTAATAGTTGCTTTGTTTTCCTGTAGGCAACGTACACAGGTATATCTCCATGTCTCCCTAACCATCAGGACTCTTTGTTCCTAATGTTAAGCCATTACTGAACTCAACAGAACTCCACCACTGGATGAACTTACCTATATCACTGCTTGGCAGAATAGCACATGTACAAATGTCAGTCCTCTCCAGAATTAATGACTTATTCACCATGAACCCTATTCTATCCACAAGCTGGTTCACATCACTGGATTCTTCAATAACAAACTTTTACTGGAATCTAAACTGCTACTTCAAAAAAAGTAAAGGAAAACTTGAAGCACCAAGTTTTTACACATACTGTCTATTAAGCCAACTATAATATATCCGTATCTGAAAGATGATCCAGATTACCTTACTTACCTTACTACTCCTTGATATCATGTAGACATGCTCCAGTCTGGAGAACAACTGCAAGTTACACCTCACCACTAAACTTTACTACAAGGAAACTTTACTATATGGAAACTTTACTACTTGGAAACAGAAACAAATCACAAATGTATGTTATATATTCAAGCCTTCATTTCTACAATCAATATTACCAATAAGTCTAAAATACATATTACAATCATCTTTGCCTAAATTGAATACATAAATAAAATAACAAACAACACATTATTATGAAATTATTTTGAAATTTGAAATTCTTTAAACCTCTTGCTGCTATGGACAATATTATTTATCAGTATAGGAGAGAGACCTTATGTTCTCTCCTGGCACGGATGTCTGAGCTCAAACATGTAAAACCACCTTCACAGCGACAGACAGTAGTAATCACCAGCCGATTCAGTATAGTCATTTATAGGTCCCATATCACACGGCGTAAATGGGACTAACAAACAGAGCCATGATGGCACTGCTCTCTAAACTCTCCTGATGATTGTGTCCTTACACTGTGAACACGGCCACACATACAGCCGATCTGGAACTCTGTCAGAGACTTTACTGGCTTCACCTCGGGACACAGAATCCCACTGTCCCGCACACTCTGCCTGCAAGGCGGCATCATGAATATGAACCCATCCAGGACAGAAGCCCCATGCTCGCTAAGCCCTGCTATTGCCAGGGAAATTATCCTGGAAGGTTATTGTATAACTGGAAAGTTAAATCATCACAGAAAATAATATCCAATAGCTTATGGGGACTTTTTTATTAAAACCATAGACTTTCTATAATTTTATATGATGTCCACAAATCCACAAGACACCTAACATCACCCATCAGTGTCTGTTATTACACACTAATAACATACTTGTCATTGTTATGCCATACATATAATTCCTTACTGACAGTGAGTTACTGTCAGTGTTGAATATTTTCATTTATATATAATCTGATGTTATCTGCTGTCCTCCAAAGTGGGGTTGGTGGCAGGGGATAAACAAACAATAAATAAACGAATAAATAAACAAATGAATAAACGAATGAGTAGGATCTCAGAATGTCACAAATGATTCCGTATGATTGCGTTATTCTGTCACGATTTAAGAGAAGAACTGAAGTCAACAACTCAGCATAAACATATAGTTCCCGTTTTGGTGGAAGTTATAAATGCATTACATTTTTATTTGACTAGCAGCATTCAGTGTACCACTGGTCTCACTGGGGTTATGACAATGGTGTGCTAATTATCGCCATGGTAACTTTATGAATAAGAAGAATTCTGTGTCTCACTTTTTGTGTGGCATGGCACAGCTACTGTTAGGAGTTTTATAAACCTGGACCACTGCTGATTATTAGAGGTCAACATGTTTGAACAGTTTCCTGCTCTGTAAGTAACATTGTGAAAGTACAGGAGCCTTCTACCTGGTGTAAGTGAAAGCATTACTTCACACAGCACTGACCAGTGTTGAGTGGTGAGTGCAGGCCAGACATGTTCACCTGGTACTAAGGGGAGAGACGTGCTCTCGTAATGGGAATGACACCAGAAGGGGCGGTCGGGTGAAAATCAGCCTCCCAGATGCCAGGTCTCTCCTGGGCCACTAAACCTTGTCCCCGTCCCAAGGAGCTAAAACCCAGCTGGGCTTTTACGGCTCGGCCTCGGCCAGATGCCAGCAGCTGCCCTGACAGTTGGCCCGACGCACCGTGTCATAACTGCAACGCTGATTAACGCAGACCACAACTACCAGCAGTCGCCTGCCCGCGCTGGGCGCCATCAAACCTGACAACTACATCAAATAAAAGTCCCGCTATGAATGTCTGCCTTCGGCCCACGATTCTTTGTGTGAGCACGTGCAGCCGGTCGAGGTGATGTGGGCAGGGTTGCTCTGCTCTGTTGATAGGACTTGAAGACAAAGTGTCAGAGGAACCTGTGGAGGAACCTGTGAAGGAACCAGTGAAGGAACCTGTGGAGGAACCAGTGAAGGAACCTGTGCAGGAACCTGTGGAGGAAGCCGAGGGCTTCCGTGTCGTCGTCCCACCCCCTTACCTCTGTTCCTACGGCCTCATACTTAGAGGGAAGTCTAACTACCACAGGCATGGGAGTGTGAGTGTGTGTGAGCGTGTGTTTGTGTGTGTCATGGCATGGCAGAGTGTGATAAAAGAACCAATAAAGAGGCACTTTTATGACGAACGGACTCCCACAAAAGGCTGGGGTCTGCGGGGTGTAGTGGTGGCCCGGCCCCCTACCTCGTCCTGGAGCTGCAGTTATTAATGCATCAGCTCTGTGCAAGGCCCTGCCACCACGTCCTGCTCAGTGCCAAAGACATATTTCAGCCACTGATCACCAGCCCCACCCGTTCCACCTCCTCCCCACCTCCTTCAACAAATAACGTCGTTTTGAAAATGATTTCCAGGGCGCTGTCGGTTCCCATAGAGATGACATTACATGAAAAGAACAGAAAGAAGGAGAGAAAAAATTATAGTGGGTGATAAACAGCGCTGGTGTCGGATAACACACTGACTCCAATGGTCACGCTAAAACGACTGGCAACAGTATCCGTACCCCCCTCCCCCCGACACACACACACACACACACACACACACACACACCTCACAAATACACACAGACCCTGTTCTCTGTTCTTCTCTTTCCTGGAGACAAGCAGATTAAAGTAGCCACTTGTTTGATTATCCTGTGGAATTTCTAAGAGCTCTGTTAACTGGCTACAAACAGTACCTGGTGGTTATTAAGCTATGTGTTACATCATTCAGGAGCAGCGTCTGGGACGGCTGGTTCTGAATTAGCTTTTTCTGAAGTCCAGACAGTTTTCCTTTTTTTCGAATGGCACTATTATTTTTCCTATGGATACAACAAGTGGATGTTACAAAACCCACAATATTCAAAACATACATAATGTTGACATGTGTGGGTGTTGTTTTTGTAACGTGCCTTTGTGTTCGAGTGTTGATGGTAGCTGACTGACTCTGGACTAGCCCATTTCCTTATTTATGGTGTATCATTTTTCCAAGACTGACAAAGAGCCTTCAGACACTTTAATCACACCTGAAACAATCAGAGGGAGTGAGAGAGGGACAGTGAAGCCATGAAAGCTCTGATATGTCTCCCTCTGGGTCGTTAGCTGCCTATCACACTGCAGCAGACGCCGTGTGTGTGTGGAATGTGGTGTACAATGACATTCACGAGTGCAGAAGCTAAGCCTGCCCACAGTCATTTGTTACGGCATATTAATACTCATGTAGTGTTTCAGCTACAAGTGTGTCGCGGCCAAACTGCTGTGTCTTATTCTTGCTCTTTCTCTCTCTCTCTCTCCCTCTCTTGCTCATGCTGAGTCTCTAAGGCAACGAACCAAGCCATCCATAGGGGGTAGTGCAATAATTTGTTCAGCATTCTTCTAATGTCGTACTCACAGTTATGATTTGCATTGTGTGGGAGTGGGAGAAGGAGAGGGAGAGGGGAGAAAGAAAGAAACAGAGAGGGCAGAAGAAAAGAAGGAAGCGTTTGTCACTCGCTGGCCCAGTGCCAGGATACAGGACCCCTCTGTAGAGGCTGTCAGCTATGAACGCTTTTTATATAATTACCATTTTCATTGGATTTTTATTTTCCACCAACAAAAGGGCCATCTGCTGGGAACCATGCTGGATCAGGGGCCCACGACCCACCGAGACAACACACACACAGGATCAAAGGGACTCACAACCTGAACACACACATACACACATGCAATCCCCACAAACCGCACCATCCTCTACACATCCCACCTCTTAGTTTGCATTTCTTACTCATTCTTTCTCATTCTCTTCGGTCATTCTTTTTTCCCCTTTATCTCCTGTCTGTCTCTTTTATGTCCTCACAGTCATCTTCTTTAGTCTTCTTCTAGATTCTCTGTAGATTCTCTAGATTTTTCTAGATTCTGAATTTGTTAAGTATATAACATTTAGTTGGTTGCAATTAAATTGCCTTAAACTGACAAACATTTAATGTCCTGGCAACTTTGAAAGGCACCATCACAGCAGTTTTAAAGGTACCATCACAGCAATTTTAATGAAATGAAAAACACTTGTAAATAAGACTCAGGAAACCTATTAAATTTATAGAATAAAAACTTTTCCATAATCTACTCAGAAACAACAAAACAATGCAAAACAAGAGTGCAGTGGCTCACCTGTCTTCTGACTTTAGATAATTTGCCAAGAACATGTCTACAGTTACTTGAACAAGTCAAAACCAGAAACTCTTCCTGAGGCTTTAGTATTTCAGCTTTACAGTCTCACGCTTCTCACTCTTGTTTCTCTCTTTCATCCTGTTCTTTCTCCTCTCATTCTTTCTGAAACCCCTTTTTCACGGTAGTGCCAATTGTTTCCATGTGAATTACTATACAACTGAGTGTCTTTATGTTTACAAAATCTCTAGATGAACAGTCATTTTTGCCCATTCTTCTCTCAGTGACACGTTCAAAAACTGTACAAACTATCTGTATATCATTTCCTTTGGCCTAATACAAACACCTGTATTCTGGTAAATATATGTTATCGGTAGAAATCAAATGCTTATTTGCAGTGACCTTAACACTCGATCTGACATAACAGCTTGAGTGATCATTGTCAAATACAGATGACAATTCACACACAGTTTGGTGATTTGGAAAACTAGTAGCAAAGAAGGAGTAGGGCACACAATACACACACAAATATACGAGTCATTTTTGCTTAGGGGGGGCAGTTTTGAGGGTCATCAGGCAGTTCATTGAGGGGAGGCCTGCTCTCTGCAGGAAGCAGGTGAACAAAGTTAGCAGGAGGTTGCCTTCTTTTGCACTGCTCTCACTCACTGCTAATTACCTCTGACTGGGTTTGTTTAAATCCTCAGAGAGCCAGAGAGAGCGAGAGAGAGAGAGAGGTGGGGGAGTTGGGGACAGAGAGTGAACATATGTACACACTCCTCTTTGCCTCTCTGGTGGTCTCAGGTCATTTCTCCAGTCAGGAATATACACACACACACACACACACACACACACACACACACACACACACAATCACACACAATCACACAAACTCCATTACTGTCCATGCTACAGTAGTTTGTACAGTGTTAGCAGTATAGCATTCCCCTTGTGAAATTACTAACAGTGGGATTCCTGCAACACCAACAGCAAACCCCAAATTCACTTATTGGAAGAATGTGTGGTTTGCAGACTAGGAGTGAATCTTAATCCAGCCTGGACGTTCTGCATTCTTGGCATCGTGGGGTTTGACATGCGTGAGGGAGTCAAGTAAAGGCAGTCGCCTGTCTGTCTCGTGTGTGTGGTTGGTGAGCCCTATGCAACGCAGCACACCTCCCACGCCTCCCACCTCTGCTCCGGACTCATCCCTCTGTTCCGGACTCATCCCTCCCACCTCTGCTCCGGACTCATCCCTCTGTTCCGGACTCATCCCTCCCACCTCTGCTCCGGACTCATCCTTCTGCTCTGGACTCATCCCTCCCACCTCTGCTCCAGACTCATCCCTCTGCTCCGGACTCATCCCTCCCACCTCTGCTCCGGACGCATCCCTCCCACCTCTGCTCCGGACGCATCCCTCCCACCTCTGCTCCGGAATCATCCCTCCCACCTCTGCTCCGGAATCATCCCTCCCACCTCTGCTCCGGAATCATCCCTCCCACCTCTGCTCCAGACTCATCCTCCCACGCCTCTGCTCCAGACTCATCCCTCCCACCTCTGCTCCAGACTCATCCCTCCCACCTCTGCTCCAGACTCTGCGGGGGGGATTCTCACAGGCATTCCCAGCTCAGTGCACCTTCATCAGGCACTCGAGCAGCACAAAGGGCCTGGAAGTGCCACCCGGTTGGAGTTGACACTGGGACAATTTAAAAAAACATCCACCCCCACGGTCTGCTACGGCCTTGGAGCGCACCTAGGAACTGAGCCACTGGATCCGGTACACACAGAACCAGCATCATCCGAGCTTGCGCTTAGCACCCTCTGGATAGGCACAGGTCGAGGGAAAGCATGTGAGGCTGGTGCCTGGAGGTTGTTGAGGCCTCCACAAGGGGGGTTTACCACACTCCTACCCTTACCCGGACTCACCCCTCCCAGAGACACACACCATGCCAGCTGACTGGAGTCAATGTGGCAAAACCGAGCTAAGAAGAGAACGGCACTTCTCTCCTCTCCTCCACTCTATTAACCTTTCGTACACATAAACAGAGCAATGCTAAACGGTACTGGTGGGATTTGATTAGTACGCGTGCCTGCTCCTCCCTCTCCCAATCTTGTGCCCGTGTTTTTCCTTGCATCGTGCTAAAAAGATGTTCCTTGTAAATGTTATTGCTGCAGAGTCAAAAAATACTTGTATGGGCAAGGCAGAAAAGGAATGGAGATGAGCCCTGGACATGCAGGTATCACTGTCACTACTTCTCTTCAGCTAGGCTCTCTCTCCATACCGCCCCCCCTCTCTCGGTCTCTCTCTCAGGGTGCCGTGGTCAGTCTGGTTCCAGTTAGACACTCATTAAGGAGATCTTACAGCTTGAGCAAATAGCTTCCTGTCCCGAGTGCTTAGCTCCTCTGGTAGGAAATGTCCCGGGCCATAAAGGGTGAAGCCAACTTCCTGAACATTTTTAAAAGTTAGCACTGAGACGATGCTGCACGGTCCAACCCGCCACCTCGGCCAATCAAAGGAGACCCTGCCTGACCCTCACCCAATCAAATGGAACCCTGCCTGACCCTCACCCAATCAAATGGAACCCTGCCTGACCCTCACCCAATCAAACAGAACCCTCCCTGACCCACACGTGACATGAGCTGCTGGAACAGGTGGTGTCCATTTGGTGGCACTGAGTGGGAGTCAGTGTGGGAAGAGAGCTGTGGCTCCGCCCCTCCCCCTCCCCCTCCCCCCTCCCCGAACCACCACTGCGGAGACAAAAGGGGAATGTTGTGAACACAGTCTGTGATAAACAAACATGGGGAATATTTTTAGAATACAAGGAGAGTAACAACACTAAAAAAGTATCTTATTTATCAACGAATATTCCAGTGTAACAATGCAAACTGATTGATTTTTTAATGTTGCTTTTTTTGTTTTATCATACACACATATACACCACACGGAGGTTTGTGTGTTTATACTCTTGCATACATACAGCAGAGGATGCATAACAAATTGATTAAATACCACCATTGTGTCATACACACACACACACACACACACACACATACACACATCCACATAGGTGGGCTTTCTGGTCAATGTGAGCACCTGTTCCTGGTCTCAGCAGTCCAACTTAGCAGGACATACTGTACTCCACTGCTCAACTGCTGTGCAGTATGTTTTCCCACAATGCATCACCAATGGGCATGCCAGTCATGGATTGCTCACTACAGCCATACATTAGTGTATGGGCCAAAACAACACGAATTAGACAGAAATGTTTATCACTTTGAGGTTGCAAGTCTGATGTGTCAACATGTGTTGACCTCTCTGAACACACACACACACACACACACACACACACACACACACACACAGACATGCACACATGCACAAATAAACACTCACTGGGGTTACAAATATGATACAATACAGATGCACTACATCATTAGAAATCACATTAAAATCTCATATTTGTATGACATATACTCGTAAGTCAGATGTTAAATGCTTACGTTCAAACAGGGTTTAGAGCCCAGTCAGATTTTCCTGTACTTTGATTAGTCATCGTGCGTCTGCATTCACATAGCCACATCCTCACTTAACAGGTCTCCGTAAAAACCTCTTTCACAGAATCAGCGTGAGGTGTCCTAACATAGGACAACCGGAAAAGGACAGACCTGTACTCAAACCTTCAAACTGAAATTACATTAGTCACTTCCCATGAATCAGACACATAGATGTGCACATGCAGTGCTAACAACAACCTGCCTAGGGTCCAGGTTCAAGTCCCAGTTGTGCCATGTGGCATCTGTATCCAGGAATACTTTTTTTTTTAGTTTATATATATATATATATATCATTACCACCTACGTACCGTTACTGACATCAGATGGACATTAGGCCTTAGCCATGAGGCAGGGTTTTATAAACGGCCCATTTGTGTGCGTCTTTGACAAGGCTGGCCTTTCAGAGAGCCCGGCTATGGAAACGGCCAGAGGAAGGAGAGCAAGCTCGGCCCAATCCATCAAGGTCTCTAGTGTAAACACACTCCACTCTCCCCCTGCTCTGCGCTGGAGATTAGCTCTGATGAAATCTAAACAAAGCCGGACACGTTAAATTTATTAGCGGTGGCTTGGCGTTAGCGCTAGCGCCGGTGCTAGCCGTCAGGAGCCACCGCCACGGCTGAGGCCTCGCGGACGCAACCACGGCTGTTTCCTGCAGCTCTGGTCCAGCATGCGGATGGGATATTTGTGGAGAGACTGAACAAACACTGATTGACTGCTATCTCTCTGGTTCCCAGAAGCTGAAGGTGGGTGGGTGGGGGGGTGCATGCCTACCCGAGAGGCCTGGGAACAGTATCGGCCCTGCCGGCTTCTTGGTGTTCCATCCTATAGAGGACAACTGAGGCCTCAAGAGAGAGGGGCTTTTAAAAACACCCAGGCTGACTCAGTGTGTGTGTGTGTGTCTGTGAGTCTGTGTATCAGGGCACCATGGCAACAGGGCAGAGTTAGGGGTGAATTTTATAGGGAGCTCGTCATCATGTAAAACTCAAGAAAGGCAGGCGCCACAGTGACGGAGCTATCTGTCTGTCTCACAGTGAGGGGACTACCTGTCTGTCTCAATGAGAATTTTCATGTGGAAATAAGAAGAAACAAAAAGCAACTTTTGAAACAGATTAGGCAAGTGTCCTAAATGTTCCCCAATAGAATAATAACAATTATAATTAAAAAAAAAAAAACTTTAATCATGAAGTGTTTTTGTGACTTCTACCTATAGAGAGGCTCACCAAAGAACAGGTCCTCTCACAGCATGACATAACGAGAACTGACATTATAACTCACCTTACAGCTGGTCTTTCTGTAGTACTACTATAAGAGAAACAGCACAACTGGTCCCAGATCAGTGGAAAGGACGTTCATCTAGACAGTGCAGCTGTCTTTGACTTGCATGGCGGCAGCAAAATGCCGGCTGTGTGCAGACAAGCAAATAGGAAATAGAGCTTAGAGTGGCCATTGCTCTAATTCAGAGCCAATCTGCAGATAATGACACTCCCATCAATAGCGGCCGGTCGATTTACAGATAACCCTCCTCTTGTCCTTTCTGTTCTTTTCCTTTCTAAGCATGTGTGTGTGTGAGTGCCTGTTTGTTTAGCAAGTTTGACTGTGTGTGTATGCATGGGTGTGATGTGCTAAGTTTATGCATGCAGTGTGGTGTATATTTATGTGTGCATGTTTATATGTGTGTGTGTGTTGGATTCCTTATCCTTTGGTTCCAAGGCTTGATGGGTGTCGGTGTGTGTGTGTGTGTTGGAATCCTTATCCTTTGGTTCTAAGGGTTGATGTGCGTGTGTGTGTGTTTGTGTGTGTGTGTTGGAATCCTTATCCTTTGGTTCTAAGGGTAGATGGGTTTGTGTCCTTGCCCCCAAGTCTGTTTATGATTTTAATCTGCACAGAAGCAATCAATAACTCTAATTAATTCACGACTCCCAAGCACACACACAGACACGGACACTCACACAGACATACACACTCACACAGGCAAACACAGACACACACATGGTGTAAACAGATTGCCTGTCGTTGCTGTTCTACTACAGGCTGAACAGTAATATGTTGTACTGTAAAATTCCACAATATCCACATGCTGTGTGAAATTCATAACCCTGCTAAAGGCTGTCGGAGGGGGTTATGGGTTATTTCAGCCTTCACCTTCCAGCCTCGGCCTCTCACACCCTTCATCATTTGCGTGTTGTTCTGCATAACACCACACTGCCACATTATAGCCCTACATTTAACTCTTTCCTGTCATTACATTAGGGCTGTACTGCAGGATATCATCCTGGGCTGAACTGAGACCAGTTTTACTGTTCCTCTCACATTAATTATCATCAAGACACATATAATGGAGGCTGATCCCAAAACAAAATGCTTTGTGCATTAGCCTAACCCTGACCCCATCTGAATGATTTACAGGTTTCCTTTATGTTTACAAATCAATAGCTCCTCATTGCAGGAATGCCAGAGATTCAGCTGAGGTAACAGCTTGCTCCAGTACTCATGTTACACTCTGCTATTGTTCACACTCTGGGAAGGAGATCCTCACTCTGCTCACCCACTCAGGCACACTGACCCAAAGAAGACCGCTCTGTGGTGTTCCCACACACGAGTGTAACAGACAAGACTCTAATAGACAAGACTAACAGTCAAGACTGTAACGGACAAGGCTCTAACAGACAAGACTCTAACGGACAAGACTCTAACAGACAAGACTCTAACAGACAAGACTGTAACAGACAAGACTGTAACAGACAAGACTGTAACAGACAAGGCTCTAACAGACAAGACTGTAACAGACAAGACTGTAACAGACAAGACTGTAACAGACAAGACTGTAACAGACAAGACTCTAACAGACAAGACTGTAACAGACAAGACTGTAACAGACAAGACTAACAGACAAGGCTCTAACAGACAAGACTCTAACAGACAAGACTGTAACAGACAAGACTCTAACAGACAAGACTCTAACAGACAAGACTCTAACAGACAAGACTCTAACAGACAAGACTGTAACAGACAAGACTAACAGACAAGGCTCTAACAGACAAGACTCTAACAGACAAGACTGTAACAGACAAGACTCTAATAGACAAGGCTCTAACAGACAAGACTGTAACGGACAAGACTGTAACAGTAAAGATTGTAAAAGACAAGACTGTAACAGACAAGACTAACTGACAAAACTCTAATTCACAAGACTAACAGTCAAGACTAATTAGTCATCTACTACTTTGGGGTAAGGTGCATTTAGGTCTCATTCAATGGCTGTCTGCAATTTGATTTATTATCTCTTCTTCTCGGAGACTTAATGCTGGGTGAGATATTTTCATTTACTAGTATACTCTTAGAGTACATATCGCATTAAAGTTGTGTACATGAAACAAAATAATAAATAAATTATACAGCATGGTGCCCCAGAATTTCTTTCTGAAATTGCTCTCTGAACATGTTCTGTTTTAAAGATTACCAAAGGTACCAAAGACAAGATCTCACAGTGATTTTCAGAAAGTCTTCATCAAACACGAAATACTCCATCTAATTTTCCAGCAGATAAAGCCATGTTGCAACAGATATATGGAAGAATCATGAGGGGGGTTGTGCTAGAGGTATGATGGGATCTGACAGAGGCCTACAGGTGAAGATTAAGGCAAATTTAAGAGGTCCTTAGAAGGTCAGGATCTTTTGTAATATTTTCATCCATCCTAGGCACCTGTGTGTGGGCCATATGTTCCTATGAATACAAGACAGACAGATAGAGAGAGACAGACTTTCTGATGGTCTCTCCAATCAGATCAGTCATCTCTAGACAAGAATCTGTGACGTGAAAATGCTCCTATTCTTGCCGGGCAGAAAAAAATGACATAATCCATTTTTTTCATCCACTGAAGCAACTCATGGATTAGCACTTTGATTAATCTCAGTTTAATCTAAGGACTGAAGTGATCTTTTTCCCCCCCAGATGAATAAGGCATATTTCAGACAGGAAAGGCCATGATTATTACCCCACCTCCCCTTCTTCAACGCGCTGAGAGGAAGATCACAACTCAATTATCTTTTGTGTCAGACGATTAACCGCAGGCTTCATTTAATCGTCATTACTCCACAGTCATATTTCAATTAAACACGCTATCGTAGTGTTAACACATACTTAAACCTGTTATTCCTGCAGTTAATGTTGCTCTGATAGGTGCTGGGAGACTAACGGATTTCATAATTATGCTCTTATTAAACATATTTCTCACTAATGGCAGGCGCGGGGGAACACAGCACGGTGAGAACATTACTCTAATGACAGTATGCCACTGCTCGGAAAGGCTGCTGCAATCTGCCACCCTGCCCTGCCTGCTTAATTGTGACACAAAAATATTAGTTGCACAGTTAAGGAGGTTAATGTATTATGAGATTACTCAGAACGCCATCTTCACCTGTTCACCGTCCCGCGCCGCCTTAAATCACAGAACAGGACTGGAGTTTGGGGTCTGGAGGGACAGAGGATGGCGTGACTCCTGAAGGTGAACAAGTGTCAGTAAAGTGCCAGTAAAGTGTTCAGATCCATAAGGATTTGTACTGGGACTGAAGAACACATTTAATTTAGAGGAATAATGAACAAATACCAAATCTTAGTGAACATGAACACCCACCTGAACATCTGAAATGTACCAACATGGGTTTAATGCTCATGGGTTTTATACTTACACACATGCACTCTCTCTCTCTCACACACACACACACACACACACACACACACATGTGCTCGCACACACACACACACACAGGAAATGCTTTCCATGCCCACAGATCGGAAATGAGGCGGACTGGCACCAAATGTGTGGCACACACACACACACACACACACACACACACACACACACAAACAACATAGCCAATGCTTCCCCAGGAAACAGAGTCGGCCATGTGCCATGGGTGCATTAAAATGTTGAGCACACCCCATGCAGCATGTGCCCACGAGGGCTCCACTGCCTGCCACAGTCACTGTGCCCTGTTCCTTCACCCCAGCACAGGCAGAAGTCCTGCACTTCACACAAAAACCTGTGGACTGAAGGCTCTGCACAGTGCCTTTCACCAGCTCTATACAAATAAAGCACAAAAGGAGAGGAGGAGGGGGAAAAGCTTCTTAGACTTATTATAGCGCTCATAAATTCATTACTGAAGCACGGGCACTAGAACAGCATAACATGATTAGCCTCCTAGATGCACATGTTGATATAATCCATCATAGCAGAGATAAGCTATGAAAACGGAACTGATTCATATCAAAGACAATCGTCTTCTGAGGCTCTGTGTGTGTGTGTGTGTGTGTGTGTGTGTGTGCGCGCGCGCACACACGGAGCTGTGTAAGAGCAGGATCTGGTAAGGATTTGAAGTAGAGCGTTGTAATCAGGAACATCTCTAAGGGATATCCTGCTGACTAATTTTCAGAATCAGCTGTAATATGAATAGTGTGTGTGCATGGCCCTGAAGCCATTAGCTGGACACAATATGAATGTACTGAGTATATCAAAATGTGTGTGAGATTGTGTGTGTGTGTGTGTGTGTGTTGTGAATGAGCACAAATGAATCTTAAAATGAAGTTCTTATTCCAAATCCTTACTCAATCTATTAAAAATAAATCCCATCAAAAAGTAAATAAGTCTTATTTCACACACTCAGAATTAAAGGTACAGAAGTCGACAGATTTACTTTCATCAGAAAAGGAAACATGTTGATTTGGGGGGGCAGGATGTGAGGAAGCGTCACTCTGAAGGACTGCACAGCCCACACAGGGTCTGCTCTTCTTCAAAATGACATTTTGCACATGTTATTAAAACTATTATAAAAGAAGAATGAGCGACATGGTAGCGGTGAAGCTGAACACAGCACAGCTGTAGTTAACCGTCTCCTTTATCTTTACCTTTCATTAGGTTTTGAAATGCATTTTCTTGTTAACTCCTAACATATGTAGCGTAGCTCGGAGGCAGGTTTCACACAAGCCTCTGGAAATTCTTAGGAAACACCAATAAGACACGGAAATGTGTAAAGAACTCTGGTAATTTTCACTTCAAATGTCAGAGAGAGAGGGAAGGAAAGAGAAAGAGGGAGGGAGAGAGAGAGAGAGAGAGAGAGAAAGAGAGAGAGAGAGAGAGAGAGAGAGAAAGATAGAAAGAGACAGACACAGAAATTGTGCCAAAGATGCATTCTCACACCCCACAAATTTTTTTGTAACATGTAAAAGAAAAGTTACACATTTAATGAATAGTTCCTTGAGGTATTTTTCTGTTTTTCATTTTGTAGTTTTTTTTCTCCCTTGGAACATGTTAAAGATTCATTACCATATAGGCCTAGTGCCAGCCACTGGCAAGCTCGCAACCTGAATATCTAATGAAGGTTCCACCGGAAGTACTATGGCTAACTGAATAACAATTATTCAGGCTCAATGTGAAATCTAATGTTTCGGGACACTGTAAATTAAATCTTTAAAGTGCGTTTTATATTGGCCAGATCTTTGTTTTATGATGTATCTGAATCTCAGACTTGCACTATGGTAATGGATGAGAAAGCTCTAGGTTAACTGTGTGTCCACTGTGTGATTGTGATGATCCACACTGACTCTCAGAGGATACAGTAAACACATCTGGACACGTGTATAATATCACTCGGAAGGAAATGTGCTTCAAACAGGCACCTCTTTCCTTCCTATTTGTCTCAGCCTCTCCCTCCCTCCCTCTACCACTCTCCCTCTATCCTCCGTCTCTCCCTCTATCATCTCTCTCCCTCTGTCCCGCACTCCTTCTCCCCTATCCCTCCTTCCCTCCCCACTCCCTCTCTATACTCCCTCTCTTTCCATCCCTCTCTACCTCTATCCCTCACACACACACACATGCAACCGTTTGACTATTTCCACATGCAACTTATACCACCACAATATCTTACAAATATGCACACACACACATACACACACAAAGGTAGACAGGCATACACACACACAAATCTTCAATATTTGAACATCGAAGTGACCACCAAATGAAGTGGGTCTATGTGCTAAAATCTTAATAACTATTATAAGCATCTCTCTTTCTAATACATAATATAATAACTTTCTATAATCTCTCTGCCCTTACAGTAAACAAAAACAAAACACCTCCTGCTTTCTCCTATCAGCTGGGTGAATGAGCTCAGGATGAACGCAGGGGCCTCACTGGTTTGGAGTGCAGTGGAAGTGCAGACAGGTTTATGGCTGCTTCTTTATAAGTGGGCCAGCTGTAGCGAGGTATGCTAATAGCTATCTGTGACTATTTACACATATGCAAAAGCACATGCATCTGCCAGTTCCCATAGCTCCCCCCAACTGACTCTCACCTTAACACCAAACAACTGCTCTGTGCGCGCACACACACACACGTACACATGCACAGGTGACAAAGAGAAGGTCTGTTGACACTCAGCATCCTGTGTGTGTGAGTGTGAGTGATAAATAGTGAGAGAGAGAGTGACAGAGAGAAAAAGAATTTTGGGGGGGGATTGAGAGTGAGGCATATGGTCTCGTCCCAGACATTGTCACATCAAAGATATTCCTGCTTGCCTTTTAGCCAAGAACTGAATTTATAACGTTGAACATATTGCGTAAATAATTTTATTCAAACAAGGACTTGCTGGAACAATATGTGTACCAGACGCAAAAGCCACCTTGATCATGTCATCCATGTGCACACTCAGGTAACTTCCAAACAAACCAGATCTTTAGTTCAGAGCAGAACACTTCATCCAGTTATCAGAAATATGATTTTGTTGTGTCAGCATCAAAACTCCTTTTTTGGAGAAAAGGTTTTTAATGCTATATAGTTCCACTCATTAGCGCTGAGTGTAGCTATAACTGTACTTTAAGTTGGACATAAAAACAGGTTCGCACGTGACAGAAGGAACAACAGAGCTTATTGGAAGAATAACATGCTTTTAAGAGTTCACAATAATTTAATCAAATGCTATGTACTGAATACATAATGTGCAGCATTAATGTTCATTTTGATGTTTTAGAGTACTGCTCTTCATATAAATATTACACTGAAAACAGCACCCTAAATGTGAAGCTAGAGCCAGGGGCCGAGATGTTAATAAGGTGTAGGAATATATTCTTATTACGTGTGATGGCATACATCTCCGCACCGAAGCCCTGGCCTTATTTATCCATCGCTTTGTTAAGCAAACTGTTTATCATCTTAAACAGGAAAGAAGAACTCATTAATAAACAATACTGTAAATAATCGGCAAATATATCAAGGGCAACCCAAAACAACAACAACAAGAACAATAGCTATTATTTTCGCAAAATCCCCCGGCGGGCGTGTTAGTACAGCACTAGATATAAACAAGGGCCTCGTGGATGCAGACGGAGGGAAGGCTAGGTCACACATGCGAGCGTCTGAGCATAAAGGGAAATTAGCACATTAATCCCCACCTGACACTAATACTGCTGTATGGCTGACCTGATTGCAGGCTTCTTGTCATTACACTAGCCATATGGCGCTAGCGGTTAGCCTCCCGTGCCCTCGGCCGGATTAGCTCCTGCTCTCCGGCGCTGGCGCTTTTTCTGACCGGTAACCACTCTGCCTCATTAGCATACCGAGACTGATCTGCCGTGCCGTTCGCTACCGCCTGTGAGGACGTAACCTAGACGACCACCTATGAACTTAAGTCTCTATACGCTTTAGTCACGGTTGAGGGAAAAACTGTATGGATGTCCATGTAGTAGATTTGTAATGAGTAATGATAATAATGCAATATATTCTTGTACTACTACTGTAATAACACTAATACAATGTTCTAATGAGATTATGAGATATTATTGCTAGTGAGCATAAGATTACAGAAACAGTGACTGTACACAGAAAACACGGTGTGCTGTATGCACACACTCCAGATACTGACACCAGTGGTGGTAATATCCCACCCACCCCCTGTTACACACACACACACACACACACACACACACACACACACACACACACAGACATCCTGAACGCCCATCCAAACCCTCAGCTTTCTCTGACACCCCCCCCACACACACCTCCTTCCCCCTCCACCCTCAAACCATAATGAACAAATTCACAGCGCATTACTCTGGACTTGATCTCTGGCAAAATAATGCTGGAACAAACAATTTGGTTTGTCAACACCTTTCCGCAGCCTCCTCCATCACTGTCAGGACTCTACATTTAAACGGCAAAGTGTCTTTGACTGCTGGACCCCTCTCTGATTACCCTCCACGGTTCTGCCCATTGCTCCAGACAGACCAGGCCTGCTCTGATTGCTAACCTGGCTTGAAAATAGTCTCGGGCTGGCCGTGGATTAGCATGAATATTTTGATAGAGATCGATAAGCAATCTCCACTCTATAAGAAATGCCAGCGGCCTTCATTTGGCCGATCAAAGAGGGTGATGTGGGGTTGGGAGGGGATGGCTATTGTTTTCCAAGTGCTTGGAGGAGGGAAGCTGATTCCAGAGTAGGGAATGAGCAGTTCAGGGCTGAATCTCACACTCTCTCTCTCTTTCTTTCCCTAATCTGGGAAACAATCTCGGGCTTCACACAATCCCATCTCCCGGGATGGTGTGGCATAAAAGAAAGTGGCACCCCCACTTTCAGCAGGGGGACAGAGTTAATTTGTTAAGCATTACTGGTGGTGCAGCAGGTGACCTGGCGGGAGCCAGTCCCACTGACCCGGATGTAAAAGGACCAGGTCAGCTGTCGACAATGGTGCCTGCTGCTCCCATAGAGCCCTGATGGTGCTGCGTGCTCTGCTAAGCTTGACCTTGGCTGGAGTTAATGCATATGACCGGATCAGGTCATGGGTGAAGGTGGGTTAATAAGACAGCGCAGGTCAGAGGAAACTCTCCTGGGAAGCTCTCTGTGTCCATTTCAGTTATTTTTGTACCTGTACCACCTGGTGTTTCAAGACCAACTACATAACATCAACTGATTTTGCAAGCCAGTGAAGAACAATTATCAATAAAGCTTTCTTTGACCAGCCTTGAGACAGTATAAACTGCAAACAGTCTCAATAAAAATCAGAATGCTTTAAAAGTATGCATTTCCATTCTTTAATAAACAGTGTATTAGCTGAAGTTCCATTCCGTGTATGGAGGGGGCAGCTGAGGTGCTGTTAGCCTCTACAAATCTACCTTGCTAAGTGTCTAAAATGTCTAGGTGACATTACCCAGAAGCACTTGGCGAAATGAACCCCCACTGGCCACGTCCGTCTCTCGGGGCCCAAGCAGCGTGTGCGCCCGCGACACAGACGCCAGAGCGGAGTACGCCGCGTTCGATTCATTAAGAAATGTCACTTTGCTTCCGAGCAGCTCAAGAAGGGCGATTAGAGGGTTGTAATCAGGATTAATTAGGGGAATATATATCTGAGGATTACCAGACTCCAGCCTCATGGGCTGCTAGGCCCGCCAACGATGTGGCCAGGGCACATACATCTACAGGCCCGTGTACTCCCTCTCTCCCTCACTGGCTGATTTACAACACTAATAATACATTCAAAGACTCTTTGTGGCTTCGGGAAGGCTAAGCTGTTGGCTTGTGGGGCTGGGCTTTGCTAGGACTCACATGTTGATAGAAGTGCATCACGTGTGCATAATGGCCCAAGAATTAAGGCAATGGCAGTAAGGTAGGAGATCACTGCTTGAACATTAAGGATTATTTAAGCAAGAGCCCAGTGTTTGGAAACAAGTTAGTTTGACGAGACGCATGAGCACACAACCCCAAGAATGTCAGTCAGAGTGCTGGAATCAAAAATATTGTTCCTCCACAATTTTACAAGTCCAAAAATAATATCATGCTTTCGTCCGCCCACAGATGTGAGTTATGACAGAGATGTGTAGGGCGGTTGGTTATCGCACTGTTTGTGTTATTGGTGCAGCGTGTTTGAGTTAGCATAACCTTGAAGCTGTCCAGCTTGAGTGGAGGCCTGGAAGATGGAGCTGGTGGATGGGGTGGGGGGAGTTGGTGCTTTTGGGTACTGGTTGAAGTGTGAAGAGCAGTGTTCTGGAGTAGGAAGAAAAATTCTCTCTCTCTTTCTCTCTCTCCATCTTTCTCTCATCCTCTTGTTGCTTTTCTCACTCCTTTTACTGCTACCCCATTTCAGTCTTTGTTCTCCCCTCCTCTCTCTCTTTCTTGGTTTCTTTCCCTGTCTGTCTTTCTAGTGAACCTTTCTCACTTTATGGTTCTCACCCTGATCCCCCCCACCCCCCCAATCACTCTCTGTCCGGTCAGGGCAGCCTGCTCTTCTCCTCCTCAACCCAAACCCTTCCCACACCAAAACGTGAACAGCACACCACCATTACGTGAACAGCACACCACCAGACCACTGGAGCAAAAGAGCCTGTGGCAGGCTCACAGCTCTGGGCAAACAGCAGAGGGCAAGGTCAGCCCTCTGTGCTTTTAATACACACAAGTATAGTCGTGAGCTTCAAAATTATTTCAGCGTTTCTGAGGCTTTACTTTGAAAGACTTTATTCTACTTTTAAATCTATAGTCCATGCAAACACACACACCTCAAACTCAACTGAGGCAGTGAAAATCTTTTTGATCTTTGATTTAAACACTGATGTATAGGATTGTCGACTGAGTTGCAAAACAGTCCACAATTGGACATACCTTATGTGCTACAATACACCCGTATTTACATCACAGAGAGGGAAAACGGATATGGAAATGCTATTTACCAAGCAAGAACGAAACGAACGAATATGTACAGGTAGCCCCAGCATCATTGAGCGTGTCTGAATGGCACTGCATTTAAAATTCTCCTCACGCTATTCTTCCACATACAGTTTATTCCCGCGTGGAATCGCACTGATTTCTGCGGATGAGGAAACAGGTTCGCGTGAAGACCGGGACTTAAATAATAGCGGGTGCGCTATCGAGTCTGCTCGGCCGAGATCAAACAGCGCTTTCATTACTTTAGCGCTGCAGCGGGAAGCATCGATGAGTTGTCAGACTGTCTTTCCTTCAATAAGCCGCGAGAGCCGCTCAAAATCAGCTTCGCGCTGGGCTTCCTGAGCTGTAAATTCAGCGCTGCTCGATACACTCAGCACCCCCAGTCCCTTGGCGGTACGTCCCTCTGATCGCCTTATCTCCAGCTTCCTTTTTTACCTCCACGCGGAATCACACGCGATGGTATAGAAATCATCGTTTAAAGTTCCAAATTATGTTTATTGTTTCATTTATTTATATATTTGCTTGCTTTACGTAATACTTTATATTGAACAAAATTCGCACATATAGAGTGTGATCTGTTTTGTGGCAATAAATAGTGGACATGCTGACAGGAAACAACCTCTGCAAGGAAGAGAGAGAGAGAGAGACAGAGAGAGAGTGTGTAAAACCCAAAAGGCCTTGTTCACCTTCAGAGGAAGACCTGCTTTCAATTAAACAGGAATGAGAAACCCCAACTCCTGTTGTCATGTTGTAAACAGGCCGGTTCTGGTTGAGTAACAGCATTACATCACTTTCAGTAGACATGGAACCCTTCTCTCCTGATACTCCAAACCAAACATAGTGACTTTCTGTCTCCGAGAGATAAGATAACAATCATATTTTAAGCACTTTATTTGAATACATTTTGTACTCTGAGCCACAGCCCAGCTTTGATTTATGACTGTCGTGACATGTCTTTGTAGTTGAAGTACACTTACAGTAAATATGATACATACTCAAGGACTAAAAGCTTTCTATAAAGCTGTCATCAAAAGAACATATTAACCCATCTTTGTTTACAAGGGGCAAGACAGGGGAAAAACAATTTGCTGCAACGATCGTAAAATATCTCCCACTCCTCTCCACCATGCATGCACGTATGGTAATGCACGTGCACGCACGTGCACTCTATAACATTCACACATGCACATGCACACGTGCACTCTAACACACTCACACACACACAAAGACTTGTGGGACTAAATCATAGGGGATGACAGCATTTAAGAAGCAGTGTCACATTTCTGGGTCATAAATAGCCTGATAGATTTGACCTCGCTATCCGGATTCAGACGCCGTCTTCCACTGGCACGCCGAGAGATGGAAGCAGTGTTGCTCCCTAGAGCCCCATTGTGGGGGTATCGGATAGCCCACAACGGATTTAAAGAAACCGGGCAACCTGTACTGTCAATATGGTCTCTCTTCACACACACGCGCACACACACACACACAGACACGCACAGACACACACATGCACACACACACGCACGTGCAGTGATATGGGATAGGCACACAAGACCACCACCCAACAAACGTCTCCAGCTGTTCCGAGTGTAACTTTCAGACCGTGTGCGTGAGCCATGTGTGTGGGATGTGTGTGTGTATGGGGGGGGGGTGTGTGTGAGTAGGTCGACCCCCCAGAGAGAAGAAAGGTTAAAAGGTTTCTCTTACTGGTGGGCAAACAGATATGTGTCTGCATTATTCAGCACTGACCAATAACCATCATTCACACTTTCAGCTTATCACAGTCAATAGATATAAATAAATGGGGTGGAGGCAGAAAGAGAGCAGCCATTAAGAAAACAGCCTGAGCACGCATAGCAGAGATTTAGAGAAGAAATACTGAAGGACATATATGATGATTGTCATGGCAATAATGGTATTTAAGTGGAGACATAGCTTCACAGTAAAGTCTCTTGTGCGGTTAGTCGACTGGGGATTTGAGCTCCATGTTTTAGTCCATATTCAAACTGCCTGAGAGTGGGGAAGAAAACCATTGCTCTGGCCCCAGCGCACGGTGGGCTCAGGGTGTATTGGATTCACTACTCATGTTGACGTCAGAGTTTGAAACCTAAAAGGAGGTGGATTTTGTATGCGTACATGTGAACATGTGTTTCACAGGTGGAGTCCGATATGTTGTGGTCTTCAGGGAAAACCCATGAGACAAAAGCATACAGAGAATAGCATTTACAGAGCTGAGGGTCACAAAGTACCCTGAGCTCACAGTCAGTGAATTCATATAAAACACTAATACTGCAGTGAGCCGTCTGTCTGTCTGTACATCTGTCTGTCCTTCATAGTACTATGGTCAACTATCCATGTCCTGTTTGAAAGAGCAACACCCTGAACATACAGTTACGCAGGCTGAGGTCCAGAAGCTCAGAAGGTCAGCACGCCTTTTACGTCAAGGAGGTCTTGAGTACCATGCTGCTTAGTAATCCCTTATCAATAACCACATAATCAATACCTGAGTGGGAGAAAAGAACTGATTCCACCTGAACAATTAGGGACATTAAGTGTGCCCCGGAGTCATCTGTCTTACTCCTAAGCTCCATGGCAACGACCTCTGACTCCACACTGGGGACGTGGTTCCTTTCAAAATGGAACACAGTTCAGAACACTTGTTGCTTTTTACTCCTCACATCTGAACAAAACAGACGATTTACAGGAACTGAGTCGCTGGCTAGTGGCTCCCCAGATATGCTGTGGGAAGGAAGGGTCCAGGCCCCATGCTGACGGGATGGCACTGTGCACTTTGGTTCACTCTGTGCTTTCACACACCTGGTCCAGGTCATAAAGATCTTTACCTCTTTAAGAGATTAGTTGTGTTACATGTGGTGAGACCATGTATTAAATATAGAAACAGTCTTAGAAAACACTGGTACTAGCAAACAAGTACACATTCCAGTACACATTGAATCAAATATAAATACACCTCTCTCACCCTTTCTCTCTCAGTAAAGGCCTATTGTTGAATAGGTGTACAGTCCAGTCACTGTAAGGAACAAAGCTTGTGGTATTTGTAGGACAAGAGAGGCTCTCTGCTGAACCCCTGCGCCTGAGCTATGTTAGTCCGATCCGGGAGCCCCGAAGATTCAAGGCCAACAGTACATTCAGCATCCCTGTCGGTCTCGCGCAAGGCTGGGAGCTACTTTCATACATCAGCAGGAAAGGTCCAGAGCGAAATATCCCTCATTGATCCCCTGCACTTATGACAGTTAACACAGCGTCGTAGCAGCACAGAGCGCTCGCTGATCTATCAATTACTGACCGCCCACGCGCTCCCGCACACACTCATGCACTTGCACACAACCCCCCGCTGCCCCGCTCGTGATGTTAGTGCTGCATTTCCCCGGCGCGCTAATGTATTTCAGCCGTTATCTCATAGGCTAATGAAAGCAAACAAATCAATAAATATAAATTATACATGCGAGGCGATGTACCGCCGCCAACATAAAGCCCCTAATTAATTGCACTTGATTAATTTATATACTTTAATTATCTCTCTAAACCACAGATGGCATAAATATCGGGACAATCTGCTTATTGCTACGTCAGTCATAAAATGGCAGACGATGGGAAACGATTAGGCTGGCCAAGGCTTTGTCGCCGGGAAGCGAACAGTTGCTGACATAAAAAACCGATGACGTTCTGAATAATTTAAAGTTAAGCAAATTGCAGCGCATAGCAAGCAAGGGCCTCCGACCTGATTAGCGCATTTATTTCTCCCCGGTTTTAATACGGTGAGTGGCTCCGCTACTTTCGACGCACACAGCAAGATTCACACCGCTTCCTGCAGTCTCATTTAGGTTAAACCTTTCTTTTAATAGCAAAGCGGGTACGTTATAAGCAGTTGGCCTTATGGGAGAAATCTAACTAATACAACCATCAAGAAATCGCTGGACTAAGTCAAGGCGCAATATGGGTAACTTTGTCATGCAAAAGTGCTTGAAGGATTGAGGAACTCTTGATATGTTAAACATATTACTTTTTCAAATTTGTTAGGCTAACTTTTAATTGAGGCATTGATTCAAATGCACTAAGACTAGCTGAATAATCCCCCTGAAGAATCTTGGGCCTAAATGTCACACTAATACAAAGCAATGTATCTCATGGGTAAAACTGTGAAACAGCAGCTCATCAAGGATCTTAAGACCTGTGTGCCCAGTGATGTGTTCAGTGTTTAGCACACAGGCTGAGACGGTGACGTTGGGTCCTCTGCACAGGAAGAGGACGACTGGCAAGACCGTCTAGCTCTTCCTGTCCCTTATTTCTTCTAAGCTTTGATGTTAATGTTGTTGAATAGCTGAATTGTGTGTCTTGGATTACGTTTAGGTGTGTTCTTTTTTTTGTTTACTGTGTTTCACTAGTGTATTAGTAGTAGTTATCTAAACTAAATATTAGTTAAATATACGAGCATTGCTATGAGCAGGAATAGTGTTCTCTGCTTCTTCTTCACCAGTGTTGCATTATTGGTGTCAGAAGTGAGATGTCACAACCAACCTTGAAGAAACTGACTGCTGCAGGTGGCAATGAAGATATATCCTGGAGGAAGGGGATATTCAGAGTTTTGCCTGTTTCTGGCCAGTGGGGTCCAGTCTGGGGTTGGAGAAGATATGGAAACAGCACGGCCAGGCTTAGCAGTGGAGCCCAGAGAGAGAGAGAGAGAGAGAGAAGGAGAGACAGCATTTCATAGGCTTGCCATGAGTCCAGGATGCTTGGTAGCTATTGTCCACACAGCTGAAGACAGTGGCATCATAGCTGACACCATAACTGGCATCGCAACGGGTGGATGGCAGTCACCATGACACGGCTGTGTTTGGTGCTAGAGAGAAAAGCGCTACAGGTGGTGCTTATAGAGCTGCCGCCAGAATAACATCCAGAGGGTTGATCATGGACGTCCAGTGGCATTGGGGCAGGTAAATGCTCCCAGTGATATTAAAGCTGGAAAGTGCTTGTTCATGGCGGAGCTGGGCACAATGGTTTGGAAGGCATACCCTGAAGCATTTGAGAAGGGCGCACAGGAGGAGTTAGCGTTGAAACACTTCCTGAACATGTTGCTGCCAAACATAGCTGAGGTGGCACATGCAACTGACACACGCCAGCCAGTGTTCACAGTGTTCAAGGCAGCGAGGGCAGGAGTCAGGAAGAGGGGACACCTCGCCGGCCAATCCTGCCTACATAAACTACTGGAAAACAGAAGCGGGGCTGTGCATGCTTGGATGTCCCCAGGCAGCTAGGGCCATGCTCAACCTCAAGAAGGAATCGCTGGATTTAAAGAGTCAGACAGAGGCAGTCAGACAGAAGTAGACAGAGGCAGACATAATTAGACAGAGGCAGTCAGAGTCAGACAGAGGCAGTCAGAGTCAGACAGAAGTAGACAGAGTCAGACATAATTAGACAGAGGCAGTCAGAGTCAGACAGAGGCAGTCAGAGTCAGACAGAAGTAGACAGAGGCACAGAAGTAGACAGAGGCAGTCAGAGGCAGACAGAAGTAGAAAGAGGCAGAGGCAGACAGAAGTAGAAAGAGGCAGAGGCAGACAGAAGTAGAAAGAGGCAGACAGAGGCAGTCAGAGGCAGACAGAAGTAGACAGAGGCAGACAGAGGCAGACAGAGGCAGACAGAGGCAGACAGAGGCAGACAGAGGTAGACAGAGGTAGACAGAGGTAGACAGAGGTAGACAGAGGTAGACAGTCCATGGCAGTGTTGTGTCCACAGTGTGTCATACAGCATCAAAGTCAGTTGGTAGAACTCCAGGGTAAAAGTCATGTCGTTGGGTGAAACTGCCAACGCTGAAGGGGCTGAACACGTTGGTGGGCAGATTCTCCTCAGGACAGTGGGCAGTGTTCACCTCACTGGATATGCACAGTGGGCACCATCACTCGCTCCAGATGCTAAAGAGATGTCGGTCGTACTAGACTGTGTAGGGCACTGGTGCTTGCATTTCCTGGAGCCAGTGGAAAATTCATAGTGGATACAGATGCTGATGAGCACTTTGTTGTTGGAGAAATGCTGGAGTGGCTGTAGTGTTCTACTGGCCAGGCGGTCACTTGGACATACGCTGCTTCAGTCTAAGCATTCCAGTGAACCAGTAGACTCTAACCTATATTCGGAGGTCAGGGCTGAGGTCTGGAAACGGTTGAGTGTCCAGAAAACTCAGATTACGCCATTTTAATGTTTGGTCAACAGCTCAGGATGCTCACAGAGTTCATGTCTGTTTGTCCTCCAAGGACAATGTGCCAAAGGCAGGGTACATCACACTACTCCACCACCTCCACCCAAGGTACACCAGCTGCCAGAAGTCACCAGGGCGGCGCTGACACTCACCAGAAGTGAGCCTACTGCACACTCAGCCAGTGACGTCCACTCTCAACAGTGTTGAGCACTGCGTATGTTGCACATGGGACTCACAGGAAGTCTCTACATGCTGCAGGTGGGACGTCACAGGAAGTCTCTTCATGCCCCTTATTTCATTTGATGCCACTGTTGTTGATTCACTGAATTGTGTGTATGTCCTTAGAATAGGTTGAACCGTGTTCTTTTTACTTTAAATAGTGTTATCATATTTGTGGTTATCAGCTTTGTATTCCAGCTAATTATTTATCCTTCACCCATTTCCCCCTGTTAAATTAAAAAAAATATATTGTTAGAAGAACAATATTATGTTCTCTCATTATTTTCCTCTATATATATATGGAAAGAGAGAAAACTGACGTTGACATGCGATTGGAGATCTTTTTGAAGGTAAGAGAGGACGAAGGCGGAGGAAGAGGAAGAGTCTGAGGCGTTTGCTTCCTGATGTCTACCTAATGAGGGTGTTTAGAATAATTAGCTCAACGGGGAGTGTGGCAGAATAATTGAGGTTTCCATGCCTACAGTGCCACATTAACATGTCCAGGTACTGTAAATATGTCGTGAAACAAGATGAAAAATCCACAGTGTCCCGCACGACCTCAGGTCTCACACTAAATAAGGTCTGTCCCCATCAGCCCGCGTCCTATTGGTCTTTAAACCAAATTACAGGGTCTGACTCCTATTGTTACTGTTGCTCCCGAACAAAAGCTCGGCATCAGGAAAGCAAAGCTACTTGTAGAAAGTTTGCGTATAATTGCACCTACAGTGTCACGTGTGGGATGGTTACGGGGCCTGTGCAGGGGGTCTGTGGGGGGCAGCAGGGAGAACCCTCCTCCTCTATATGGGAAGTTAGAAAGGCCACTATCTGTTGCCCATGGAAACAGCAAGTTTCATCAGCGTGTGCTTTACGGAGTGGGCGAACTGTGCGACTGTGTGGGGGTCTCCAGACGTGCCACTAACGGCCTGGTCTCCATAAAACCACCTGAGAGCGCTTGGCTGGGACATCAAACACACCGTACAGACACATCCCCATGCAGGGCTGTCGCCGTGCCAACCGGCACGCAGAGAAACACGGCAGCAGGGATCACACCAAACGACTACGGCCATTAAACGTGTTTTGTTTTGATTCGTAACGTCAGCTCGAGGCAGCACAGGGCTTTGGCTCGGGTGAGTTCGTTAAACACAGGTTCGTTTTTATGGAAGGTCTGAGAACCCTCTCTTGTTAAAGAAGATGGACAGAATTATTATGAAATTAAAGTAAGATAATTAGAAAATGCCATCAACCTGAACAAGCTGCAATGTAAAACTGAGAACTCTAAAAGGGATGACAATATGGTGCCTTAACATCACTGTTTCATTCTACAACACAGCTTCACCATGCACATTCATGAATGTTTCCTTGTGAGCAATATTGTGTTCACTAGGTCATACATGCACACCATCACACGCTACAAAGACTCCAGCATAGTGCGTTTTTTGGCCACAGTAATTAGTTGATACACTGAATAAACTACATTAACCTATTTAATAACATAAGGCATCCTTCCAACCACAACTTCAAAGCCATAAAGCAAATTCACTTTAAACTAGCAATAATCAAGAAAGAACCAGTTCGGCTGATTTACAGTAAACTAAAGCACAGAACTCTGCCACTCTCAGGCCGTCCCTGTGCTTGCTTCCTTTCATCGTGTTTACACAGACATTTCTCAGAAAGACCAAGTGTTTTAATCATGCTGATATGATAGTCACATTTAAAGCGTAATGACACGCACCTCCGCATCGTTTAGAGACGGTAATCAATCACTCTCTCATTTAGCTTTAATTCATGTAGATGCACACCTAATACTCATTACAAAGATGCAATTTCCCCCAGTCAGAGCAGATTAATGGCAGCGTATCTCTCCCGGTGTGTCCTGGCCACTATTTGTGTGTGAGTGAGTGTGTGTGTGTGTGTGTGTGTGTGTGTGTGTGTAACGTAGTAGAGACGATAGATGACTCTCATGAGGTAGGAAGTTGCTCACACACTCACAGACCTGCATGCACAAACACACCTGCATGCACACATACTTACCCATGCCATGGTTTATGACAAATGGACTGACAGACTACAACTTTATCAGAGGAAACAAGACAATAATAAACAAAAACAATGGAGTGCAAAGGGAACAGATTGCTTTCTTTAAAAGTAGACAAACTGGGAAACTTTTAAAGGGACACTGCACTGCAGTTTTCATTTACAAGGGTGGGTTTGTTCATTTTTCATACTAGTTAAATATTCTCTTTCTGTGCGCGTGCACACACACACACACACACACTCACACACTCCCCTGATGGGTCTGTGAAAGGGTCCGTGCCCAGCAGAACCCACCGGTCCAGCCCAGTAATCCCCTTCTCTCACGAGTCAATGAAAAGCAGAGGGTTTCCTGCTCTGCTGATTAATATGCTGTAAAAAAGCGAGTTCACAAGCCACAGGAAGTGCCAACACACAGAGTGACATTTACATTGGGACTTCAAAGGCACAAGATCCTGAACTAAACAGGTTGGCAGTCTTTCCACCGAGAGAAAGCATGACGCAACCTTTGAAAGAAGCTGCAAAGACCCTGAACCATCAGCAAATGATCTAAAGTATTTGGTATGGTGTGTCAGTAAGCAATATGAAACATGATGTATTTGGATGCTCAGAGGTTTCAGAAGGCTGAATTAATTCCACAGTCAAATTCAGAAATAATATACAGTCATTGTTATTCCTGGTTATGGCCCATAGAATAGATCAGTAGCAGTTAGCACAGATGCATTACTCATGACGAATGAGCAGTCATGGGAATATACAAACGGAGACAGAGAAAGAGTGAGAGAAAGTGAGAGAAAAAAAGAGAGAGCTAAAGAGCTACTCCTTCAGTCACTCTGTGTCCATATGTTTTGTAAGAACATTTTTCAAAACTTCGTATTATTCCTTTGTCTTTTAATTCAGGTCGATTCCTGTTCTAATGTAAACAATGTGATATACATGCTGGTAAACTGCTGCTGAATTAAATGAATGGAAAAGAACTGAAATTAAGTGAAATGATCTCAACTGAATTGAACTGAATTAGGAGGAGTGTCCTGGCTGTAAGCTGAGAAGTTAAGGTGGACGTAAAGCGTGTTAGTGGAGAAGCACTCCTGTCTGTACTCCACTCCTGGGTAACACGAGTATGAATGTAGTTGTCATATCACCATATGAGACTGGATTAATGGAGATTAACTTCAATAGGAATGTTGGAATGTGTGCGCTTGTCTTAGGAAACATTACTGACAACACACATACACACACACTGTCATGTTCACATCATATGCTCACAAACACAAACACACGCATGCTTTGTCCAGACGAGGACACACTTCCTCCTCCATCTCTAACTGTCTGATGGGTGATGCTGGAGAGGTGGTTCAGGGAACTGGAGTTTGCTCAGACTGCTCTTCCAAGGACGCAGAAAACACACCATCACACACACACACACACACACACACACAGACACGCCTTGGCAATGGAATCTCTTCTTCTCCTCACTGTATATTGGCAGCTCTCTCGCTAATGACAGGCAAGAGAGGCAGACAGAAAAAAAGACAGAGGGACAGACAGAAAGAAAGACAGAGAGACAGACAAGAGGGTGAAGGGGCAAACAGGACATACAAGTCCATTTAGCAGCAATTCTGATAATTGCCGGGGCCAGACTGAGCAGAGGGAATACACAGATCTGATTAGGATGGCTTGTGTGTGATTAAATATTAATCTACAGCATGCCCAGGTCACTTCACCAGCACCGGTCCCTCCCAGCTTCTTACAGACTTATGCATTAAACGATTTACACAGGCTAAACCCATAGCGCCTAATAATATTGGAGGTTCTAGTCAGAGCCGTTCAGGGATCTTCCTGGAACCAAAGCTACTTACAACAAACACAGTCAAAAATAGCTGTGGTGATTTATCTCGCGCTGTGGCAGGCCTGTTATGTTAAAGAATATGACTGCATAAACTTTGGACCATTAAATGCACAGTAACAATATGAGTACACAGCAACCAGTAAAATTTCACCTTCAATCTTTAACTTGGAATTCTCCAGAGAGGTTCTTTCTCCTTTACTTAAACTTTCTCCAAAGATAAAGTAATAATAATAATAATATGCATGATTTAAATTTTTTACAAAAGCATTTTGCATTTTGATTTTAAGGCTGTACATATCACTCCACTAGAGTTCTAATTACAGGCAGAAGAATATTCCAATCTAAATAAGGATTACATCAAAATGGGTTTATTTTCATTTTCAGAATTTTAGCAGATAAACATAAGTGTTTAAAACATTAAAGTTAAAATCAACTTCCCTGAATCATGGACATTATGGATGTATATGCAAAAAGTTAAAGGAAAAGAATACGATTAATCAACAGAAACATACAGACATGTTTTTAATAGGGGTCAAAGAAGCTTCATTAATTTGTGCCACAACTATGAAGTATTCAATTATCTTTCAATTTACCATTAAAGTCAAATTTACATTAAATTTATATGCAATTAATTAGAGTTCGATTAAACCTCCATTAAATATGCAAGAGTCAATATCTGCTCAGATCAGTGTTTTCTGATCAAATAGGGTAATGAACTAATTAATAGCAGTGTGCAGCAAATTATACACTGGACATTAAAAAATGGGTTTGTCTCAACTCAGCAAGAAGTACAGGTGCCACAGGTTCCTAATGGGATTAGAATGACAATAAATCAACCCAAACACTCAGAATTTAATAACACAAAACACTGGGAATCATTGGATCATTCCACTAGATTATAAATCCTCTCTCCTCCTATCATAAACCAACAGTGCAGACCAGATTAACCAAAACCAAGCTACTTTAATCTACAAAGTATATTACATTAGTGTATACACACACACACAGTAATTTCAATATACAGTATATATATTGGAATATACTGTGTATATATATTACATAGTTAAGTCTTATCAAACAATCATAATCCTATTGGAAAGCATATTGTTAAGCCTGAAGGGTATTAGTGGGAACAGATGTTAAGTAAACGGCTTCACATGTGGGGTTTAGTTTGTGTTCTGCGATGTCTGCCATGCTGTGTTAAAACCAGAGGAGACCTGAAAACATCAGGACAACAGCACGAACGTCTGGAAATGGTGATGAAGTAGCAATGTTTCAATTGAATTACTTATAACACGTAACATTATTTTAAAAACAGGTTATGGTCCCAACACTTTCATTTGCAAAACTCAATAACATTTCTGCACATTTACAAATAAACTCACTTAATAAAATGTGTCTTAATAAATGACTTAGGAAACTGGCAATTTTCCTGGAGAACTGGAGATACTTTGTCCACTTCTTACTGTTCAGCAGTCAGACTTAACCACCTTCAGTGTAGTTGATAATTCAATCATAATTCTGCATCAAAGCTCCTTTAAAGCAAAGGAAATGCTGCAAATGGAACTGCGATGGATAATAAAAGCGAGTTAAGTTAAAACTTCACCTTTAATCCTTTTCTGTTGGACACATTTTAAAAAGTATAACGAAGGCCATTTGTCTCTTCAGCAGCCAATATCACATAATGACATCACTTCCTTTTTCACTTGCACTGTCTACAGTGCTTATTATAATCCTCTACAGGTAAACACAGTCCCCAGACCCCATCCCCATCTTGCCTCCACCCAGTTTCCACCTAGTCAGTCAGGGACACATATGGATGCAGAGCTCAGAACTCATTCCATGTCATACCAAATCTAGTTTGAAGCACTTTGAAAAACAAAGTCCACTAATAAGAGATTAACCTGAATGACTGCAGCGGGCTGACAAAACACATTTGGTCCAAACCCGGCTGAGCCAAGTACAGAATCTCTGCATCACTGCCACAACAGAATACATGCAAATACCATAAATTTGGGTTGGGCATCAACTCTGAAGCTGTACCAAACAGGAGTCCAATCATAAAGCTTGCTACAGCAGTCAAACGCAGACCCTCCCACGTTCTACTGCACATAAAGTTGCAAAGCAGAGACAGTCCACATTTATGTGACGGTGAACCTGGAATGTTAGCTCCTCAAACAAGATATTGTTGGATATTTAAATGGTTATTCAATTTCACAAAATGGCAGCATTAAATGGGGATACACTTAAATACACTCATTTAAAAAGCACTTAAAAAAAATTTAATGGTCACATACCCAGTGTAGTGTATATGGTCAGAGGTCACATATTCAAAATGTGAGGCTGAAAAACAGCAAAATTCACACAAAGAGAGAGAGAAAGAGAGAGAGAGCGAGAAAGAGAGAGAGAGAGAGAGAGAGAGAGAGGAATGCTATTAAGCTATTTGCCATATGGTGAAAAAGGTGAAATATCTTCACTCTTCAACAGTGTATAAAGTATTGATTTTGACTGTTTGTTTGTTGTTATGGTGAACGAAGTACACAGGCACAGCATGACCAACAAGCCACCGACTACCAGCATCACAGTGGCAACAAAGATTCAAGCTTCCCCCTGTAGACTTATATTTAACTCTATTTAACAAATACAAACAAATCACATCACATTGATAATGTGGGTTTAAAGTTTCTGATATTTGGGGTTCTGTTTTGTTTAACAAAATCATTGGGGGCCGCTGATAAACTTATGTAATTCTATCATTACATTTACAGACACAGATTGTTTGTGAATCAGGTTCACAAACTTGAATCAGGTCAATTTATGGTGTTCTCAGACTAATAATTCATGGATAAAACTCAATAATTCATAATAATTCATGAACAAAACATTTATTCATCTTTCTAGTTTTTTTTTTTATTTTTAAAGGAAACTAAGTAAGCATTATTTTGTACTAATTTATAATTTAATTTGTAAATGTAAAATGTACTTTTCCTACACAGAAAATGTCTCTTTAAATGACTTTAAATGACAATATATTAAAATAAAAATATGGAAAACATGGGAATGAGCATATTTAAGATTATTAGAAATTGAATACACCACTCTTAAGGAAATATAAGGGACATTACAGTTCTCTCCAATATCCCCATTTTGCAGGTCTAATATCACTCAGACAGTGGCCGCTGCTTGTGTGTGTGTCAGAGCAGATAAGCTGTTCATCCCCAACATATAGCCGAGAGCTCTATTCGTATCAGGGTCAGAGGTCACTCAAGCAGCCCCTCTGGCTCTCTTCATCCCTACTCTTCCTCCGTCAGCCAATAGGATTACTCTGCCAACAAGTGAGTTCTCCCAGATTTAATATGCCGCTGGAATTTGATACATGAGTTAATTTAAATGGAAACCTCATGACAGATGGCTTGTGACATCCCACTGCAAACAGATCCCACTCCAAACAGATCCCACTCCAAACAGATCCCACTCCAAACAGATCCCACTCCAGAGGACTGATCTATCTGTGTGTTGAGATGTGGAAGAATGACAAAAAAAACGAGAGTGACTGAAAAAAGAGCTAATGCACCTGAACGAGCACGCACGCACGCACGCACGCACGCACGCACACACGCACACACGCACACACGCACATGCACTCACAGTTTACGAGATGGACATTACACCACCTACAATGTAAAAATATGGACCAGTCACATTTAGAAATCTCCCTCAATTAACCTCTGGAAAAGAGGGGCAGATATTGTTTAACAGTCTCCATAACACAGTTATTACATTTCTGGCAATGTGATCTGCCTTTGCGACAGGTTTGCTGACACAAACAAGGTAGCATACAGCTGTGGCCCCAGCGAGGTGAAAATCACAATACTTTTACATGTCTTGTATGAGAAAAGTCCTGCGCTCCACACTACGAATGCTTCCTCCTGGACAAGGCAGAACTGATGGGGCAGTTTGGGACAAGGCAGAACTGATGGGGCAGTTTGGGACAAGGCAGAACTGATGGGGCAGTTTGGGACAAGGTCTCTGGCTTCTTCAGAGTGGCAATAAACACACATCAAATACCACATATCTATATTATGGTACCAGACAGTCTGTCATAAAACTTATATATACACATATATATGTGTGTGTGTATATATATATATATATATATATATATATATACACACACACACTTTATATATCCAATGTTAAAAAGTATCATAATAGATAAGTAGAATTACCTGTTGTAATTATTGTTATTATTATAGGAATGGTAGGGCTAAACATTTGAAGGCACGTTTCTACTATACGTTTCAAGGAGGTGTCCTAAAGCAGCATACTATTACATTATATATATATACCAATGAAGAATTATTAGAATTATTATATTATTATTAGATTAGGAAACCTAATAGATTCTAAATGTATCATGTTGTAATTGCATTATTCATAGCAGGCCTTACGCACTTTACCACAACCACACACACATCCTCACACACACCCCCACACCGCTCCGCTGAACATAAGCACGCTGCTCTTACTGACATTCCTAACGCCGTTGCTTAGGTCTAGGGTCTCCCAGATTTCTCCTCACAGGGTCTCCTCCTCCTCCGGGGACTCCATCCATCTCATCTCCGACAGCCCCGCGACACAGCGTCTCCTCCAGGGCCCAGTTGCCGGCCGCGCTGGGTGCGGCGTGGAGCACTGCTGCCTTAGTGAGCAGACGAGCGGCTGTCGGGGGAAGAGGCCCCAGCGAAGAGGCCTGAAACCCACCCGACATGCAACAAGTGGAGGCAGCTCCACCCTGCTCCCACACCAGGGGCGCTCCACTTATGTCAGCACGCAGCTGTCCGCAGTCAGGACCAGAGCCTTCGCTCCTGCCTTCATCCATCGCATCCTTTTTTTTTTTTTTTTTTTTTTTTTTTTTTTTTTTTTTTTTTTTTTTTTGAAGACTCACTACTGTTTCTGTGTGTGAGAGCAATAGTGAAGATCACACGCCATGTTTCTGTTTCTGTTTTGTAGCTTCACTGATGAGATGCAGCAGCTCCACCTTCTGGTGGAGAGAGAGAGAGAGAGAGAGAGAAAGAGAGTGAGAGAGAATGAGAAAGAAAAAGAGGGAATGAGAGAGGGAGAGATAGAAAACATGAGAACGTGAGAGAGCGTTGAGTCTTTTAGGCCCGTGTAAAAGAGTGTACAGCAGCTACAGTGAGGGGGGTGAGAGGAGAAGGCGTAAGGGGGTTGGGAGCCAGGAGTCAACTCAGCGACGTTTACCTTACTGCACGAGACACTCCACACACTGAGCCTACAATTATACACATTCATACTGCAGCTGCAGCTCTCCATCCCACTGTACGTTGAGTTTCTCTCTCTCCCTCCCTCCTTCTCTCTCTCTCCCTCTCTCGTCCAGCTGGGGGGGAGCTTGGAAGGCCATAAACAGTAATCCATAAGTCTCACCCCCCATTTCCTACTGAGGAGCTCTTGCCCTGTAATAATGACTTAATCAGCCTGATTGCACATTCATCACTGTGTGTGTGTGTGCACATGTGTGTGTGTGTGTTTTACTTGGGAAATGAAATATTTGGGGGTCTCTTCTTTCAGTCCAACAGAGGACAGTGGAGTTCGTGCAGCTGCGTAAACATGGGCACAGTGTGAACAGGTACAGAAGTGACTCTGAGCTCTACTCTGGAGGACAATTATAGCACACACGCAAAAAGGAGTTGGAGAAAATATTAAAATTGTGAATGATTAATTAATTATTGAAAATACACCCATAATGAGGTTGCTTGTAATGATGTTGCCATGGTTAACCGGTAAATATGGAGTCTGAACGGGAACTGTGTTCTAAATTTGTCTGGGTTAGGAATATGTAATTGGTGAACCTATCCAAATGAATTTCTGCACATCAGGATGTAATGAAAGTGAGCTGAAAAGTATGTAGCATGTGGTGAAGCAATGCTTCCATTTTACATGTGAAGGATCTGTGTGTGTGTGTGTTAATGAGGTTTTAGTACTTCAGAGAAATACATGAATGAATGAATAACACACTATGAAGTGAGACTGTCTCAGTGTAGTATATGCACGCTTGTGTATTCCTGCACACTCAGATGTGTTTCCTGTCTGTTTATACAGTCCATGGACTTCAAAGAAAGTCACGGTCAGAGCTGAACTCAAAGCCCTCACCTGCAGAATTTCCTAAAAAGAATACAATGATGGAAAACCATAGAAATCGATAGCATGGCTGAAAACAATCTGGGAAGTGTGGAGGGCTTATGTCTGTGAAGTGTGGAGGGCTTATGTCTGTGAAGGTTTGTGAGGGTGCTGCTCTTCCCAGGCCTCTGTGAAGCTCCACACCCCAGCAGGATCACACACAGAGCTACGATGGAACACAGAGGAGTATGGAAGAACACAGGAACACGGAGGAGCATGGAGGAACGCGGAGGAACCACACACTCCCATCAGCTCTTTATGTCTCCAGAGATACCAACCCACCCTGCATTCACTCCTAAGGAGGTTCATTTCTTTTAAGAAACCTTATACCAGTCATGCACCTCCTGAAGATTTTGTTCATTTTTTCAGTTACAATAGAAGTACTATCCTACCGACATCAACAGTGAGTGTGCTTGTATCACACCTCCATTGTGTGGACTAAAGAGGACTTAACAAAGCCAGTACAGGAAGCTAAACCTCCGTCGGCATCATCATGCAGTTATCCGACTGCAGTGAAGGCGTAGGCTCATGAGCGCCCTGAAAGAGTTGTCTGTGTTTTGCTGGCGTAAAAACAATGTCACAGCATAAACAACCCAGGGAATAAAATCACTTTTCAGACTCCCACCTCTGTAACTCAGCCTCATACTATTTCTGAGAATGCGGAGTGGTTCTCAGCCATGTGTTGACACAGTCGCACCTTGGCTAAATATATTAGAGGCATTTATGTGCATTAACAAGGCGATGGAGAAGGGTGTTGTTAGTAGTGAAGGATGCACATTCTACATGATGAAGGATGTCGCCGGCCAACACCTGTTCCTGGCTTTTCATGAAGGCAAAGGAGACGATACAAAGTGCTCATTGAGGCAAACAGCACAACGGGGGATAAATTCAGAGCCACAATTGTCACCGGCTAGCAAAAAAATTATGTGGGAATTCTAAGTAAAATATGTAAATTTGTAAAATATATAAATGAGTAAAATCTGAAACAAAAGAGAGAAAATTGTGAATTGTCATTGTGAATATGAATTGCTGTGTGTGTCTTTATAAGTGCTGTAGCCTACACAGCAAAATCCCCATCGATGAATTAACACCTACACCGATGTCAACGTGTCTAGTCTTAATTCAGTGCTGGGGATTGCAGAGTATACATTAAAAAAGTATCGAATGAGCACAGATTCGTCCACGGAACAGTGTTTATCTGAACATTAACACAAAGAGACGAGGATCCTCAGTGAAACAGGCATGCATCTGCACTTAAGGGCGGAGAAAATCAAGAATGATTGACCTTTCCTCATCTTGTCCTACGTTCTGCTTACTTCAACCCGTCTTGCCATAGATTGGTTGGCTTTAATCATCATCTATTGAAGCCAACCCCCTCCACCCCAAAAGCTCTTTCCTCAACTCCCCCGTCAGCATTAACACTCACATATTGTTTCAATAAGTGTGAATTGATTTATATCAGTTGTGAAGGGAGGTGCAGACATGGGGGGGAGTGAATGAGAGAGAGAGAGAGAGAGAGTCAGAGAGAGACAGACAGTGAGTGAGAGAAAGAGAGTAAGTGAGTGAGTGAGTTACCTGGAACCCAAGGGTGGCTCGAATCAGTGTGTCGTTGAGGGGATTGAGGGAGGGGTGGAGGGAGAGGTGAAGGCCAGTGGTGAGGTGGGGTTGGAGTGGCTGATCAGTGAACAGGTTAAGGCTGCCTATGTAAGTGCATTCGTCATGATGGAAAAAGACAAACCTTTATCCCAGGACAGGAGTTGTGTTGTAAAAGTCTTATGCTTAAAGCTTGCTAGTCCTTGTGGACTGCAGTGTTCACTAGTAGCGTTCCCACACACAAAGGCAGCAAAATATTAGACTACAAGTCAACGTACGTACTGATCTTTACACGTTTATGAACCTGGACAAACGAATGACAACAGAAAGGTCCTCGATGCTGCTCCACGCGACCTCCGTCTGACTGGCTCTGCCTTTCCCACTCGCTCTCCATTAATATGCTGATGTCATTATGCAGCTTACAGTGCCACTTTAACAGAGGTGGGAGGGAAAGACAGCAGAGGTCAGAGGTCAGAGGTCAGAGCACTTTTCGCTTCTGCTTTCATTAGTGTTTTTTGTTGTTCCCTCCTTTGGCTTTATTCATGGTCATCTGATTCGATGCCTTATTCCCCTCATTCTATCACTTCGTCTCTCTTCCAGCATCAGGCAGTTTCCTCTCACACACGCTCTCTCGTTCTCTCCGTTTCCCGGTACTGTACGTGTGTGTGTGTGTGTGTGTGTGTGGGTAAGGCTCTCTGAGGAACGTTTGAATCCATATTAATTTCCTCTTGAGCCGTTATGCACCTGTGTATGAACTGCAGTGTTTCACTTTTAATCTGTCAGTAATTTAGTAATGTGTAAACTAATTATGCCTCACATATTAAAGTAATTGGTTTGGAGAGCTGTAAAAAAAATCAATGTGTTTACACAGAATGCATTAAACTGAATTGAATCATTATAACCATGTGTCAAACTCTCATTATGTTATGAAGGTAAAAAGTGGATGTCAGCCACAGGTCAATAGACCATCCCCTTGGCTCCATAAAAATCTATGCAGCTCTACTTAATAATGTGTAGCCTGCTGGCAGACTCACAAACCCAGAAGATCATAACACTGCTCTCAGGAGCACAAGAAGTATTGACATTGTTTCACATGAAAAGCGATTCTGAAGTCTGATCTGCCGTTTAGGATTAGTAGAGCTCATGACATCATTAAAATTATTCCAACTGAGCTCCCATACCCACAAACACCACACACACACCACACACACACCCACATACACACACCACTCTGGAACTCCTTACCCTGGAAGATTATCCGCAATATGATCAATATGGAGCAACAGCCAATCAGAGAACTTTGGATGTTAAACAGAGAAAAGAAACAACTGTTATTCTCCAAGGGGATAATAAATCGAGAGAGATCGAGAGAGAGGGAGAGAGAGAGGAGTCAGCCTCACATCGTGCAGGAGGTGCTGTTGGAGCACTACACAAATAGAAATGTTAGACAAGGAAATCACATTCATGTTAGCTAACTCAAAACCCAAACCTCTCAGACTGCACATTCAGCATTGTTAGCAATTTAAAATAGAGCACGTTGTTTAAAAAAATGGTCTTCACTTCTTTATCTGCATCATTGTCTTAGAAATGTTAACACTGCTAACATTCAAAAGGGGCAACTCACTTTAAACCAACTACTCACGTTTATGCATTTATTATTCTATAGATATGTTCATGAAAAAAACATATCCGATCTAACAAATGAAAAAATCTAGAAACAATTTATACTTATTACAAGACTTGTAGTAAGTTAAGGGGTGGCTATCAACAGGCTACAGTACTGTACTTTACTTGACATTGTAACTCTGGTAACCATTATAGCTGTCGAGGTTTATGATTGATAACCTTTGTTTACAGTGTTTAAAAAAGGAGACAGATTTCAAAACATCATTTCACTGCAAACATAAATAACCACGGGCCTAAATTGAACCCGGATCCGTGAGCAATCGTTAAATGCTCGCCCCGACGAAGGTTCCGACAATTAAATAACAATAACAGTTTCCATCTATGGCATGAAATTATGTCCGTTCGAAAGCCCCTCTCATACGTCTTGAGCTGACAGCTAGCCGCTAGCCGGAAGAAAGTCGTGTACTTATGCAGCGGAGCGCCGTGTTCTCATCTGCGCGTGATTGCTGTTTAAGAGGAGCAGGCCGCAGAGCGAGCCGCCGGACCCAAATAACGCGCGCGGGTGGGAGAACGCTCGCATTCCACCAGCAGAACGGCTAACGTGAAGGAAGGCGAGATGAAAGCTAGACTTTATTTGTAACTTTGATGCTGGGCGATTTCCTTTTGCGCGCTGAGACGCGCTAGATTTTGCATGTAGCTTTTTTTGTATGCTTGTGTTTAATGCTAATTAGGTTCTTAGGTTTTTACTCAAAAAGACAACTTCTCATAGAGCTACACCATACCAGGTAGAGATGCTCAGAAATCAAACCTTTTTTTTTTTTTTTTTAACAAAGTAGAGACAGTCTGTCTGTCTCTACTGGGGCTGTAGTTGATCTTGGCAGGAGCACCCCGTCACTAGGAGTCGATGGAGAGTAGTGTTGCACTCTGGAGGTGGTAGGCAGGGACTGGAGTCTGCAGCAGACTATCAAGACCCACTCTGTCTGCCCATTAAGGCCTGCAGATATGGATTTGAACCTGCAGTGGGAACCCAGCCACAGATGCTTGGGGGCTTCGAATCGGAAGCACAGTGGGGAATGTGGGTAAGTGAGGATGAGCAATAATGCGCGCACCCGAGCACACGTTAGTCTGTATCGCTTTTTCTTTATCTCTTCATTACTCCCGTTCATTCTCATCCCTTTAGTGATCGTTTTGTCCTCTCGTCCTCCCTTCTCTTTTGAAGAGTTTTCCCTTTGTTCCTGTGGTTATGGCGCAGGCAGCCACACACACCACTAATGCGCCTTTTCATTAATTATGGATGCAATTTTTTGCCCTTGTCCAGCCCTCGTTTATTCAGACGGAGACAGGCGGCAGCAGTCATGGAGCAGGGGTGAGACAGGGAGGGAGAGAGACAGGGGGAGAGAGAGAGAGAGAGAGAGAGAGGAGGGGGGGGTGAGCAGCCTCATCTTTTCCACTTTCATAGCTCAGCGTACATTATTCAGGTGAGCGTGACACGTTGTAAATACACAAAGCCCATCTGCTTTGACAAATCATCCCTAATGAATGAACCTACCTGGGGAAGACGGCAGCCGCGGCCCATCCCCATCTGGCCGGATCAGCAGACATGACCTGCTGAACCCACGCTGCTCCTGTGAAACTGGCCAAGCTGGGAACCAGCACAACTGGTCAGACTGGGAAATAGAGCACTGGCCTAGAGGGTTAGTGCTCTCTCTCGAGCATGCGCACGATCTGCATCTCTCTCTCCCCCTCTTTTCTCTCTCTCTCTCTCTCTCCCCCTCTTTTCTCTCTGCGTCTCTCTCTCCCCCTCTTTTCTCTCTGCGTCTCTCTCTCTCTCTCCCCCTCTCTCTCCTCTGTTTAACAGATTTGATTGCATAGGGGTCTGGGTCTGGGTATTTAAAGGCTTTGAAGTGCTGTGGTCAGCATGCTCTCAGCAGTGTGTTCACACATTGCGGCTCCCTACAGATCTCATCCACTCCGCCTGGACAGACCAAACTAATTAAATGTACAGAGTTTATTTGGACATAACTGAGTAAGTAAAAAGTGGTTTTGTTTTATTAATAGGCAAATCCTAGCATGAATCGTATCTTTATGTGACAGTATTGTACATCAGTACTGCACACCCAATGAAGGGATCGTAGTTTTATGCACATCAGGAGACATCCAGAACGTAGGCGTGTCTAGACCCTTTTAAGGAGCGCTCAAGCACCCCACACCAAGTCCTAGCACCACTAAAAATAAGAGTAAAAAGTTGTAACGGTTTGTCTCTAATAAGTTGAAAAATGTATGATAAAATATTAAATTTAACAACAAAAAAAATTGCCTCACAAACGGTATGATCCATTTGTCTCTCCTACCTCTGCTCTGCCCTCCCCGAAGCAGCGCTGAGAGCGTGCGCACTGTGCTGTAGTGGATACAGTAAGTAATGCAGATAACGATTCATTTATCGCTCAGCACCAACATAATACAAACTTTAACAGCAGTCCAATTTTTATGGCACTGAACCACCGATCACTCGTTATGTTGCTTATCCGTAGGTAGGAGTGTGTCTATCTGACATTTTTATCTAGCAAGCTAATGTTGAGCTTTAGCACCACTACAGAGCTAAAGCTCTGATTCAAGGTTCGCCCCTGGTACAGAAAATACAGTTTGCTAGAACAGTATATCAGAATAGTATATCAGTACAGTACATAGTAATGCTGTATATTCTATTTCTTGTTTAATATGTTAATTTTATCAAAGATTTTGAAATATAAATGTAAATAATTCTTTTGCCAAGAAAGCACCAACTGAACTGCAAAGTACACAGGAATGGCGTGTAGTGTTAGTGCTACAGTGGGATACAGTCTACAGCACAGGTGAGATGCATCTAATGCAGTACGGAAGACACCAGAACACGAAGATGAGATGTACACCGTATGGTGTCCACACACACCACCGTATGGTGTCCACACACACCACCGTATGGTGTCCACACACACCACCGTATGGTGTCCACACACACCACCGTATGGTGTCCACACACACCACCGTATGGCGTCCACACACACCACTGTATGGCGTCCACATACACCACTGTATGGCGTCCACATACACCACTGTATGGCGTCCACATACACCACTGTATGGTGTCCCCTCACCTCTCATATAGTGTCCTCTCACCACTTCTGCAACAAGAGACAGGAAAACAGCAGGGAGTGAACCATGTCACAAGAATAAAGAATAATAAATTATGTAATTATTCTTGTGTCTATGTCCATTTCGGATACTTACACCCACACATGCGCACATGCGCACACATGCACACACACTAGCTCACACACACACAAACCCAAACACACACATATACATTCACACACACACACACACACACCTGCACCTCCCTTGCTATTGTCAGCTGTCTTCAGATGGAGTACAGTGCTAATAGGATTCTGGTTCACCATGTGGGGCCCTGGAGGATCCTACATACAGCACTTAACCAGAACCTTAGAGTGAGGCAGAACACCAACACAGTTTAAACAGCTTAACACACAAAGCGCACAGGAGAGACATTGGGGGAGGGAGAGAGAGGGAGGGAGAGAGAGATGTCAGGACAGAGAGAGGGGGGGTTTCAAGAGAGAAGAAAGAGGTAGAGAGAGAAAGAGAAGGAGAGAGAGAGGTGGGGAGATGGACAGAGAAAAAGAGAAATATAGAAGGAGAAAGAAGGGAGGGAAGCTTGTCAGATCAGGGAAAAACAAAGAGAGAGATGGAGAGAGTGAGAGAGAGAGAGAGAGAGAGTGAGAGAGAGAGACGCTCTGGAGACATTAAGCAGAAGGACAGTATTAATCAGAGACAGTGGGCTGACCGAAACTTTGCTCAGAGCCCAAGAGCAGCTCACGTTACCCAGTTTTCCTATACTCACACAGATTATGGAGCCATGCCCATCGATCCAGACTGAGAGAGAGAGAGAGTGCAAGGGAGACATAGAGAGTGGGAAAGAGAGAGAGAGAGAGAGAGAGGGAGAGGGAGGAAGGGAGGGGGACAAAGAGAGTGGTGAAATACATTCACATACCCCCACACACCCACACACCATTACCTCTGTGACTCTACAACTGTACCACTATTGATTGATGGACTTGAAGCTGTTAATATTATTTATGGAGGAGAGCTACACTGCTCTCTGCTTCCACCCTAGACCATAATAAGCCATAATTGATGGCTCCAGAGACGCCACTGTCCCCCGCCCCCCCCCATGCTGACCCTCCGGAACAGCGCGAGGAAGATGGATGGGTCCAACTGATGTTATGATTGATATTATCAAATTACATAAGCGGCCTGACACGGCCGCCGGGCCGCCGGGCTCAAGTGGGGGGCATTGATTTTTGATTAGGATGCCACTCAACACATCCTAGTGGGGTGAGTCAGGAGGAGGCCGAGCTCCACCTGCCCGGGAGCATACACACAGCGTGCCTCCCGGAAGACGTTTATTATGGTATGCGGGCGGTCACCCGTGCGGCTAGACAGAAAGACCGTCAGATGCTTGGGTGGAGTTAGTGGTGGAGATATTAGAGGCTGAGGTTGAGACGACCTTAAACAAGCCCAAGCAAAAGCTTCTCATTCATGTGATATAATTGCATGTGCAAGAGAGAATAGCTAGTACTGGAGAACTCTGTGTGTGTGTATGTGTGTGTCTAAAGATTCAAAAATAAAGACACATTTTAAACATACCCAGAAGCCATTACTCATTGTGTTAATTATTTAAATCATAAGCTCTGTGAACCAGAGGTCAAAAACACGTTTCGCTACGGTATAATCTTATATCCTACGCAATGCACCTCCATGCTGAACCAAGAGAATAACCCTGTGTTTAGCACAGGACAAGGGAGCAGCAAACAGGTTCTGCTGTGAATGAGGAGTATGGGGGAAGACTCCCACCATCCCGGCTGCTCAGAGCCGTGGATCCCATTAAGACCCCGGTCTGACTGAGCCCCGCCGCCATGTGGTCACAGTGTTATTAATACGCACAGCATACACATAAAGACTCGCACAGCAGGGTGCTTAATGCTTTAATCCAATCAAAAACCAGAAACAAAGCTTAACCATCCAATTAGCACTCACACCAAAATCCAGGCTGTAGTGAGACTTCTGGGTTTGTGTTTATGTGAATTGTCAGAATGGTTTTTGCAACAGAAAAAAAAAAAGCATGGTAATGTAATCAAATCTTAGAGGAAGTGTTAGGAACGGTGGTGAGCGATAAGTAAACACATGCCTGACCTTTCTCAGCATCACTCAGCACTGTGAGGACACTGTGCAGTGATGCTTTTTGGAGAGCCAGCTCTGGGGAGGTGGAGTGGAGACGACTGGAGACGACTAGCCTGGCTCACCTAGGACATTAACAGGGGGGCATTTGTCTCATCACATCACTTCATGGTCTGAACACTTTCTAACAAGTGAGAACATCAAAGAAAAGACTGGGACATTGTTTTTTTTTTACATTCACCAGTTAAATCTTGTTCTTAGTACAAATCTTTGAAAGTGGAGTTTGAAAACCTCATATTTAAGCTTCATTTTTAAATAATCGCATTTACTTTTACAGATACAAAGCAACTAAATGATATTTTAAAAAAACTAAAAGGTATTTTTAAAGCACTTTTTTGTCCATCTCTTTCCATCTTCAGGATGAACATGGCCCTGCACCAGGACCACCAAGACAGGCGATGAGGTATCATTTCCTTTTCCTGTTATTGGCATGACAACATGACCCTTCCACCTGGCCCCTGCTATCACAACATCCTCTGTTTGAAAATGGAGGCTATTCTGTATGGACTAACAGTTATCAAACTGCCCCGGGCAATGTCCTTCAATCCAGTGATTACAAATGAAAACAAAGTGAAAAATGAGAATGAACCCCAAATCTTTTCTTTCTGCACACACACACATACACACGCACACACGCATTCACACACTCAAAGTCTCTTTAAGTTTAACATTCGCTCAACGTTTGATTTATCGTAAAAAAGGACTCCAACAATGGGACAGCTGTTGCATTGCTAAGTACACACACACACACACACCTCAATTACTGTAGACAGATGGGCTACATCTATAGCAGCAAACATCAGTGTGCTTTCTGTGCTCCTGGTAAGACATGCAAGAAATGAGACAAGAACGTGTATGAAAAACATATCAGAGCACCCCTAGGGTATCGCACTGCCGTCGCGTGTGCGCAATGTGACAGCAGCAAGCCACGCGAAAGTTTGTGTTCGCGTATGTACGTGTGAAAACGACACACAGCTCGAGATTTACGTGATTAATGCCTCCTCGTGACTTTTGTGACACCTCCGCTCCTAATGGCTCCTTATTTTAGAAACGACTAATTATCATTTCATCTCAGTGTACCTCCTGTTTTTTTTAAGCTAATTGCTTCGTTCGGCAACATCAGAAAAAACTCAGAACTGCTCAAAGAGTGGAAACTCTGCACTTCACCTCCCCTGGAAGCGCGAGATTAATTTACGCAGCTCGTAACTGTAATTGAATGCAAATACGAGGACATTCCCGGTGGTGGCAGCGGAGTGGCTGACCCTTGAATAACCGCACTCGGGGGAGACAAGGCCCGAGTTATGCGTTACACACGCCCCCTTGCCAACAAGAACGCTTATTCATAACCGTCATATATTCCCGCATTCCACGCAGCGAACGTAAATGAGAAACAAAACACGGGAACGAAAAAGGAGCCATTCAAACCCTAATAAAGAACAAATTATAAGCGTGAGTGAAATATGATGGATGATTGGTTACATAATTACAGTATAAACATCACACCTCGAAATTCAATTAAGGTGTTATTTATCTAGCTATTGCCAGGACACTCAATAAAAGGTCGGATTGCAAGGCAATTCATTCATAGGAAACCGATGTTTGTTTTCATAATATTATGGACAACTGACTAATCTTTTTTTGTCTCTACCTGGGCAATTCACAAAGCCATGGCACACCATATCACGTCTGAATCTTAATTTTCTATCAACTGAAGGGGGGGAAAGATTATTCCCAGTTTCAATAATTTCCATTTATATCAGATTTAGTCATTCAGACCAAAATGTTAATGGAGAAAACCACACTGCCAGCAGGTCTGCTTCCCTCCTCCTAAATGCAGGGGGGTGTTTGCCTTTCTAGAAACAGGAGCCCGATATCTCTCCATTCCCCATTACTACCTCAGCCAGTGACTTCATGGGTTTGACTCCCTCCTGGTCGGCTCTGGTCCAAGCCAGTGTGGAGCGTGAGTGGGTCCGGGCCGTGACGCCTCTCGGATCTGTGTGGATAACCCACCAATGTGAAGAACGCCTGCTGGAGAGGGTGACCACACTCAGCTGGAGCCGACCTTGTTTTATGGAGATGATAAGTTAAGTGCTTCATGCAGACCTAGAGTGCAGTATCTTGTTTTAATAATACAGGTCATATATTACTAAAAAGTGATGTCTAAACTCTGGGAACTGTTCTGTGTTATTCTTATGAACAAAACCAGATCCTTTCTTTGGAAGTATTTCAGTACTGAAATGAATGAAAAAGTAATCATCCAGGGACCTTTAAAATAAATGTTCATTTTGACCAAACATCTACATTCTGGTAAAGATGAGTGAGAGTCTAACAGGATTACACATGCACACACACACACGCACGCACATATGCACACAAACACGCAAGCATACTTCCAAAAACAGATCAAAAGACAACACAGTAGCATTCACACTCAGAAGTGCTGCTCTGGATGATTAATGGCCTCCACTTATATGCTGAATGGCAGATTTGACTGACTCGTGTGATCTACTCCCCCCAAAAGATAATCTCACAGCCTTTCACATGTTCTCACACACACACGCACACAAACGTACATACACACATTTTCCAGTTCAGCCTCTCTTGCAGTGAGTTCTGGACAGTAAAGTCTCACAGCATCAATGCCAAACAGCACTCCAGAGTCAACAGCTACTCCTCAAACGCTGTCAGAGCGAGAGGAACAGAGGCAGTGGCACACGCACACACACAAACATGATCATGAACAAACACACACACAAACATGATCATGAACAAACACACACTAAGCTCATACTGTCACTGTAAAAGGTGCAGTAGGTCTAGAAGCATTGCCATTACAATTATGATCTGAAGATTAACGCCACTGCTGCTGGCGTACCTGCACACAGCTCTGGAAAAGTCAGAGTGTGTGTCTGCCGCCAGCAGACACACACACACAAGCACACTCTCCTGCACACAGCTCTAACATCTCAGTGGTCATCTCCTCAGACAGGCACTGCTACAACGCGAGCGCCTGGCCTCTGAGCAGATCACCAGCTGCTTCAAAGAGAGTCTGACAACAATTAAAGCCAGAGAAGGTTTGTACTCGGGGGGGAGAGTAGCTGTTGCTCTGGGAGCCCGCGGCCTGCTGAGGAAGTGCCATTAGAGGGAAGAGGCTGTGTGAACATCTGTCTGCAGCTGCTCAGTCCCGCTCCCTCACGCTGGCTGCCACGTCCCCCTTCCTCTCGCGGCGGGCGCACGGGGATACCGCGAACTCCCGCCAAGGCCCTTGAGCACCAGTCACATGGCACACACATGGGGGGTGGGGGGAGGGGGGGGGGGGTAAGGAAGAGGGAGGAAGAGGAGTAGAAGAGACACAGTGGGTGGAATGGATGACGGGCATGAACACAGTGGGTAGGATGTACAGGGTGGCTCAGGGTAGGACGCACAGGGCGGCTCAGGGTAGGACGCACAGGGCGACTCAGGGTAGGACGCACAGGGCGACTCAGGGTAGGACGCACAGGGCGACTCAGGGTAGGACGCACAGGGCGACTCAGGGTAGGACGCACAGGGCGACTCAGGGTAGGACGCACAGGGCGGCTCAGGTAGGGGACACAGGGCGGCTCAGGTAGGGGCATTGGGGGCGACCTCGGTAGGACGTACAGGGCGACTCGGTAGGACGCACAGGGCGACTCAGGGTAGGACGCACAGGGCGACTCAGGGTAGGACGCACAGGGCGACTCAGGGTAGGACGCACAGGGCGACTCGGTAGGACGCACAGGGTGGCTCAGGGTAGGACGCACAGGGTGGCTCAGGGTAGAATGTACAGGGTGGCTCAGGGCAGCACCTACGGGGTTAAGTGTGTGGCGCTGTGCGGGAGTGTCAGATCCAGGTCCACTGTGCCGGGTGTTGTAGGTGAGCTGTGACGAGTGTTTGGAATGCTTCCTGTTCGTTTATGTGTTCCTGCTACATTCTGCGATTGGGAACATATGCGAGGAAAACGTAAGCAGCCAGAGCAACTGAAGTTCCAGTACAGTTTAGTTCAGCTCCAGTTTAGGTCAGTTCCAGTTTAGGTTGGATCCAGTTTAGGTCGGTTCCAGCATTCCAGTGTTTCTCGTTCCTGGAGCAGGGACGCCTCTGTGTCACACTAATTGGTTTCCTGCAGCTCTACCACACCCACTGTAAACTCATTAAGCATTTGTTAATTAGCTGATGAGTTTAGTCAGGTGTGTTGGAATAGAGGGAAAAACTAAAGTGTGGAATACAAGGGATCAGACACACTGAGCTATGAACCTTGAAAGGGGGAGGACAGCACATGTTTTTCATTTATGTAACTCGTCATATTTTCTAAATGCATTAGTACGTGTGTGTGTGTGTGTGTGTGTGTGTGTGTACCTCACGCGCAGGAGGGCAGAGTCTGAAGGGCAGCTGTAAGACTGTGATTGAGTGTGTTTATGCAGTCCATCAATGCCACACTAGACCGAGCCCACCTGTGGTCTGGCAGTCATTATGCCAGGGTCATGGGATATCCACCAAACTCACTTCACTTCAAATTGGGTGTAAAGATCCCATTTCCTCCCAGCCACCTGTAGGGGGATAAAGCTCGACAACAGCATGGTGCCCTGGTGTCCATTATGGTTGTGTTATGGTCCAATCAGGAGAACGCTGATATTGACTGGCTTAACGTCATCTGTGAGTAACAGGGGGGGATGGGAAGAGAAGGGAAGGGAGTGGTGGAAGATTTCTTTGCATATAAAAGAACAGCGATACTGAAGATACACAAATATGGATGTTTATTTTTATTTATTCACAACAATTATTTATCTTCATCGTCACCATCACGATTCTCAAACTAACAGACCCCAGATAAGCTAACAGCCCCATTCAGGTTAACATCAGCGTCTCACCCAGTACATTCTCACACACACTCAATCAGATGCGCTGAGCTTTGACCATGACTGTTCCTCCAACATCTCTCTGCTGAACTCAATGTTAGCGCCAGTCCTGTCCATGCCATCACATTTTACCAGAAGAGGAAGAACTAACAGATCTTCGTGGTCACCATGTCATACCAGGCTGTGCATTAAATGGTAAAAGAGTGGAAAACATCCATTTCCTCAATCACGAAAAGACCCATTTGCAGCTTACTGCTGCATGATGACCAAGAATTTGCATGTGTCATAAATGGTGCTTTTGAGGGTGCTAACAAGTCTGAGAAATTCTGGGTGAGTGACCAATCTCACAAGAAGACGCTGCGTGTTAATGGTATCACTCTGATGGCCACTGGTTTTCACGTCACCTGGCTGCACAGAACGAGAAAGACAGACTTTAGTAGATCGACTACAACTCGATTGTCGATCGATTGTCTACAACTCCCAGATGCTAATAGCTGGTGCATGGATCAAATGAAGACCTAGATAACCAATAAGAACCATACCTACAAAACATCTCAGAGCAACAGCACCAGTCCAAGATCCATTCTCCTCTTGACCTTGTAATCAGATAGATCCAAACATGAGAGGAACAGTATTTGTTGTAGTATTTGTTCTAGGCAGAAATGGTATTTTTTCTAAGTAGGAACAGTATTTGTTCTAGAATCTGTTCTAGTATGCGTTCTAGGCAGGAACAGATCTTGTGCTGAGAATCTTTAACACCTGCAGCCTTTGAGGTGCATTTAGTGTGCATGCCAAACTAACTCTAAAATATCTTGGCCCAAAGATCCATCCCTGGAGATGCAATTCCATCCGCATCTCTTAAGCTTTCCCTTCCCCTTCGACCCTCCATCCTGAGTATCCATGGCGACTCTCTTCGCCTAGTGATGAGACATTTCTCCCATCTCTAATAATGCAGCACCTGCACCTGAAGTGCTGCTCGGGAGACACCCCCGGTCTACCTGACTCCGACCAGGCCAAGCCCGTATCATCGCCTCGACAGTCAGGGAACATGCTGAACACCCGACGCAAATGTGAACTCCCACAGAGACCAAAGTGGAAGGATGCAGTTTGGCTTCCTGCCAGCTCAAACTAAACTTGTTATTGCTGCAATACTGTTATTGGGTTATGACTTTGATCCACAAGAAATATTTGGGGATTTGTCTGGGAAAGCCAACTTGTTGATGTAACTGAATGTCTGTGTTTTGTTTTGACAGTGTTCTAATGCATAAGAATTTCTAGGTTTAACAAAAAATGATCCACCATACTTAAAAGTTGGAGAGAAGAAGATGGAGTGATGTGAAGTGATGGAGCGATAGAGTTCTGATCTGGTCAGTTTCTCAAATAGCAGCAAGGGTCATTTTACATGCTTGACTAGCAGGTGCAGCTATGTGCTCATATGTGCTCATTCAGAATATCCAGTATACTTTCATTCGACAACGATGCCAAAACAATTTAACATTAACCACACTAACAAACTACAACAAAGTGATGTGCACACGCACACGCACACCCACACCCACCCACATACACAATCATCCGCCCACCCACCAGATGAGGGCCTCATTGCATGATTGATCAGTCTCCACATCGCAAGCGTGGCCACAACCACCTCCAGCAGTTCTGGAATGTCTGATAAAATGATATTAATTCCACACATTAATGAGATTAATGAATTTAAACGGCGGGAAGAGGAAGAGGCACGCTTCCGTTTTAGTCTGGACCTGAAATAATAACACAAAAGCAATTACTGGGCATCCATCAATCCAGGGCAGACATCTAATTATCTCTCCATTTCTGAAGTCTTCTCAGTTCTCCGCCTCTCATTTGTAACCCATGATATGTTATTTTTTCATTAATGAAGCACTTCAATACAGCAACATGCAGCTATACAGTGGGACTCAGATGTTCCAGAAGCATGATTGAGCGTTCCAGAGCACCACGTGGAGAGTTCCAGAATTCTGATGATTAACGATGATGTCATAGTGTGAAGAATGACTGTCCCTGCAGCTATGGATAACTCCTCGTTATCCTGCTCCAGAAAACAGGGCCATATCTACCAACCAGGATTAAACATGGAACTCCACCAGCAAGGAGGAGGTAGAATTTGAATGGCACATTTAAATAAAAGAAAGTTTAAATTTCTATACTGATTTATTTTGAACAAAGTAACCACATGTTCCCTAAAGTCTGGACTGAAACTTACAGCTTCCTTACCTGATATGTCGGTCTAACTTTTTTTTTTTTTTTTTGGGGGGGGGGGGGGGGGTGTCAACTACTAATAGGCCCTATGGGTGTGTACTTCTGTCTAATAACTCCACCCCCTTTCTTATGCAAGTCCTCCCTCTTGCTGTCTTTCGACAACTGCAGCTGCACAAATAGCCTTTCCCATAAAACCCCACTTCCCTCCAACATAACATCTCATAACATCTGCTACCCCGTCCGTTTTCATAACAAAATGATTCAGACGGTTGGGATTTTTCTTGGACTCTCATTAACTTCCGACATTAATGCCCATTGACTGGCAGCGGTCAAGCCCCCTCCTCTTCTCGGCTAGCGGGTTTGCTGGAACGAGAGGACTGGCTTGAATTTCAAACGTCCTCCATCTTCACTAAAATGTGAAGGCTGATTCCAGTTCAGCTGTCGTTCGCATGGCTTGGAATCTGAGGTCACTAAGTACCTTACTCCCACGCATTTTGCGTTTAGGCTAATCATAGCTAGAGTCAGGACCAGCTTCTGAGCTCCCCTCGCCACTAGAAGAGACCATGTTATCTGCGTGTAATGTCCACCAGCTGTTCAAACACGCCCGCACACACACACGTTTGTAACGACACCAATGTCCATCTATCCACCAACTCAGGAGCCGTAGTTAGGCGTGTACAGATAGAGCTTATTTTATACCTTATTTTAAACACGTGTAATCAGCGCGTTTCCTGAAAATCGGAGGCTTGGCAGTATTGCAGACGTAAATCATATTTAAATATGCTTTTATTGCTCTTAACAGGCTATTCGATGTAAAATCGCAGATGGTTCGTATGAAAACGGTTCAGTTTCCAGTCCAAAGCTAAACAACTCTCATTTATCACATGATTTGTTCATATGACGTATATCATGTTTCAAAAGGTAAACCTCTCTCCCTAGTTTCCCCATTTACAGACCGCGGGAGTTGACGTCCGAATGTGCTACGGACGCGTTTTACGACGGAACTCCGCGTAGAACAGAGAGCAGACATAACATCCCCAGCGGCATCAACTTTAATTCCAATAAATTCACCGCGGTCAGAGACGAGCGCGCGCTCTCACGTGGGAAACCTCCCTTTCTAGATGGCTAGCAAATGGCATACGGGGCTCTCAGAACATCCCATTACTTTTCATAAACATCATCAAAGTTATTTATCGAGCACTGGGTCCGGGAACAAGCTTACACGCGCACGAAAGCTCTTCTCTCGAGCTTCTGAAGAGACGCCGTATGGAGTGCTCACGAGGGCCAGCCAAAAGTAGGGAGCCGTTAAATTACCAAAGGGAAAAAAAACAAAACCGCAAAACCGGAACGAAGCGCCCTTACAGTCATAAAACAAATGAAAGCACCACGTAAACACTCCAGCAAAGTCTATCAATCTTTACGTCTGAGGCAAAAGAAAACCTAAGATTGCAGTTATTTCTGTTTCCAAGGAAGTCTTCAATAGAGTGGCTACCACCGAAAAACATACTTACTGTACTGGTCAGCAGTTTATGGCATGCTTTACCAGTTCTGTGGAGAGCCAAAGGTAAAAGTAGTATGTGTCTGTGGAAATACTGCCTCTCTCCTCTCAGAACCCCCATGCAGTCACTGAGGACCGGAGCCTGCGTCTCTTCTGCGACCTGTCAGTATCAGACATGAGGCCTCTATTAGACCCAAACTGATGACAGCCATTGAGCCGTGGACAGGTCCATCCATTACATTAATACATCGACCCCGTCTCCTCACCGCTCACCGCGGGGTCTAATGCAGGCCGGGTCCTGAGGGCCCGCCCCCTGACAGGGAGGGCAAATGGGGCCACCGCTGTTTGACGGACAGCTCCGCAGGGCTACATGCCACTGTCCATGCTAGCTGTGCACAGCTCAGTGACATGAGGCCAACCACACACAAAGACTACGAGTGCATGGCTCCGGGGGGGGGGGGGGGTGGAAGGATTTGTGGACCTCCACGATATCAGCGATGCGAAAATCAGCAAGGATCCTGCTCAGTTTCCCACAAACCTCCTGATTACAATTTATTGCATCTGCGATGGTGTATATGAGACATGCGTAATGAAGATGTGAAATGATGAAACTGCTTAGCATGTTATCCATTTAGTCTGTTGTAAATAGGCTTTACCTGGACTCACTCCAGAACCTCAGAGTGGCCTTTAACAGGCATTTAAATCAAATAAAATCCTTTGATGTGGAAAGGTACAATTTCAGACTTTCAAAAATCTATTTTTTCTATTGAGCTCCTGATAGTGATCAGTGGAACCAACCAAGGCTGTCTAATAACACTGTATTAGTTCCATTCCTTTAGTCTGTTCATTAGACATGGGAGATTCTTTTTTTAACCTTCTTTAGTTGCAGTAACAAAGGACTAGGTGAATGTGTGTGTGTGTGAACATGTGCATGTGTGTGTCTATGCTAAGTTATTTTCTTGGTTCCCTGATATATCACTGCAGCAGTGCAATCCATCTGCGTTGAGGAAATCTCTCTCCAGCCATCTGAATGGATCACACAATAATCCCACCTGGCCTCCAACCATAACTGCAACAATTATTTAGTCTTCAAACATGTCTGACAGGGGAACGGAGGAACAGTGAGAGAGCAGGTGTTTTTCTTCTTCTGGCCCCTCCTCTCGTTGCCCCAGGTGCCTGGAGCAGGCATGCTTGTATACAAGGCCAGTATTGATTTTGAAACCATTTGACGAAGGATAAATAAGATTGGAGAGAAAGGGGGGCTTTAGCCATGAGCTTTTTGATCAATCAACATGTCACAGCTGCTGCTAAATTCGATTCTTATTTCTCAGAATTGCCCGCTCGGACAGAGTGGCATGTGTCGGAGTCACAAATCTCCCACCAAAGTACGGCGGCACAGTTTTGGGCCGAGCTCACTTCATATCAGTCAGGCAGACTGCGATCGCCTGCTCTGTAAATAAAACATTCAGACAAGATGACGTGGGGTTGAGGTGAAAGGAGAGGGTCACCCCTGACCAGCAGAGGCACTACAAGCTCTGTCTGTCATGTAGAGGTGATTGAGGATTGAATCCCAGCTGTGGAATTAATCATCTATAACTGAGCGTGGCTAAGAATGCAAGTTGCCATGGTCACTTTGTTTGGGTTTTGGATGTCTCCTCTAAAATTGTTACTATAGTGATGTGTAGAGGAGATGTGCAGAGGCTCAGATAAGTATAGATAACTAATTAGAGAAATAGCAGGAGGGTTAGGAGAACTAAAAAATAAAATCAATGGCTTCTGCTTGTGGGGCAAGGAGGCAGATTAATCGTTTGGATGATGGATTGATTTTGCATTAATGGCCTGTTGTTTTGAACTTGGCTGACCAGGTCAAAATAAGTCAGCACTGTAAAGTCCTAGACTAAACTAGCCTATACTACGCTCAGTGTGTGTGTGTGTGCGTGCAAAAGAATGCGATCTATCAGTTATCTCATGAACTACGTTTGTTTTGTCCAAACCTGACCAGGAAGGAATACAACAGAAAATAATGCATTCATCAACTGTTGTTGCTTACACTGCTGTTTTACAACATTTGAGTTAAACATGCACTTTTTAAAACTATTAACATTTTATTAAACATCTCTGCAGCACTGACTTTCTAATGAGGCTGGTTTGCAGGCATAGAATTGGTAATGTTGTTGAGGGTCAATTGTGGGTTCAACACACATAACAAGGAGGGATGTATGGTAAGGACATAGAGGTAATGATCATTCAAGAGTACGGACCTCACAGCTTTCTGGGGCCCACTGCACAATAAAGAACTGGCCAGTTAGTAAACTGGGGAAAATAGACATATTAACACACACACACACAAACACGCATGTGCATGCATAGGCCCGCACACACACATGCTCGCAAACGCGCGTGCACACACTCTCACATACGCACATGCTCACACTCACATACCCACGCGCTCACACGCATGCATGGTCACACATGCACGCACACACACAGTCACGCACACACAATGTAACAAAGGGTTTCAACAAAAACTATTCTTGACCACTTCCAATAGCAGGCCCTGTATTGATTCTCTGGTGAGAGCTGTTATGTATTGCATCCCGCTGCTCTTGTCGGGAAAAGGAGGGAAGTTAGGTACAGAAATATAATCATCTCTGATGGACAGCATGTCTGTGTTCAGTGGGACAAAGCTTACTCCTAACCTGTAGTTTGGGTATAATGCGGTCTGATGAACAAGGAAGCTTTAGTTTTCTTTCGATCAGACCCGTCTGATTACTGTGTGTATCAATCAATTTCTGAATGATCTAAAACACCACAGCCACACAAAGGACAGAGATGGAGAGTAGTAAATAAAGCCTGACTTTAAAACACATTAATCACAGTGTTATTACACACACACACACACACACACACACGTACACCTACACACACACACACACACACCTCTTAACTGGTATTGATTACCTAGAGTGTATTTGTGCCGTGGGTTGCATCGTTAAAAACTAGCATGTGTGAGATTCGATAAAAGTAATGGAGAGTGCAGAGAATTATGGGTAAAAAGGTCTAGCAATACATGATGGTAGAGCAGTACTAACTACGGTTGCTTGATCTGGGCAACATATCATACTGCAATTACATTGGCACATGGTGTTTTATAGTGTTACTAAATACAAGTCATGTATTTAGTAACTTTAAATATCTGTATTATTCACATAATCATAGCTATATATTTGATCTTGTTAGGTAAATCAATCAGTTCCAAAAATTAACCTGCCCAATCCTGTCAAAATCATGACATAAATTAATGTAATAAAGGGATGTAATATCCACTAGTATCCATTTTTGAAACATTTCTTTGAACATGTAAAGGTTTTTTCTGTTACCTTAAATATATTCAGTCTCAAATGCCAGTTTCCTGTGAGTGATTAGCCCCACATCTCACCCCACTTTCCCCAGAAGAGAAAGTGATTCAAAGAAACGCTGCGATTAAAACAGATATTCAAGACGAATTGAACACTCAGTGGCAAAAATCTGTCTTCAAAATTGATTTCGTTAAAATCTCCCTGCGGCTACTCGGGAGTAAAAAATGAATCAAAATTCTGCGAGAACTGCGGAGGTAAAAAATACTGCCTGCCACTTTAGGGAAGGAAAATTATGAATGAAATGTCACATGGAAATGGAGGCGAGTGATTCATCCACCAGTCTTATGACACTTACTGGGTGTTGGGGGTTGAGGGGGACCCTGAGACCTGGATGTTTTGACAGCTCTGATTTGGATTAAACTCTTGCTAATGGGATCATTTTTTCTGGCAAAAAAGGTATTCCTTCAAAGCAGGGTAATCAATTACAATGAATAATGCATGGTTTGAATTAAGGTCTGCCGTCATTAATATGTCTCATTAGATGGTGACTGAGAGAAAGAGGGAGAGAGAGAGAGACAGAAAGACAGAGAGAAAGAGATGCCATTTTCTCCCCACCTCCTTCTTCTCTTTCATTAAAAAAAAAGGAAAAACTGATCCGTGATGTCATCAATGTCAGACAGCGAAGAGGTTTTTTGGGGAGCCAAATGATCCCACAGTAACAGAACGCCTGGCAGTAACCATACTGTGTACGTTCAGCTGGGTGCCCCGAGACGAAAGAGAAAAGGCAACATGCTCCTTTTATTGAAGGATCTCCTGCTTGTTTGTCTGAGGTTAGTGCAATGGTTAGTAGCAGCAGCAATATTCACTGAAAAAACTTTTTTCCTATTGACCTCTTATCCAAATACATGACACATTAGTCTCAGAATGTCCCAGGCTCATCTCTCACATAGTACATTGTGTGTGTGTGAGCCCTCAAAGAACTATGTCCATATGTAAACACACAACACTAAACACTTAACTATGACATCATTTGAGGATGGGGTTATTAATTGTGCTTTTTAGTGGATCGGAGTGGCCACGCCCCCTCTCTCTGCCCGTGTGTCTCTGATCTCTGTTATCCACAGATATCTCCATTAGTTTGATGGATGTGAGAGTAGCGCATGGTGGAGGGAGGTGAGATGGTCGACTGGTTTTAAAACAAAGAGAACACACAGCACTGATTGGTGGGTTATGAGCTATGGTTGCATTTAACAATGGGAGCTGTTGTTTGAGTGGTTGCCGGTTTAAAAAGATACCACACACGCTGCGTCATGGGCTGAAATGGGATAAAACACACACACACACACACACACACACACACACACACAAAGAGCATAATCAGTAACAAGCCTGGAAAACAATGCAAGAAGCTTGCAAAACATCAGACAAAAGACACACTTTGCTATGTCTCTGGAACTGTTATACCTCGCATTTAAGGGGCTAAGGCTCTAGTAAGGGTCAAGAAAGCCCATTAGAGAACAGTATCTTAAGATAAACACCAAGATTGCCATCTCCTAACCACAGGGGTCCTGGGGACTGAGGAAGAAATGACAGGACATATAGTGTCCAACTACAGCTCAGTTTAATGGCTTCCGTGGCTGTTTAGAAGTGATTGCTTTAGCATGAAGCAAAGCTTTCTTTGAAGAACCCAGGCTTTTTGAGAGGGTGTCTACTTTCCATGAAATGCTCTTGTGCCAAGAAATATCAGCAATAATACTCACTCATTCACTCTAGCTCACTCACCCATGCACTCACTCATTCACTCACTCACTCCACCTCACTCTCACTCCACTTCACTCACTCTACCTCACTCACTCTCTCCCTTTGAAGTGACCAACATACTCCTAGGCATGGATTTTAGGGCATTTGATAAAGTGCTTGAGTGCTTGTTTACATGGTAATAGGTTGTGGGTTCGAGCTTAAACTTGGCACAAAACACCCATTAAACTGGTGTCATTTAAAGTCTAACACACCCTAAGGCACCCTGGCCCAAAGTGATCCAGTGCATTTTAATTATCCAGCAGATTTACATCATACACAAGTCTCACTAGGAACAATCCAAGGATGCCTCTATCATCACATACAGATATGACACACACAGGCTAAAATCTGGGTTTTGCTGGTGAGGTAAACCAGCACATGAGGTAAAGAACAGAACCCTTGTTGACATCATGCCCTTCGACTTATTTCACAACTCAACTCTTCTGGAAGTTCCAGGAGTCTCCCCTATTTTAATAAGTGCTCCCTGATGCCTGCAAATTACAGACGATATCTTGGAAATCTATTTCAAATAAAGGACCCTTACAATAAAGGACTCCTTCCTCTGGAGTTGGCACTAAATTATAGTTTTTAGGGGAGTTACTGACAGAGCTGGTGAGTTCAAGCTTCTCTGTGCTCCCAACACAATAATCAACAAAAATTTAATATCACCACTGTATAAGTCAAAAGTTAAATCTAGTTAATAACACACTTAACATTACACAGCTAGCAAGATAATTAAATGTACATGGACTAGCTAGCTACTAATCTGATGTGATTGGCTAATGAGGCCACTATGATACTAAAGATATATTTGAGAGATCATTCATTTGACACTTAATTACCATTCACTCGTTCATCCTTTTACAACAAACACTGGAAATATACATTTCAAAATTGCCTCTTGGTGCCTTGCAAGGTTGGAGGTCGCGTCTTAATGCTACCTCTCTGAAATGAGTTTTTGCAGGGTGACATGTCTGCTAATTGTCCACACAGCCAGTGATTCGGTTTGGACACGGTCGACAATAACGTATGAGGTCGCATTAGGGAAATTCGGTGGCACGAATAAAGAGTTGGACATGCGGGAAGCGTAGAACTAGTTATTCGTGGTCATGTCTTGTACGGCTTAGCGCACAACAATACAGAGAACTGTTTATTCCAGACACAGTCCCTCCCAGGGCCAAGCTGCCCACGAGCATGACCATAACGCATAAAACACCGCTGTCTGCCTCCGAGACTCAGCCATTATAAGTACCATTAGAGCCTGGTTCGCACAAACAGCCAGGGAGGAGAGCCTTATTCCAGCTGCTGTTTAGTCATAATCACGAACACGAATGACCCATGTCATTCCCACGACATGAGCCTTGGTACCCGTGGATAATAGTGTTAGCTCAATGCATCATCTCTGATAGACCTGCACCGTCACAGGTGCTGACACAAGCTAAATGGTGAGCAACAGACCGCACCTTGGTTGGTAATGACGCAGACTGAGGAGATCTTAATGGTTGTCATTTTCCAATGGAGTACCGGAGTCACTGATGTGTGCAGAAAAAACATGAATGACACAAACTGCCTTCACAGTGAAGACAATGCTCTTTCAGATCTGTTTATTAAACCTTTTAGAGAATGAGTGATACTCTATGATCAATTGGTATACATTTGTTTGTTAAGTAGCTATGTTATAAATATCATGGACTTTACTCACATAATCTGAGATGTGTGATAAACCCAGGTCTTGGGGCAGTTTTTCAAAAGATCAGATTAAACAGCTATGACTTCTAGATTGCACGAATCAAGCTCAGATCAAATAACTCTTGAGGAACAGGCCGCTGGCCTCTGCTCGTAACATCCAGACTCTGAATGGCCTCTGAATGGCCTCTGTCCAGACTCTGTACTTTCTAGTTTCTCCTCTAGAGTACTAGAGGACGGTCATGGCACCTTTACAAGCTGCAGATGCTTCGTCCCTGAGCGAAGGCAAAGCCACGCTGGCCTCACGTCTGCCCTGCTGAATTCAATACAGGTCTCCTCCAATTAATTAGCCCTAAATAAATAATGCGCGAGCAGCCAATTTAGAGGTTTTATTCTCCAGACATAAAAGCCATTAATTATAACACTCACGCAGAGAGAGGCCGATAAGAGGCACTAAGTGAGAGTCCCAACTTGCGCGCGAGTGCAACAAACACCTGAATGCCAAGTGCATTGTGGGAGTGAGTGCCGGGAGCGAGGACAAACAGCGCCGGGGACAGCGGAAGTCACGGGCAGATATCGCTCCTGTGTGGTCGCGTGTCAAAAATCAATGTTAAAATGTTGTTTGGAGCAGAAAGATGGGAAGAAGTCATGAGGCTCCTGGCTGCGTTCTGCTTGTTTGTGGGGGGGGGGGGGGCAGACAGGTGAGGTTTGCCCTTATTACCAATGTCAGCAATTCGATTAGGCAACAGGAAAGCAAATGATCCCAATGAACTCGTGATTAATCCGGTAAGGTCTATTCACTAATGTAGCAGAATGCATTAGAGCCATAAGTTAATGGGGACAGGACATCAATTGAAATACAAATGAACCACGTTTGCATCGGACTCTTTATTGACTGCTGTAACAAAGCGAATTACGAAAGGTAATCTACTTATGAACCGTCTGGCGGGATGAAACATGTTTCTGAACATGTCGGTGACGGGAGCAAGGTTCACACAACGGCGCCGTGGCTACACAGCATCTCTGCACAGGAAGCCAGACCCAGGACATGACAGGTGACATAAGAGGAAAGATTTGATTTTAATTTGGCACCCTTATGGGGCCAAGGATTGTGGGAAATGACATGACAATGCCACTAGACAAGTAAGCCAGTGACAATACAGTTGAACTCTGTCTCTGTGAAGGACTGTGTTACTGTTACATGGTGCTAGCTAAAGCTTAGCTAAAGCATGTTTTGCATTACACTCCATCTTTTCAAAGTAGGCATTCAAAATATACATCAGTGGACACCGCAAACCTGCACAGGACATGTACCAATGTCCCAGAGAGACATTACTTAAAACCTAAACATTTTTTAAAGGTTTTTAACTGTGATATGTACAGAGAAGGCCTTGTCTAATGTACATGAAGCCCGTGTCTATCATGTTTAATTTTCATACAAGACTTTTTCCTTTTTGTTAACAAATACTAATAACCTACTACACAACCACCAGCACCAATATTGTTATATCAAGAAGAAACTCACGTTTTATCATTCTGCTCATCCACTCCATGCTTTACTATTCTAGCCAGGTCTAGGGTTTCGGTGAGAATCTGCTTGGTTTCCCACACCCTCTCAGAGTCCCTGTCATTACCACTGCCATTCACACGCACTGGGGCAGCCTGGATCTCCAGGTCTCCAAGGACCAGACCGTGCCATCTCACCCCAGAGACCCCTCTCCATGGCTGGGCTGCCTCGTCCCCGTACGCCTGCCTCCCAGCACCTCCGCCTCCAGTCCTGCCGATCAAAGGCGTCACGCTAATCCTCGCTTTGCTCTGCTACACAGACGGACATGAAAGAGCACTTCTGAGGATTGCTCTCGTCCGGGCCCTGCGGTCCGGAGAGCGCTGTCTTATCAATAATGCTGTGCTCTTAACGCAGGGGCTTAGCGGCAGGGAAATATTCTGCAAAACTGACGGGAATCTATCCAGCCGTGCTGCTCTGGTCCCAGCGGTAATGACACTTTTGCCAGCCTGTCTAATACCATCTAGTAAGTGATTTTTTTTAGGGATGGAAGGAGAGAGCTGGGGGAGGGGGGAGAGAGAGCAGTGCTTTTTATTTGATGTTTCGATCGGGGATTGATCCAGAGAGAGTGGGATTATTGGCTTGCTGAGTGCTGTCAGACAGGGGGAGATCTTTTGAACAGCACAGTAAAGAACTGCAGTTTCTACGGCGCTGCTGAACTAGTCTTGAACTCCTCACTAAAGCACCGTCCTCCATTATAATGAGAGAGACCCGCTCTCAAAACAGAGACAATCTTCCCACACATGCATGCACCACCTCAGACAAACACACACACGCGCACACACACAGACAAACATGGCAACACGCTTATAAAATTACAGATTTCAGTTGCACATGAACAAACACACAAACCTATACTGAAATGAACACACTAATGAAATTACGTACAGTACACACACACACACGTGTGTGCATGTACGCACACACACACAGTGGTTATTGTAGCAAAACCACAACAGTTTTCTGCTATGTTCTATTTAAACAGATCTGATGATATGCTACAGTCGAGCATAGCTGCTAATAACTACAACTCTAATGACTGGCATGACTTGTTATTTTTGTTTGAAAAAGTCCTGTTTTTTTTTAGACAGAGGAGACTTTTTCATGAAAATGCAATCAGGAAGTGTAGAAGTAAGGAAGACATCTGCTTTCAGAGGCTCCACATCCAGGGAGGGGTGATATGTGTGTTGGGTCGTTCAAGTGTGTGTCTGTGTGTGCATATGCATGTGTGTGTTGGGTCCTTCAAGTGTGTGTATCTGTGTGTGCATATGTACGTGTGTGTCGGGTGTGTTTGTGTGAGGTTCTAGGGTGCTAGAGGAGTTGTGATGGTGACAGTCACAGTTAGGGGGGGGTTGAAAGCAGGGTGTGTGTGTGTGTGTGTGTGTTGAAATGGATAATGTAAAAGGCAGATGGGCGTCTCCTGGGAGACCAAAAGATATTCAAACAGATGGTCCAATTGCTTCTTATTTATGTGTTGCGCTGTCTCTGTCTCACACACATGCGCACGCACGCAAGTGCGCACGCACACACACACTCACACACAAACACACATGCACACTTCCAGAGCCTACCCAGTGGTATGATGGATCATTATCGTGTGCAGTGTATAAACACCAATATGCTTTTAAATCTGGATTACAAAATTTAAAAACCGCAGAGGGAGAGAAAGAGAGTAATAACTCAGCTGCCGCTGACAGGGCGGGGACTCCACTGCCATGTTAATATGAATAAACCTCATTACAGCCAATCCGCTCGCTCTATTAACCTGTCAATCAAACCCTGAACAGATTGAGAAGAAGGACTGGCATGTATAACAGGAGAGAGCAAAGAGGGGGAGAAAGGGAGAGAGAGACAGACAGGCAGACAATGAAAGGGAGAGAGAGACAGACAGGCAGACAATGAAACAGGGAGAGACAGAGACAGACAGGGAGACAATGAAATGGAGAGAGACAGACAGGCAGACACTGAAAGGGAAAGAGATATACCATCTGATACCATTCTGATATAAAATCAGAGTGTAATGGAATAAAAAACTTACAGACCTAGAGTGAAAGTGTAACTTGTTTATGTAGGTATGAGTGGGTGCTGAAATTAATTATGATATTGACTATCAAGCTAATTTGTACCTCATCTAGAGCATTCTGCACTACAGGGATTAGCCAGGGATTACTTCAAACATGTTTAGTAGCATCAGTGCTGTAATCTGCTTGCTGTTTTTAATTATAGCAAATGCATAAAAAGTTCAGAAGAGAAAGGAGCCAGATATCAACACACTCCTGTTACTGGTACAGACAGACACACAAACTCTCTCTCTCACACACACACACACACACACACACACAGATAAACAGAGAGTGAAAGAGAGAAACAGAGGTCATTACACTTTCTTGACCTAGACAGATTTAGCCAGGTTAATACTTTCTCCACAGACACAGATAGATTAAGTAATATGGAGACTTCTCAGTCCTCAATTAATGACAACACACACAGACACACACACAGAGACACACCTCTTCACACTGTAATTGGTGTCATTATGGGAGTGCACTGAAGACAAGGTCAACTACTGACCCAGAGATTACATACTGCTCCTGCTCCCTCCTTCTCTCTCTCCCTCCCTCCCTCCCTCTCACTGTCTCCTTCTCTCATATAAAGAAACTCCGATACTAACTCACTTCTGCTCAATTAGGTCCTAGCTCTGAGCCACCTCCTTGTTATTTACACTGAATCATTCATCTCTGGGTTAGACTGTGTCACAACAACTCAGTGGAGCAAATATCATGGTTTCCCATTCACCAACATAAAGTGAGCCAATACAAAACCATCTTCAGCCTCCTTTAGCTTTTCTGAAGCACTCGGGGCTTGGGGCTGTGGGCCGAACCTAATCTTGAGATAAAGAGGCAGTGTTACGCAACGAACATCAACAAATATTTTCAAATATGTGAAAACCAATGAGCCTAACGCTCAGGCTAAGCGCGGCATTTCTAAAGCTATTGTTAACATGGTTTGCCTACAACGATGTGCTAGACGCGGTGAAAATAAATCTTGACTTGCCAGTGAGTCTGTTTACGTGATTGCACAGGCTAGCATATCCAAAAGACAATTAAGTAAACTGCTAAATGTTGCTATAATCACTTTCTTGTTTAAAAGGTGAATATGCTCGAAATGAAAAGAGCACGCCATCTTTGTCAGCAGAGTAGGTAGGAGACGGCTGGGGGTGTTCTCTTTCATTATATTGTAGATGACTATAGTAGTGCTATGTAATGAGTAGCGGTCCGTCTCCTTACACCACCTGCAGTCCTCCCCGATGCCAAACGTTATTAATATTTGCTTTTCATTTTGGCGACCGGGAAAGGGGCGCGAGGGCGGACAGAAGCGCGTTCTGCCGTCGCTAATATCACCTGAGGGTGACTTACGTTTTTATAAAGTCTGTGCCTCCCACAAACACGTGCGCACGGTGGTTGGTGTGGGGTGGTTGGGGGTAGAAGTCTGTTACTGCCTGATTAAAGTTGCCTTTTTTAAAAATAACAGTAACTTGATACAACCGATAGGAACGCTGGCGGCGTGTGGCAGACGCACGCGCGCGCGCCCGGGGTAAATTCCGTGTCGTGTTGGCAACTTCATTTGTTTGTTTGTAGATCAGAAAGACACAAACACAGCTGATGTTTCCTTCCAGGCGTTCTGCTAAAGTTTTGGATGTTTTTCTCGTCTCGTTTTGGAGCTCGTTTAACGCCCTTAAATTTCCTTCCACTGCAAATGTTAAACAATTAGGTGAGCTACCACACATAGACGTACAGAAAGCAATTAGCAATTAGGGTCCTTAAAAACGACAAAGAACACTTACACTTACAGCTAAAAACAGTTCAAACACCTTTTAGAAGGGAGTTTAAATAAAACTACAAGTGCTACCAGTAGTGTAAGCTCTGTGGGTTTAGCTTAAAGAGTCGCTCAGTGCTCACGCCCAGACCTGCTCAGCTGCTCACAGAGTTCTCAGCGCTCGATAGAATGAGCATTGAAAAACACCTTAATTAGAAAATAAACTAAATAAATGCATTCATAATAATTAGTATTACTCAATAACACATTATAATAATAATAATAATAATCACTCCTATATAAACATGGTTTTTGAGTTGTTGCAGGATGTTTGTTTTATTTCCACTTCTTTTCCTCCTTTTGCCATTGCAGAATACAACAAAACATTCTAAATTCACAAATACTACCAGTATCTTTCACATCTTTAAAAGATTCATTATACACAGAGTAGCAGAGGCACGAGAATAATAAAGAAAAGAGGCAGAAAGGATTTCATAGCATTCCTCAAATTTCCGTGAGCAGAAATCATTCCCAATCTTCCCTTTGTTGTCGTAAATTAAAGCAAACTGTAACTTCGAAGGAAAGGGCGACGGAAAATGATAGTGTAAATGAGGTGGAACTCGAATGGGTTCTAGAGCTGATTCCGCTCTCCGCACTTCAAAGTGCATCGTTCGATTCCGTAGAAACGGTGTCAGAGTCTGCACTCAATTTCAGTAATAATTTACTTTAAGAGAGAATCTGGAAGCAATTTGTGATAGTACAGCCAACTCTTTCTAGTTTTTTCTTCTCTTTTTTGTTTCTTTTACACTCAGAGAAAGTTATTGTAACTATTGACCCTTCTGGGTCTTGACTGGCGTTTCCGAGCATTGTGAGTGCCACCTCTGCTCTAAAAGTGAACTTTTTAATCGGAAACGTCAGCGCAGCGCTAAGCACCAGGTTCCATGTTCCACGTCAGGCTCTGCTGGGTAGTTCGCTATGAGCTCTTCTCAACCATATCTTATTTCTAGAGCTAGAGAGAGACAGAACAGTCCAGCAGACAGACAAACAAATTTATAGATAGACAGACCATATGAAAGGCAAAAATAAATATTGCATGCCTTAGAGTCGTAGAAAATGTCTGTAAAAAAGGAATAACTTTGTAAAAAAAAAAAAAAAATTACTGAATACCGTCGAAGTGTCAAAATCCCGGGAGCAACGGTGACTTAAGGGACTAACCAAGACCTTTCCGACTGCTGTGGGAGTAACACCTTAAAATGCGGCAGTCCTGAGAGACGACATTACCTACGAACAGTGGATGAATTCTCATCACACTGCTGCCCCCCTGTGGTTACATTGACTTCTAATTCCCAACATTCTGAACTGTTAAGAGTTCAAGATCACACACATAGTTGACAACCTTGGACTGAAAATAGCACTTTACTAAGAAAAAAATATCAATTTACTAAGAAATAAAAATCACAATGTTTCTGACATACCAATTCACTAGGCCTACAACTTTACCTCCTGGTATCTGGACCATCATGAGATCCGGAAAGCACTGGTTGTCAGTTAGGACACAGTGACACCAGGGAACAAGAGGACAATGTTGATCCAGAGCAAGATCAGTGCTGCTCCACCTCCACTCCTCTCATGTTCTGTATGGACAGACTGCTTTCTATTCTTCTAAACATACAGACTAGAAAACAACAGTGTCTTGCACCTACACACCGTACAGAGTCTGAAATGATCCCCCAAACAGGGAGTCCTGTGTAGGGACACCCAGTTTCCAAGCACACGTGTACAAGAAGAAGCCACATCCACCACTGGAGCTCACCTCCACCACTGTGAAGGGTTGTCTGCACATTTACTGTCATTAGACGCAACTCTGGAACCTCGATGCACCTGATCTGGATCACACTCCACCAGAATAATCACACTGAATCTGAGAAAAGATCAGCGTCATGGCACTTGGATCTTACATGGATGTTACAGCATGTAAAAATCTTAAACATTCCTGAAGGTTATGTTGCTTATAGGTCATATTTAGTATGTCATAAAATGAGACATATTTTATTAGTTTCATAAAAACACTATTTTCTACAAAAGTATTTTGTACTTTTGTACAAATTTAACACATAAGGGTGAGCAGCCAGTGTTAAATGCTCACTGGTTTATAGTTTTGTGCCATATTACAGGGAGCAGACAGAGCGTGATCAACAAAGAGACACAGGCACAGATCAGGTAGCATGACTCACACACACACACACACACACACACAGACACACACACACACACACACACACACAGACAGGTAAGTAACCCTTCTCATGAAGCTACTCAACTTCACCGTACAATCAGCCATGACCACCTCAAACACACATACAAGCAAACACATGCATGTGTGCTCACACACACACTCTCTCTCCTCTCCTCCATCAGTCCCATCCCCCACAGCAATCAGGTAAGTCCCACATTAACTGGGAGGGGAAACGGGCCATTAATATTTCACTTGTTTCCAGCCCTGTTTGAGCTATACATCAATGCCTGGCCGCCCCTTTACCCACTATACATTACAACTATTTTCAAAATACTTCATTGTCAGCTCATGGCAGTCTCATTACTTATTAAGATAAGAGGAGAGATGTGCACGGTGCAGAGCAGCAGGAAGCTCGGCTCGTTTTAAAAGCTCCCTTTCTTCTTCTTCTTCTTCTCTCTCTCTCTCTCTCTCTCTCTCTCTCTCTCTCCTTTCATGCTACATAAGTAAGTAAAAGAAGAGCTTCCAACTATTACAGTACACTCCAGGTAACAAATAACCTAAAAAGTATCTTACATTCAAACTAGACAGACGGTCTTCATAGTGAGTGAGGGTAAGTGGGGGTAAGTGTTCGCCAAACAGCATTGCTCCGTTTTGGCTGGAGAGGGCTCTGTCCTAGCTGACCTGTCTTGCACCTCAATGTAATTAAAGGCAGAAAAGCTGAAAGGATGTTTGTTGAGTGAGGGTGCCACACCAGCTGAGCTGGATCTTTAATGGTGTGTGATGTCAGTGACCTGGTGTTGACTTCTCGTACTGAGACAAGTCCTGGCCAGCGGCAGCACGTGTGCAGAACCAGCAGGCACTCCCGCTTCGCTCCGACCCCGAACGGTCGGGCATTACAGTCCTTACACCGGCGTGCACTCCTTTATTTGTTTAAGTAGGGAATAAGTAGCTGCCATCAGTGACCGACAAGGGCAATTTATTTATTTGTTTCTTGTTTCCTTCACAAGTGCCTCTGTGTTTGGTCCAGGAGCTTAGAAAGAACACGATGTTTTCATGGCCCTGGAATCTAAGCAGTGCGACTGCAGACATGCTGGAATTTCTCAAACCACAAATCACGGAGTGAGAATAAGAGCGGTTGATGCACCACTTGTATACACATGCACGGACAAACACACACACACACACACGCGCACATACACACACCACTAAGAAGGTCACTGTGAGGTCAGGAAACTATCATGTCTGGCATCCATTTCCTGTGTCCTGTGTCACAAACTGCCCTAATAAAGCGTTTTCGTCTCCGAGTCGAGGTCATCTGAGAGTGTGTGCTCTCTCCAGCACAGATTTTATCTAAGTAAGAATAAATGACTGACTGCACCACGCATTCAGAGTGAAGAGGGGGTGTGTGTGTGTGTGTGTGCTTGGTCAAGAAAGTTCATCACAGGCTAAGAGGGAGAAGTTCACTGCCATTTAGACATGACAAATTAGACTGACTCAATGTGCCAGAGGCCTCAGTCATCACTGATACCAGCATGGCCCATAGTCATGTGATTAGACAAGGCTCAGGCACTACACCGACTTTAACTCACACACGCTTCACCAACCGTGCTGCTCTTCAGGTCTTTCTGGGTAAATAGTATACACAAGAAAAAGATCTGTTCTCATTTGGTCTTTGACTTGACGTTAAATCGCCACCGTGCTCAAAGTTCAAAGTTCAGATTCAGCTTTCAAGTTGAACTTTTTAATCAGTCACTCAGAAATACATATACACACACATATACATACATACACATATGCACATACACACACACACACACATGCTTGTTCAAGATCCAAAGAATGTCATCCATCTTCAAGACAAGCTGTAGAAGAAGAAACACAAATCTGTGAACGGAGACTTCCTGAAGCGTCTCCAGCGAGAGGTGTAAATGCAGCCTTAACCAAAAGGCCTTACGCAACACGGCCACCACATCACAGGGGCGTAATGTCTCCAGCATGTTCCAGATGGACATCCGAACCTGGGCCTAATTACAGGGACAGAGGGAAGTCTTCTGCCCGAGCACAGTGCATGCATTCCCGGGGTGCAGAGCGTGCAGCACCCCTCCCCTCCACAGTTGTTTACCAAATAGTCAACACATGATGGAACTATTTAATCTTGCTGGGGCTGCCCTTGTTTCATGCATGATACATGGTTGATTTTGATTACAGGGTTGCGCCCCCTGGTGGACAGGTCAACTACTGATAATTAAACACCAGCTTGACTATAGACATTGTTTCCTGTTAAAGTGATTGACACTAGAAGAATGTTTTAACGCTTCTTTAAATAAATAAGCATATGATGACGATGGTGGGAGGTGGTTTAGTCTCTTCACGCTTTGTCAAACTAACACACTCAGCTCAGCAGCTGAAAACAAACCTGTTGTCGTACATTAAAAATTAAAGAAGGAACTCGCCACAGAGGAGTGCATTCCTCACAACTGAACACACACATGCACACCACATTCTAATTAAAAGGCAGAAGAGCACACGGACACCCACGAAGGCAGGCACACACACACGCACACACAGAGTAATATGATTTATAACAGTCTTACTCTTCCCACTCTACTACTGGCTTCCTTTTCCTACAGAGATGTGTGCCCTGGTCCCTAAGAGCGAGAGTTCCTGTGATGTGTACACTGCTCCTCAGGTGCCCACACACACATTACTCATATCCACCATTATCTACCATCCAAACACAGGTGATTTGTCAGAGCAGGCCAGGGACAAGGCCCCAACCCTTCCAGCCAGAGCAGGCCTCAGACAGATGGGGAAGCAGACCTGTAGTCATACGTCAACCCGGGCAGCCTGCCCTCTCACACTCCCCCCCCTGGGAACAAGCATGCACAGACTCGAGTTTAATCATAATGTCCAACGTTTACATGAACTCATCCCAAAAGGAAAGGATTAATTGTGCAGGTGATGTGAAACACAGTAGCCACCTGTTAGGAAAGACATGGAGAAATTCATTCAACTGCTTATCATAATAGGCTATTTATTGATTAAAATGGGCTATTTATTTATCATAATGGACTACTTATCATAACAGGCTATTTATTTATCGGCATGCCCCTATTATCAACAAAATAAACAGAAAATAGGTTAGATGCAACTTTCGAAACAAGATCATGTCATTTTTAACATTTGAACCATGTGCAAATTTTCAAAATTGGTTCCTTGTATGTTAACCAGAGCAGCAGCCAGCCAGCCTGGACAACAGACTACCCGTATGGCCGTGGACAGGACATACGGGATTAGTGGAAAGTCCTGATTCCAGGGTCTGCTGCGGGGCCTCTGTTTGCTCACGTCTGTGCCCAACTTCATCTCCCTGCAGCAGCACTAAACAAACAGAGAGCTGGCAGAGGAGAGTGCGACTGGGTAGGACGTGTTGGCCAACTGCGACCACGCCTCTCCTCTCATTCAGGCTACCCCTCTTATTGGGGAGCATCCCAGAACCGACTGCTGTCCCCTTGTGCTACTGATACGAAACAGCCTATCGCCAACTACTAGAATCGAACCACTGCTGCCACCTAGAGGTGGGGAGTGGGGAGGGAGGGAGAGGGAGAGAGAGAGAGAGAGTTTTCCTTCACAGTCCCCGGGGTGAGACATTCGTCTCTGTCTTTTTGCCAAATTTGATTTTAAATATTTACAATGTCATACATCTTTGCTGAAACAAATTACCGGCAAAGTGCCATTGTCTGTAGTAAGAGGGATGGCAGCTCTAAAGGCTGCATCAATGTTTTATTTGCTGAAATATATGACTATCCGATACACAACCACTGCACTTTCTTACTTTAAACGGCGATGGTAAAACAAACGCTTAACTTTTTTTTCACAGAGTAAATACCAATACAATCTTACAGCTAACCTGCAGCTAGCATGCCGTTATAAGTTAAATGATAATGTTCTTTTTCAACTGCGGTTCGTCTTTATCATTAGCATAGCATCGGGGCTTCTGCATCATTCTGTCTGTTCTTGTCTACTGAATTAAAGGAGAGAATTTTTTTTCTTTCTCCAAACACACAACTAGGGTCCCATGCGGAGAGGCAGAATCTCTGAAGCGAACGTTGCATGACCATACCTCTCTATCGCAGACACTATCACAGCGGGCGCTCTGAAGTGTCGGCGATCGTAATACCACACAGGACATAAAAAGCAATCTCACGCACTTGCATGCCTGACGTCCGAGGAGTGCGCTCGGGAATGAGGATCGCATGATACAATATGCAGAATGTGCCATAAAAGCCAAATCCTTTTCTGATGGAACCAGTTCTAATCATTTGCACTTTTTATGATAACAGGTTTATACGAAACAGGGAAATTCTATTTCTGCCAGCAAGATAAATACGTAAGCAAAGGACCTGAACAAAATATACTCAAAATATGTTTATGGATATGAATAAAACTTTGTTGATCTATCACATGAACCAAGCAGACACGTGAGAAAGTAGTCAGTTTTGATTTGCCTAAAACAGCAAATATTCACCCCTGAGATTGAGTGGTCTTACACGCACGCACGTACACACACACACACACACGCACGCACGCACATACTCACACACACACACACACACACAGACACACACAAAACATCTTACAGCCAACAAATTTTAGGCTTGCGAATGGTCATTCACCATTATGTCCAAAAATATTAAAAGTCATCGTTATCCAGTATCAGTGACATAGGGTTCGTTTAAGCTTTTTATGTGGGTGGGGGGGATGTTTGTGTGTTGGGAGGGGGGGGCACCAGTACTCCCTCACCCCTCCCATCCCAACCCTGCTGAGAACATCTACACTTGTTTGTGTTGGCTCAGAAGGCTACTCGTGCTCTGCTACTGAATTGGCTCAGTGTACAGCAACTGCATGTCAGTAGGTCCCAAACACTCTGCCGCCGCTACACGCTTTTCCTGGCACGATAAGCCATCTCAGGATGGCACGCAGTCTTCCTGGTGACAAACAGTCTCGTCTTCTGCCAATTAAGGCACAAATAATCGCAGCATGTCTACAGTTGGAACAGCTGCAGATCGCTCTCCATCGCCCGCATCCAACCAGCCTTACGAGAGAAGAGACTGGAAATGCAAATATCTATCCATTTGAGAGGTCAGCTGTTCAGGTGATTGGACCAGAGAGCAGGGGGCGGGCCCCCCTACTAGATATTCTGTTCTGCTAAACCAAAAGTTCCATTACTAGTTCTAATAGATCGGCAAACCCTACTAGCTTGCAAAAATCCACAGAGTAGCCTATGTCATTCAGGACAACGAAGACTTGGCTTCACCATTACTTAAAGACTTAAATGCTTAGCTCATTTGTGGCCCGCGTGTGGACATCAAACTTGCTACCATCAATAAAACTGCTTCTACAGCGTTTTGTCAATGCACCTTTCCTGGCTTTATAAAAATAATTCGATATAATTACGATAAATATAAATAAAAATGGCATATGTGACTGTTTGTTGGGCATATGAAAATATGTTGAATCATGACATTCATCCATATTCATGTTGATGTTCCCTATTTCATGGAGACGGGGAAATTTTACACCATTTTCCTTTCAATTACATCACTATTACATTACTATTACAGCTTGCCTAAAAGGTCACCAATGAGCCAGCTTAGTTTCAAACACACATCTTCATACAACAAATAGAAGTGTTTGAACACCCAATTGTAGTTACAAAATATATAACGACAATCTAATCAATAATGAGAATGCTATTCCATAATATAAAATTCGGTAGATGAATTTTATAAATGGCAATTTAACGCCTGAAGCGCAGTAGTTTATGTTTCAAACCACATGGGGGCGCCAATCGCTTACTCTAACAATATAGAAAAGGACTCTCACTTAAACTTGTCTCTAATATTTTGTCATTGTAGCACCATAGAATGACTACATCAGCTTGAAGGCCTGTTATGTTAGACAAACGGTTTAATTAGCCTGCACAAAAGTGAGTGCTGCTTTCACAAGAACAGAATAAACCTGAACCTAGATACAACTAGATATATTAAAATATAAGACTTAAGACCATCAATATCATTTAGTCTTTAGGGAATCTGAAGAACTCTAAGCACAACACCACCTTACAGCACATTTAATCTACACATTTAATCTTGTGAACTGAGATCGAATGAGTTATATATCAAGCTTATATCCTTAACAATGTTTAGGGATTTTAGAGTAATTGTAAGTTCCAGTCTTCTGTGTTTTCTTTAGTATTGTTAATTGATGTTGCACTTAAATATTAATTCCAAGATGCAAATTTCACGACGTCCATGTTAGTCACGCTACTTCTGTTCATATTCACAGGAGAATGTCTCCCCACCTCTTGAGCAGCTGTGTGTTTTTATCACACACACATCACCACAAGCACCACAAGCTCCCTCTACAGGCACCTGCGATGTCTCGCGGATGACTGATGGCGTACAAGCAGTTTACACGCATGTTTAAAGATTCATGAGCGAGGAAAGCGTGTTAAAGCAGCCTCTGATGTATCACTGTAACAGCCATGCAGAAAGCTTGAGCTTCTTACAAGGGTCGAGTGAAGAAGGCGGCTTAATTATTAATGGAGGAGGCTTGTCTGCAAAAGTGAATGCAGCTGTTTTCTCTGTCTCGCCTACACTGATGGGCTCTTGAGTAAATGCATTTGAAAAAGTAATAAGAAAATTCATTTGATTCCGAACGAGGCCAGTAAATGAGATACTAAAATGTATTTCACAGAGGCAGACACAACATTGATGCAGATGTACTTCAATAACAATACTAACCAATGCAGGTCATGTCATTTGATCAAAGCCACTGGTTTGAAAGGCTAGAGTTCTGTTGGAAGAAATACTGTAGAGTTTGCCATATTTGGTGTTCAGGCGGTGCTTACACAGATGGATGTAATTATAATGCCTTTCCGAGAATTTTTAGACCTTTTTTTCTACGGAGTCCATACGTATGGAAGTGTGGACATGGTGGAGGCTGTACACGTATGTACATTTATTAAATGTCCTTAGGTGGAAGATCAATTTCCTCAGTTCCAGGTTTAGGGTTAAGAGTTTAGTGGGGATTAGAGGTTTTGGATTCATGCAGTCATTAAAATGCAATACTAAATGCACAGTCATATAGGTGTTTGATGTATTACCAATATTCGTCCACTAGGTGGGGCTGGCTGCATTCACTCTCAACATGGCAATTGTGCTTCCAGTCCCTGCTCATGCTGCGACACAACGTGGCTTTTAAAAGTCTAATCAATAATGTGTTTTGACCACTCCAGGTTCCTTATATGAATAGTCTTGTATACAAATGTCAGGTTAAGAGACATTACACTTGCACAGAGAAATGGGGGAGAAATTTAGATGTTATTTGATTGTTGTTTATTTACCTTGTATGCTTTTACAAAGAAGTTTGTTGAGTCATAGAGAATGAAATGGCTTTGCTAAAAGACATGTTTCTGAGAGCCTCCCACTGAGCACGATGAAGCTCCTCAGATCAGCAGCAAAACGTCTCTAAAACAGACAAGCTGTCTTGACTACTAGATTATTCTACTAGCTGTTTGGTTTGTCACACCATAACAACACAGGAAACATAATGAGTACTTTGTATGAACTATATTATATCTGCCACTCTAAAGATGCTGATTTAACCATTGCTTACTATCTAACAGCCTTAAATTCATTTTCTAACCAAGCAATAATTCGAATCAATTACACACACAAATACAAAACAATCTTGAAATTGTGAACACAAAATGCTTTCTTTTATAACAAGATATAATCTGTCTGTCTGTCTGTCTGATCTACCTTGTTTACTATTACTATTACTATTTACTATTGGTGTGCATGGTAATATTTCTTTTGTCTTGTGTATCAGAACTCTGATATACAGGACAGTCAACATACCTAAAAAATAAACAAACAAAAAAGTTTGAGAGGAATCAATAGTGTGTGTCCGTGCTGATATGAGATCTCCATAAGCTGTTTTGATCGATTGTGATCCAATAATAACATGGCAACATGAATGCAGTAAAGTGCTTACACTGTAGTTTCTAACCACATATCAGATCTTAATTACACTCTAAGTCACAAACCCTCATACATTTATTCATGTGTGTGTTGTGGGGGCAAGTATATACAACTAGCAAAATATTGGAACTGAGGAGTCTATTTTGTGTAGTTCAGGCTGGTCACACTAGATGGCACTGTTGCAGCATGGCAAATGGAGCCCAAGAACAACTCTGAATCTGAACAAAAACCAGTCTCAATTATTATAATCACTATCACAGCACTGGGAGATAGCGTGGCATATTAATTAATTGTTAGTGTAGAATGCTGCCAAAAGAAGAGAGGCTGATTACTTTATGTGGAAAACAGCTCAATGAATAAGACAGTTTCAGGGCTGTTTGTACACAAAAGGAGCTTCAGTTTGAATATGCAGCTGCATTGAGGTCACAGCAAAGACTGATAGTGAGCTAATGTTCCTTATAAGCTCCATAATGTTTTGCTCATCATAAATCAGAATGGCATCTTTAAGCGCATGGGCTGGCTTTCCTCCAGATCTTTTCAGGCAAGGCACTTTTGCCTTGTATCGTAAAATGCATATGTTGTGATGCAAACAAACAAATAATAAAAAGAAGCAGTAGTTCTGTGTGCACAAAGAAGTGATCTAGTGATCTAGTTTAGCCATTCACTACAGAAGTGATCACGTTTATGGCCCCCCAAACAAGTGTGTGATTGGTGTGTTGCTTTTCAACATTGTTACTCTGTATGGCTGTTAGGACCAGGGCTACTTATATGCATTACCAGCAATAGTCAGGGGAAACATACTCCAGTCATGGTCAAGGAAACATACTCCAGTCATTGTCATGAAAACATACTCCAGTCGTAGTCATGGAAGCATTCTCTAGTCATAGTCAGTGGAATCATAATCCAGTCATAGTCATGGGAATATTCCAGGGCACGTCACCTGTTCTGTAGCGAGGCCTGATGGCTACTGTTGTCTACACCCAGTGACCACCATGGGTCCATTGAAACTAAAATCAAAGGAAAATCAAAGGTCATTGCATGTTGTACTTGAGATAACCAAATGGGGCGAGTTTGGGACTATACAAATGCACCCAAAGAGAAAGAGACACACACACACACAAACACAAACCAGACACACACATACACGCAAACTATTCATGTTCATTGTAACTTTTTAAAGTCTATATCTGGACCATTTTTTGAGTACATGGAGCAAAGCTTTTCAGAAAACACCCAACAGTAGCACCACTTCCTGTCACTGAATGATCAAGGCAAACTGTATCCCTAGGACATAAACAATGAACACCATAGCTTCATTAAATCTGCATCTGAAATATTTGCCATCCCTCATTGGCTCTCGAAAGCCATAATGAAGGCGGTGGCTGCTTCCAAACGGAAGGCATTACATATAATTTACTTGGCATTTCACAGATGGGCGATGCATTGAGAGAATATAAAGGTGCTCAACAGTCACAGCAACAGAAACACAGGGAGAAAAGGCCCCTCTCTTCCTCTCCCTTTCTCTCCCTCTGCTCTCTCTTACTCTTCTTCTCTCTCTCTCCCCCCTCTCTCTCTCTCTGTCCACCTGCCTGGTCTTCATGTTGCGACATGTTGAATGGGCCCCATTATTGCAAGAGGCAACAGAACAAACACGCATACCAGCCACCTCTTCTACGTGCCAGTTTATATTTACATATTGCTGCGCAGCAGATGAAGTTCTTGGAACACAATTACTGTATCATGTAATTCCATTTTGGAGCTATCTGTGCTTGGCAGGGCTCCAGACTCAGATAAGACTTACAGAATGGCCATGCTGTCTGCTAGATAACATTGAAACAAACACACGATTGTCCACCACTGGCGACGGACAAAGATAAAGGAAACCACCACACCGTGTTCCTCAAAAAAAAAAAAAAACCCACAAAACTAAACTAAAATATCTAAATAAATAAATAATAAATAGCATCTCTTCCATCTCTTGTACAAGAGAGACATCTGAATGTGATATGTGGCATATTTTGAAATTCTTGGTTTGTTTCATTCTTATATTTTCCCTTCATAAAGGCAACATATTGTTATTTACATCTTACAATGCATCTAAACATTTATATGTAGAGAAGAGCTTTATGAATTATGCTATGGTAGTAACATTTAGCCTGTTGTAGAAAGACACTGTCAGAGCAATGATGTGATCAAACGATAAGCCAGACTGTAGATTAACGGTACCAAGTCTCTGCATTGTTGCTCAAGATGTGATGCTTAATTCCAAGGGGGGAGCCTCCCCACACATACTCACTCCTGACATCACAGCTCTCCTGTTGCAAGAAGTGACTTCATAGCCACAGTCATTTACAGAGGATTGAGAAGATCCCATGGGTTTCGTTTCTTCTGTGCTTTCACACAGAGAAGGGAGAATAAACGTGTGAGCAAGACATGTGCACATGTATGTGTGTGTATGTGTAAGCACAACCACACACAAGAGAGAGAAAGAGAGAGGGAGAGAAATATGAGAAGGGACTTGCTGAAAAGAGCCTTTTCTCCCAGCCGTGGTGACCAGCAGCAGAACAAGGATCTCCTACAGCTTCAAACACTGAACAGAGAGGAACAGGAAAACACACTCACATTCCTAAAAAGAAACAGAGTACAGGGGTTAAAGCAGTATATAGCTGTTTACTTTGTGTGTGTGTGTGTGTGTGTGTGTGTGTGTGTATGTGTTCAGTTATCTTGCTGAGATAAATTGGCTATGACCTACACATGACCCCAGCCAATGTTCATGAGACCATTAAATCCCTGCAAAGATGGTCCTCTTCTGTGTGTGTGTGTGTGTGTGTGGAGGGTATACATTTGTGTGTGCATGCATGTGTGGGTTGGGAAAGGTATTAAAATACCTTATGTCCCAATAGATCAAGTCTGTCAAGAAAAACACATCTCCTTGTACTCCATACATTAATGTCACAGCATCTCTATAATGTCCTGTGATTAACTGAATATGGACTGGACTAGACAAACAACGATTGCACTGTATCAGGACATTATCAGGACTATTACTACTACTACTAATAATAATGATAATACCAATAACATTAATATTAATAATAATGAATAATGGGTAAAAGTGGACAATTATGTAGATATAAGGTCATGTCATCCTGAAGTCACATGTAACCATGGCTGTGTTCGATACTACTTGAATACTGACCTAGCCATGACTCAGTATGCAGTATGCAATATGTCACCAAAATGATTTTTTCCAGTATGCAAAAGATCCCCAGATGCCGAATCACTCAAATACCAGTATGCAAGCAGCGCTACCGTTGTGGTGTATTGCATCCCATAATGCAACAATGGCAAAAAAAAAACCTTGACAATTGCAGGAGCCCTCATACGTTTGTGTGATTGCTCTGTTTGCGTTTGTCGCATGCTGGATACTACACTGTGTACTACTGCAGGGACAAGTATGCAGTATACAGTATACAGGCCATTTCAAACATAACCAATGTCTTCTAATGACCAGCACTAGCAGGGTAGACTTGCTATTAAAGTTTACTAAAGGTCAAGGCACATGCTTCATATTCTAGTGGCTAGCTGCATGTGGTAGTGATCGGAGTCTCCCCCACCACACCAGCTCCTCCTGCTCCCACCACACCAGCTCCTCCTGCTCCCACCACACCAGCTCCTCCTGCTCTCCCCTCTCCCACCACACCAGCTCCTCCTGCTCCCACCACACCAGCTCCTCCTGCTCTCCCCTCTCCCACCACACCAGCTCCTCCTGCTCCCACCACACCAGCTCCTCCTGCTCCCACCACACCAGCTCCCCTCTCCCACCACACCAGCTCCTCCTGCTCCCACCACACCAGCTCCTCCTGCTCCCCCCTCCCACCCCCCCCTCTCCCACCACACCAGCTCCTCCTGCTCTCCCACCACACCAGCTCCTCCCTCTCCCACCACACCAGCTCCTCCTGCTCTCCCACCACACCAGCTCCTCCTGCTCTCCCCTCTCCCACCACACCAGCTCCTCCTGCTCCTCCTGCTCCCACCACACCAGCTCCTCCTGCTCCTCCTCCCACCACCCCCCCCTCTCCCACCACACCAGCTCCTCCTGCTCTCCCCTCTCCCACCTCCCACCACACCAGCTCCTCCCACCACACCAGCTCCTCCTGCTCTCCCCTCTCCCACCACACCAGCTCCTCCTGCTCTCCCCTCTCCCACCACACCAGCTCCTCCTGCTCTCCCTGCTCCCACCACACCAGCTCCTCCTGCTCCCCACCACACCAGCTCCTCTCCCCTCTCCCACCACACCAGCTCCTCCTGCTCCCACCACACCAGCCCTCCTGCTCCTCCTGCCCCACCACACCAGCTCCTCCTCCCCACCACACCCTCCTCCCCCACCACACCTCCTCCTGCTCCCACTCCCCACCACACCAGCTCCTCCTGCTCTCCCCCTCTCCCACCACACCAGCTCCTCCTGCTCCCACCACACCAGCTCCTCCTGCTCCCACCACACCAGCTCCCTCCTGCTCCAGCTCCCCTGCTCCCACCACACCAGCTCCTCCTCCTCCCTGCTCCTCCCACCACACCCCTCCCACCCCACCACACCAGCTCCAGCCCTCCCCACCACACCAGCTCCTCCTCCCTCCCACCACACCAGCTCCCCACCACACCAGCTCCTCCTGCTCTCCCCTCTCCCACCACACCAGCTCCTCCTGCTCCCACCACTCCAGCTCCTCCTGCTCCCACCACACCAGCTCCTCCTGCCCACCCCCACCACACCAGCAGCTCCCACCACACCCGCCACTCCTGCTCCTCCTGCCCCCACCACACCAGCTCCTCCTGCCTCCCCTCTCCCACCACACCTCCTCCTCCCCCACCACACCAGCTCCTCCTGCTCCTCCTCCTCCCACCACACCAGCTCCTCCTCCCACCACACCAGCTCCTCCTCACCAGCTCCTCCTGCTCCCACCACACTAGCTCCTCCTGCTCCCACCACACCAGCTACTCCTGCTCCTCCCTCTCCGACCACACCAGCTCCTCCAGTTCCCACCACACCAGCTCCTCCTGCCTGCACGCCACACATTTCTCTGCATGTTTCTCCTAATCTCACACACCTGACTCCACTCAGCAGCTAATTAATAAGCCCATCACAAGCTGGATGAGTTTGCAGAGAGCTGCAGGACCACAGCGGATGCTGTGCGGCTTCCAGGCTCTGCTTCCTGCACGCACGCTGACCACACAGCCCAATCCTGCCCAGCAGTCTTTGGGCTCTACTTAAATATCAGAGAAAAAAGAAAGTGCATTTGGGTATGAGGACAGAATGAGAATTAGAATGAATTGATCGCTGCTGTCTGTTTTATCCTGCCGTAAAACTCCAGCTAGCTAGTGTGTTGAATCAGGTTTATTTAAACAGGGACAACAGTAAGGAGGTTTCCAGTGACAATTGAGTAATCAGAGTACATCAGAAGATAGTGTGCGCCTAGAACTGGCAATGCAAATGCTTCTGATGGAGCTCAGAGGTGGTCTAGATGGGTGTAATGGAACTTGTAGGATGTTGCGTCTATGGTTATAATAGAACTCATAGAAGGTAGTCTGTACAGTTCTAAAGGAAATTGCAGGTGGTCTATACGGCTGTTACGGAACTCATAAGAGGTGGTCTGGATGGTCCTAATGGAAGCTGGAGGTGGTATATACAGTTGGAGCAACTTGTAGGAGATAGTGTGTATGGTTCTAATGGAATTTGTAAGTGGTGGCCATTCTAATGAAACCGTGATCCAGGATGCATTGGAGACCTCAGACTGGATCTGTGCAGTAGTGTACAGTCCACATAATCTGTTCAGTGCTGCCGCTCTATAGTACGGGAAGGAGTTCATGACCTGTGTGTCGCACAAAGCCCCATCATTTATGCTTGACTTTATCATGGTGTCGGAACGGGGATTAGAATTATCCCATCATCTTCACCCCCAGGTCTATGGACAACAGCAAACTGCGGTGATATAAGCATGGCGTAAGACGTTCTGCACACACACGCTGAGGGTTTTGCGTCCACGTCCTCTCACGTTCCTCCTGTCGCGTGATGTCACGTCAGCTTAATCCAAAGTGATGTGTGGTTAATTTGTTTCTGTAGTCGTTTGACCTTGCATACAGACACATTCTCTGCAAGCCCAGATTTCATGCCCCTCACACAGTCCCTCTCCCTGGAGAGAAAATTAGAATACAGATTTGTAAACGTGTCGCTTCTAAGCTCCCTCTCCTATAAACACAGGGAAGAAAGACAATTAACCTCCAGAGCTAAACAGACCACATAATTTTGCAAAACAGTGGCATGAAAATAGCCAACATATCTGTGTTTTGTATTCCCGTGATCTGGCACCAGTTCTGTCTGAACAGCCTCACGTACAGGCGTCCTAGCACCTGATATTGAAAGGAAGAAAAAATGCAGAAATAACAAGAACATTTGGGTTTCTAGACTCATATGTGGCTGTAATTGTACTTGAGTAGCAGATGTTGCTAGCACTGTGGGTACTGCTCTGTTCCCACATCTCACACTCATACTATGAGGACACCCCTTGACAGACAGATACTCTCTCTCCCCCTACCTCCCTCTCCCTCCCTCTTTCTAACCTGCCTCAGCACTGGAGGCTCAGAGACGTCCAGCCAATGCTCTGATCTTCTTTGTCATGTCCCACGTCTCAACTGTGGCTCCCCAGGTGTGTGTGTCTCAACTTTGGCTCCCCAGGTGTGTGTGTCTCTCACAAACAATCCACTGACAGCAGCCCATGACCTTTCACATGCTCTGAGGTAACAGGTCACATGACTGTAGTATGCAATACAACCCTGTCATACTCAACAAATATATGGCGTACTACCACTGAGAATAGTATGCAGAGCATGCAGTATATATATTGCATATGCAGTGTACAATACCAGTGTAGTATGCAGTATGGTAGTGTGCCATTTTGAATGCACCTCCATGGCTTTCTTCCAATGCTCTTTCATTATTGATTTGGCTTCCTATTAAAAGTTGCTCTGTTACCATTCTCCCCCTTGCTAAGCAGCATTGACAATAACAAAAGCAGTTTAAAATCACTCAGCAGGTACACACTAATCCCTTTCCATGGGTGTCACATGCACTGGTGCCTCATCTATTGTTAACCTATTTCCAAAACACCACAAAGTCACTGTTGTATCATAATATGGGTTATTAACAGAACCTTATTGCTATGTCTGCCTAGTGTGCAAACAGGTAATTGTCCAGCACTACTATTGCTGAAATATTTGTGTTTATGTTTTAATTAATCATTTAAATTGAAAGAGTTTTAATTATTCCCCTTTATGCATGATGTTAGAAGCCAAAGTCAGAATAATTAAGAGTACTGCCAGAATCTGTAAATCTCCACTTCATCTTTGCATTCCTCAGAAAGATACTGCTGTTGAGAAATTAATCCTGGTGTATCCTGACAGCTTCACTGATCTGTCTGGGGGTGGGAAATAAATGCAGTTTCCCCCAAATAAGATTTTACTAATCAACAACTTTCATTTCCAGTTGCTCAAAGGTACAAATTGTGCTTAATGAAGCGAGCAAAATCAATTACGCAGGTTCCACTTTGCATGCGAAGGGAAACTGAACACAAATTACACGATGCATATGTAAACAGACATTACTCATAACACATTATTGTGCTCCATTTGCATTGCATTAGTATTGGAAACACTCAAACGGTTGGTCCCCATTTGCCACTCATGTCTGGCCCATTAAAATGCAACTGGGCCAAGGCAGTGATGGCTCGGCTGCAGGAGAGAAGACCGGAGACTCTGTCCTGCTGTTTACATTAGACGGCTACACTGCTGAAGGTGAGATGTTTGAGGTGTGCTGATCGTTAGCTAGAGCCAGGAAGCCACTTCATCAGGCAGTTTCAGTTTCACACTGATGCATAAATAGTACATGAACCAAAATATTACAGAACTAATCTAAATTTCTTTACCACAAAGAAGGTAAAAAGTTTAATCACAATGTATTAATTCAAACACAAACCAACAAATAAAAGACTCACTTAAATATATGAGAGCCCGGAAATCTGTTGGAGAGAAAATGGTGAAGTAAAACGTCCTAAAGTAATAAAGAGCACAGGAGTGTGTAGTGTAGTGTAGTGTGTAATGTAGTGTGTAATCAGTAAGGTGTAGTGTGTAGTGTGGAATCAGAAAGGTGTACTGTGTAGTGTAGAGTGTAGTATGTAATCGGTATAGTGTGGAATCAGTAAGGTGTAGTGTGTAGTGTAAAGTGCAGTATGTAATCTGTAAGGTGTAGTGTGAAATCAGCAAGGTGTAGTGAGTAGTGTGGAATCAATAAAGTCAAGTGTTTTAGTGTAATGTAGTGTTGAATCAGAAAGGTGTACTACGTAGTGTAGTGTGCAGTGTGTAATCAGTAAGGTGTAGTGTGCAGTGTGTAATCAGTAAGGTGTAGTGTGCAGTGTGTAATCAGTAAGGTGTAGTGTGCAGTGTGTAATCAGTAAGGTGTAGTGTGCAGTGTGTAATCAGTAAGGTGTAGTGTGCAGTGTGTAATCAGTAAGGTATAGTGTGCAGTGTGTAATCAGTAAGGTATAGTGTGCAGTGTGTAATCAGTAAGGTGTAGTGTGCAGTGTGTAATCAGTAAGGTGTAGTGTGCAGTGTGTAATCAGTAAGGTATAGTGTGCAGTGTGTAATCAGTAAGGTATAGTGTGCAGTGTGTAATCAGTAAGGTATAGTGTGCAGTGTGTAATCAGTAAGGTGTAGTGTGCAGTGTGTAATCAGTAAGGTATAGTGTGCAGTGTGTAATCAGTAAGGTATAGTGTGCAGTGTGTAATCAGTAAGGTGTAGTGTGCAGTGTGTAATCAGTAAGGTATAGTGTGCAGTGTGTAATCAGTAAGGTATAGTGTGCAGTGTGTAATCAGTAAGGTGTAGTGTGCAGTGTGTAATCAGTAAGGTATAGTGTGCAGTGTGTAATCAGTAAGGTGTAGTGTGCAGTGTGTAATCAGTAAGGTATAGTGTGCAGTGTGTAATCAGTAAGGTATAGTGTGCAGTGTGTAATCAGTAAGGTATAGTGTGCAGTGTGTAATCAGTAAGGTATAGTGTGTAGTGTAGTGTGCAGTGTGTAATCAGTAAGGTATAGTGTGCAGTGTGTAATCAGTAAGGTGTAGTGTGCAGTGTGTAATCAGTAAGGTATAGTGTGCAGTGTGTAATCAGTAAGGTGTAGTGTGCAGTGTGTAATCAGTAAGGTATAGTGTGCAGTGTGTAATCAGTAAGGTGTAGTGTAGTGTGTAATCAGTAAGGTATAGTGTGCAGTGTGTAATCAGTAAGGTGTAGTGTGCAGTGTGTAATCAGTAAGGTGTAGTGTGCAGTGTGTAATCAGAGTGTAGTGTGCAGGTATAGTGTGCAGTGTGTAAGTGTCAGTAAGGTATAGTGTGCAGTGTGTAATCAGTAAGGTGTAGTGTGCAGTGTGTAATCAGTAAGGTATAGTGTGCAGTGTGTAATCAGTAAGGTATAGTGTGCAGTGTGTAATCAGTAAGGTATAGTGTGCAGTGTGTAATCAGTAAGGTGTAGTGTGCAGTGTGTAATCAGTAAGGTATAGTGTGCAGTGTGTAATCAGTAAGGTATAGTGTGCAGTGTGTAATCAGTAAGGTATAGTGTGCAGTGTGTAATCAGTAAGGTATAGTGTGCAGTGTGTAATCAGTAAGGTATAGTGTGCAGTGTGTAATCAGTAAGGTGTAGTGTGTAATTCTACAGTTTCTGAGCGGTGAAGCACAAATCCAAATCTGGTGTCATGAATTATTGAGGCCTCCGTTATGCGGTTTTCTTCAGAGCATAATATCAAGCTTAAGATCAAACATGGCCCCAGCTAACAAGGGCGGGATTTAAGTGTGAGGCGAGGTTCTGGCGATGACGCTCGCTGTCTCTGCGAACCTTTAACTCGAGTGCTCTTTCACTTTTGATGAGAAAGAAAAATGAACATGGAGAGACTGTGGGTGCCGGAGCAAAAAGCCAGAGACACAAAAGAACTCAGGTCCCTGGAGACAGCCAGTGTGTGCCACGTCCATGGCAACCGGCCTTTGAGTGAATACAAAAGGGAAATGAAAAGACTCATAGGATGAGATTAGATGACAAGATGATGATGACGAGTGATTGGATTTTGCACTGCTGACTGCGAGAGAGGGAGAAAACAGGGCCTGTTGTCTTGTGGGGCCATCGTGAAATACAATATGCACCACAGCCTTTATTGAGGAGTTGTGGGCCCACACAAGAGATCCAGCCGTGTTTGGGTCTACGAGTCTCTCAACTCTTTACAATGGAGATTGCTTATATTAAAAACATGGCTAAAAGGGGCAAACAATCACAATCTTTCAAACAAAAGTGTCTGACCACCAAAACTGTCTGACCACCACTCTTTAAGTTCAGATTAAGTTCTCAAATGTGAATTTTACAGTTTCTCTTAAGAGGGTGTTTAGATCACAGGCAGTGATGTCGATTAGCTAATGCTAATCAACATATATTAACTTGAGGTGCTGTTTTGGTTACATGAATGTTTAAATATTTAATACTACATACATTAGTTATATTTACATAAATTCTGTACTTCAGACTGATTTGCATTTCAAATATTTTAAAGCACTTTTTTAGTTGGAGCAGCTGAGGTGATACAGTTGAACTGTGGTGGTGTCGAAGCAATTCCCAAACTTATAATGAGAATCAAGAGAAAGTCAAGTTTCTCATTTTTTATTATTTTTTTTTTTTTGCTTTCACGACAGATAAAACCCTGAAGCTAGCGTTAACAGCTTTTTCTGTGGAGAAAATCATTTTCCAATGTGCATAACATTTAAAACAGCTATAAATTAAAGGGGAAAGGCAATAATTTATTTTCACCAGAAATCTCCTCCACTAGAATAAATGTGTCCATAAAATTCGGAGTGAAAAGTAGGTTGCTAAAATGCACTTAATTTGGCATGATAGATTGGGTCCATGCTTCAGTGACTGTAATTGAATCTGTGACCTATTTCTTCTGAAGAAAATTGTCTCTTGGGTTTTGTGTCACCATACATTTTAATGGAATTCAATAGACTGTCACAGAATTTGTACATTTACAACTAACTGTTAACATTTCTCTATTGCATTTGTAAATCAGCTAATTGATACTTATTCACCAATTGTTCTCTACCCTAACAGAAGTGTTTATGAAAGTGCCTGTTTTTTTCCAGAGGACATTATCTTTACGACAAGAAAGGGTTTAAGATTGATGGCCATGTCTCATGAAATCCCTCTTTCATCAGACCACATGTAAAATGAGCCAGCTCGAAGAGCTTGAAATAAATTAAAAATGAAAGTTATCTGAGGCATACACACTCATGCTCTCAGTCAGACCCCCATGCATCCTGGCCTGTTGTTTCAAACGGAAATCCAATCATTTGGTCCGACTGAAGCTTTGGGCTCAAGTGCTTTTGGGCGCTTTTCCGATTCGCTTCCACTGTCTGGGTAAAGCGGAGCTGCGCCATGCTCAGCTCTGGCACTCGGTAATTTAATGCGGATGTTTCTCCATCCAGCGAAAAACCAAAGTCCGACTCCCGTTACAAGCATCCCACAATCGGGAGCTTGGAAGCACAATGTGAGGATAAAGCAAGGAGAACAGGGAGCAGTATGGAAGCGAACACTCGGGCATATCCTCCGTGCTGTCAGCCGAAATAGTTCCAGGAACAATGAAGGTTTTATGCAGCAGATGTTCTGCAGACATCCACACGTCCAACCAATATCACGAGCGAGTCTGTGCAAACACATGAGCAAGAGCAATATGTGAAGTGGAAGGTTGTATATTATGGGGGATATTATGACTGCATTGCACAGCTCAGACTGATATTTAGGAAGACAAAACATAAGAGACAATCGGTTTAGCTGCATCTCAGTCTAAAGTAGCCAAATGCTTTGACAAATCCAGACCAACTACACACGTGGGATTTAGCCACCTGTAAAACTACGGCCCATGTTTAATTTAAGCAAGATGACAACTCCTTGGTCCCCTTAGTCATTCTGCAGTATCAAACACCCTGGCCTGGTTTGATTTCAGGAAGGTCAGACTGACCTAGCAGAAATGCAACCAATCAAATCTTAAAAGCAAATGACCTGTACATGACTAAGGCAGGAGATGATGGTGATCTTCGCAATAGCAAACAACCTGATGGACAGCAAAGCCAGTCAGAGACTGGAGAGTACATTCAGCCATGAAGGAAAACCTCTTTTTACAAATGTAAAACAGATAAAAACCACTCTGCGGGATGTCAAGTGTGTCTGCAGTGTCATACTCCAGCATAACCTCAGAGGGTTTACCACAAGACGAAAAACATCTGGGTCCGAAACAGCCAGATTACAGTTTACATAAACAAAAAGGCTATATTTAAAAAAAAAAAAAAAAAAAAAAAAACCTTGGACAATGTTTCATGGACAATTTGTTCTCTTTCAGTACCAGAATCACAGAAATCTGACAATGTGGAGGAAAAGGAACAACTATTGGTCTAAACTAATACCATGCATACATACTTCTTACTTCGGAAAACGCTATTTAAACATTTGCAATCTAGACTGCATAAAAACTCTGAATCTTTAGAAGCATTTCATATTTAGTAGTATTTATCATTTAAACTTGATTCTTATAAGGAATTTTAGTCCTTCTTACAGAACAGTAATTGATATTTCACTGAGGGTCCTCATCTTCAGGTGTAAACAGCATGCAGCATCTCAGCTGAGCTGAGGTCTGGACTTTGTGTTGGCCATTCTAGAACATAGCTTTCTGTTCTAGAATATTCTGGCTCATTGTTACGTCGCTTCTGTTCAGCTTGCGTTCCACTTGAGGTGACAGGACACTGCACAGATGCTTCCACTTCACTGTTCCCTCGGTGCTGGCCCAGGCCGCGAGGAGGCCGAGGGGCCCAGTGAGGTTTCCTTCACCACCTTTCATGAGATGTGCAGCATTGTTTTTGTCTGTTTGTTTGTTTGGGTGGTTGGTTGGTCTGGTACAGCAGTGATTTCCTCTGAGACCTTCCAAGAACACGTTCTTGTTCAGTATTTTTTCCTATAATGGTCATAGAGACTTTGGCCAGTTTAATTCTGCAAGGTAAGATTTCCAATTTCAACACCTCTTTCAGCATTGTATACTGTACTCTCACAACCAACTTGGAGGGGTGAGCAGCATGTTTTGTCCTGACTGTTGTTGTTGTTTTTTTTATTAAAAAAATTTAGAGCACCTTATGGAACTGGATTGTAACTTGTTCACTCATTCACTCACTCACAGTTAGCAAAGCATTAACATCTCCACAAGGTGGCGATACTTGAAAATCTACAACGGATACTGTGTCACAGTAGAAATGACACAGCATGTCCTTGTTAATTAATGGTCCCCCTGACATTTACAAATGCTTCTGGAAAATTTTCCAGCTTTATACATCTTTATGTTTCTTCTTTTGAAAATAAGGTCCTCTGAGATTTCTCCCGACTGGAGCATATCTCTCATGGACTCCTCTTTTAAGAGCTCACCGCTGTACTCCGTGTACTTTTTTTTATAGGGCACGACACCTCAAACACACACCTCTGTCTCATCCTGTTGACTGGAAGACCTGAGTCCAATTAGCTTTTAAAAAGTCATTAACCTAGAGACACATACTTTTTAAAGCCTGGACAGATCATGTTTAAAGCAGGTATTCAAATCACAGTCCATGAGGTCTGGGTGGTACCATTTCATATTGTCCCTGCACCTACGACTCAAGAGTGATGACAAATTTAATAACCTGTAAAATTAACTATTTAATTCACTGCCAGTGATTAGAAAGTCTAAAACCTGATTGGGAATTTAATTCTAGTTTTAATTATCACTGGTTTTAAAACCACACTGAGCATTGAGCAGAAGATTTCTTGTGAATAAGTACAAAAGTAATTATAAAGTACACCTGTATAGTTGCAACTGGATCTTTACTGATGTGAACAGGAACTGCAGCCTTCTGCGGATTTGTGAATGTGCAGTCAGTAAAGTGCAGTAATCCACAGCAAAGGTTATGGGCCGCATGGTTTACTTTAGTCACCTGTTGCAAAGGGTTAACAACAAGCGTGTAACATTATAACTGTGTTTACAATGAAGGTTATTCGTAATTTTTGGGCCTCTTAAATGGAGCCTTTATATAAAATTATTGATAAAATATTGGTTCATTAAATATCCAAAGGGCTAGGATACAGAGACAAAGGGCTAGGATACAGAGACAAAGGGCTAGGATACAGAGACAAAGGGCTAGGATACAGAGACAGTAAAACAAAACATTGGATCTTGGTGAACTACGTAGAGACTGAACACCAGTAATGTCAAAATTTCCACAATGTTTTTGCAAAAATTACCATGTGGTATAAAAATACCATCCTGGATACACCCTTGTGTAGAAGCTGGCGTGGTGGGCAGTGGAAGGGCAGTGGAGCTGCGCTACCAAAGCCAGGAACACCCCTGTAATGGCCCCACTGCATACCTGCTGATAACCACAAGTGTGTTGAAAATACATTACATATTTGAGGTCCGAGCTTTCCCGGATTAGAAGAGGACTCTTGTTCTTAAACTTTCCATCCATTTGACATGCAACTGTTTTCCTGGCATATGAATATGTTACAATTATTTCTCATTTCTCTCTCTTTTCTTAGGATTTGCTGGCTTTTGTAATTAGGCGAGCTTCAGCTGAACCTTGCATGGCATAAGCTAAGTGGAAATATGTAATTCACCATAAACTATGTCGATAGATTGTTCGGTTGACTGACGAGCAAATTTAGATATCAAATGGCATTTCAAAGTGGAAAGCTAATGCATGTTTGAGCATAGACTACATGCATTCAGAAACTACAATCCACAATATCAATAATAATATATTACTAGAATAACAATATAATAGTTAACAATGAATAAACAACAACATCTATAATAATAATAACAATAATATCACAACATTCCATAGTAATATCAGTCAATGGCTTCAACATCCCCATATATAAATACCCCATTTGCCCTCCTTACAGGTAAGTGATTGCAGTGTACTTAGGTAAGATATGCAGAGATATTACAAATAATTGTAGTGAAGTACACAACGTTTCCAGAGAAACATGGCCTGTCACCTTTGTCGGCTGTGCAAACAGTCTGGGGGTTTGGGGGTCACAGCGCTTACTGCTCTGATTACCACGGGAACCACTGTTGTCTTCACCTTCCACATCCTCCCAGCTCTTCTTTCAGCCCGTGGTGTTTCTGGAGCTTTTCGTGTTATTCTGTCCTGCAGTCTTTCAATCCATGCTTTTCCAGCCATTGGTAGGATTTTTCCATATTTGCCACTACCACCTTTACGCCTGCGGTGCATATTGTACAGGGGTTTATCCTCCCATGATGGTTCGTGTTCGTCCTCATTCCTGTCCACTAAGCGCTTCATCACTTGGGGCCGTCTTCCTGGTGCACTCCTGGATCTCGGTGGTTTCATCCTGGATACTGGCTCTGATGCTCACTAGTCCTCAGCCCCCCTCCTTCCACTTGGTGTACAGTGTGCAGTGCATTGTCTTTCCTTGCCATATCATTAGTATCACTTATATCTGTGTTTATATATATATACATATAGCAATAATATCAAGGCAAGGAAAGACAATGCACTGCACACTGTACACCAATACATACATACATACATACGCACATACATATATATACACACACACACACATTCACTGGCCACTTTACACTATACACCTGTCTAACATTAATGCAAATGTCGAATCAGCCAATCATACGGCAGCAATTCAATGCATTTAGGCATGTAGACATGGCCAAGACGATCTGCTGCAGTTCAAACAGAGTATCAGAATGGGGAAGAAAGGTGATTTAAGTGACGTGAATGTGGCATGGTTGTTGGTGCCAGACGGGCTGGACTAAGTATTTCAGAAACTGCTGATCTACTGGGATTTTCACGCACAACCATCTCTAGGGTTTACAGAGAATGGTCCAAAAAGAGAAAATATCCAGTGAGTGGCAGTTCTGTGGGCGCAAATGCCTTGTTGATGCCAGAGGTCAGAGGAGAATAGCCAGACTGGATCAAGCTGATAGAACGGCAACAGTAACTCAAATAACCATTATAACCAAGGCCTGCAGAAGAGCATCTCTGAACATACAACACGTCGAACCTTGAGGCAGATGGGCAACAGCAGCAGAAGACACACCGGGTGCCACTCCTGTCAGCTAAGAACAGGAAACTGAGACCAAAATTGGACAATAGAAGATTGGAAAAACGTTGCCTGGTCTGATGAGTCTCGATTTCTGCTGTGACATTCGGATGGTTGTGTCATAATTTGGCGTCAACAACATAAAAGCATGGATCCATCCTGCCTTGTATCAACAGTTCAGGCTGGTGGTGGTGGTGCAATGGTGTGGGGATATTTTCCTGGCACATGCTGGGCCCATTAGTACCAATTGAGCATCGTGTCAACGCCACAGCCTACCTGAGCATTGTTGCTGACCATGTCCATCCCTTTATGACCACAGTGTACCATCTTCTGATGGCTACTTCCAGCAGGAAACGTGCCATGTCATAAAGCGCGAATCATCTCAGACTGGTTTCTTGAACACGACAATGAGTTCACTGTACTCGAATGGTCTCCACAGTCACCAGATCTCCAATCCAGTAGAGCACCTTTGGGATGTGGAGGAACGGGAGATTCGCATCATGGATGCACAGCCGACAAATCTGCAGCAACTGCATGATGCTGTCATGTCAATATGGACCAGACTCTCTGAGGAATGTTTCCAGTACGAAGGAAGGATTAAGGGAGTTCTGAAGGCAAAAGGGGGTCCAACCCAGTACTAGTAAGATGTACCTAATAAAGTGGCCGGTGAGTGTGTATGTATGTATGTATGTATATAGAGAGAGAGTGTAATATATATATATATATATATATATATATATATATATATATATATATATGTATGTATATATACACACATAGAGAGAGAGAGAGAGAGAGAGAGAGAGAGATAAAATTGTAGTGAAGTATATAGAGTTTCCAGAGAAACAGGATGTTTCAGACTGAGGTATTTCATCAGCAGTGAAAGCAAAGTGCTTCTGGAGAATGTAAAAGAGGGGCTCAAAGCACAGTTGGCGAAGGACCTCAGTCTGAAATGCCCTTTATTTCTCTGGAAACTACAATTTTGTACATCTCTACATCTCTTATTACAGTTTGGATTTGGATATTATATATATATATATATATATATATATATATATATATATATATATATATATATATAATATCCAAATATCCACCCCAAACTGAAAACTGGAGTATACTGATATTTAATATACGTGTTATACAGACACATACAAACTTCCTGCCTCTGCGCTGATGAACAGAGAGGTACAATGATACTCATTACACATGCCCAGTTTCGCTTGCAAAATGAACAGTAAAGAAAAAAGCAGCTCATTCCATTAGTCTTGGGCTCAACAGCAAAGCAGGACCCAGCAAACCACCCTGACGTCAGCAGAGCGCCACGGCCACCTTGGCTTCTCCTTCGACAGGATTAGCATGTGTTCATGTCACACAGCATCATCCCGAGACATATGAATCATTTAGCTAGCACCAGGAAGGAAGCAGTGAAGTCCTAACTACTTATCACCAGCACTGCCTAAATTCATATTCATATTCATTTGCTGAACTAATGACATAAATGCGGGCAAAATCAGTGGCGCTCTAATTTAAGTGTGAAAAATGCATGAAGTAATTACAGATTGTTTTAGTGACTAAAGTGGGTCCTCTACTCACTCAATTAAGCTGGAATGGGAATGTTTTTCCCCTCTCCACTAACACAACACACTGTTTATCATCAAGAGTTCAACTGCCTTGTTCTCCATGGCTATGTTATCCATATCAGACTAATGAGTTCCTCGACGTTTCTGTTCTAATTAATGTCTCTAATTCACGTTAATTAATTGTACCCAAAGCTTTCTCCATCTGCTAAGTTATGGGAAAAGTAGAAAATTGGGTCAGTGTTGAAGGATCTCAATGGTATGTACACACGTACACACACACACACACACACACACACACACAACACACACACAATTACTCACAAGGAAAGCACAATGTAACAGTTCATGTTGTGGAACATTCTGCATTCAAATGAAGATTTCACCACTGACAATGCAGGGCAACTATGAAGGGGATGGAGACAGACAAACATTCCCCAGACCCACACCCCAGATGCTAGTTACCTGTGGCAACCAAGTTCCATCATGCTGGACAAACAAGGCCTATCTGTTGAAGCCCCATCTCACAACTTACAGGATTTAAAGGATCTGCTGTTAACATCCTGGTACCAGATACCACAGATACCTTCAGAACTCTTGTGGAGTCCATGAGCTATTTTGATGGCACAAGATGGACCAACACAATATTAGGCAGGTGGTTTTAATGTTCTGGCTGATCAGTGTGTATAAATATATATTAGCATATGATTACAGAAACGCCATATGGATCCTGTAAATCTTGCCTTGCAAACCTTTTAATCTCTAAAAACCTGCAAGGCAGCAGTTTGGAACCTTGTCTTAAATCATTACATGCTAACACACATGGAATTAATAATATAGCATTTCTTTTTTGAAGCATATTTATGTAAAAGTGATTCCAGGAGGACAAAGGAAATTCACCAAGCCATTTATTCCTTTTTTCTCAGAATCAGGACCCCAGGGAAACCAGGAAGCGAAGGTCGCAGAGAAAATCCAATCACATTTCTCCTCAGATGTATTACTATTCTGCGGGCATTATTTATTAAATTAGAAAAGCTCAGGGTTTTTTCCCCCTCTTTTCTTAACGTGTGATCACATACATAATAAGTTTCTCCTTTAACTGACATGGGCAAAGAGATTTCATACTGCAGCATGTATAAAGAACCTGCTGAGGACCTGATTGATTGAAATGACTACGTTTTTGATCTGCAGCTGATTCAAGGCCTTATGATGTCACTTCCTCCGCCACTGTAAACCAGAGGACAGGGAGACTGCACTGACAGCAATGCTGTGCCTGCAGGAAGCAGACTGGACAACACACAGCCCACATTTACGTTCACCCCATGTCCAGCCCTGGGAATGCATCTGAATTAAACCTTCCACTTGACAAGCAATGGGCGAATTATTATTAGCAAATTATTGTCCTGGTCTTAATAAATAACTCTGAGCCATGGTGTAGGATGGCAGGCATTTCATCCAACCCGCAAGAAGCTGATTGTGGCAACAATTACTATCAAGGAGGAGCAACCAAGCAGACTGTTGCTAAGGAATGATCTGTGCCTCCTTTGGTGCAGGCTACAGGGATTGGCTGGGGGCACAGTGGGGGTGGAGCCTGTCTGTCCTGTCCTGTTCCTTATCTGCCGTGCACCTGCCCCTTCAGAGTTATACGTTATATCCAAGCAAAAAAAAACAAAACAAAACAACAGCCATTTGATCAGGCATTACATTGAATGAATCAAGTGTGCTTTTTGCAAGGACACAACAAAGACATCTGGGACAGCTGAAAAAGAGACCACAGCAGCCTAGGAAGCCCCATCCAGTGCTGGGTAGTGTGTGTGAGAGAGAACCAAGCTCTCATCTGCACTGCATCAAACACCAGCACTACACCACCAAGGAGGCCAAACCACAGCCCTAGTTGTCAAGGCTCTTTCTCTTCTTACATAGCTCTTCTGCTTGAGTGACCTTGAAGTGGAACACGTCCAGGGAGCCTGCTGCAATCCTGTTCATGTCCATACTGGAGAGGTGAAGGGAGCAAGTGTTCGATTACAACCAAAGTGTCTGATTGTTTGATTCCAGGCTGACTCCATTATCTACATACGGGCCAACAGCACACAGTATAACAAATGACTAAGAAGGCAACTTAATGGAAGATTTGCATACTTTTCTACTCTGTGGTTGGATTTATGCAGCAGAAGACGTCGGACAAGTGTCCTGTTATGCCGTGTTACGCCAAGCGGTCCAATGTACGAAGTAAAAAAAAAAAAAAAACAAAGTGTTAAAAACACTGCAAAATCGAGTCTGTAACATCTAGATTCCACTAACATTTATAAAGTGCACAAAAACAATTTGGTTGTGCGTGTGCGCGCACACACATGCGGAGTTTTATGTTCAGGGCCACACTCCTGAAGGAGTTGCCTATTAAACAGTGCACATATGTATTTCAGTACATGCCTTTTACATTGTTGCTATCATCAGCCTCCATCAGCTTTGCACGTTCAGCGAGGCAATCGCACAAATCTCCCGGGACAGCAGCACAGTGCTGGGAGTTGCCTGTATAAATAAGCATGTTTGTCTAAAACAAACCAATTGTTTAAACACAGTAGGATTAACTGCAACATTTACTACAGCCTTTCAAGCCAAAGGCCCTGATCCTCTAAGGGGTAACATCAAGACAGCACTGCATGTAGCAGAAAATCCAATATAACATTTTCACTGGTAATCACAGGCCCCTTATGGAAGAGTATGGGTACAATTCTGAATACCCTCTATTCAGGAGATTACTGTTCACTTCACAACAGGGAAAATAAATACTTAAATTAACACAACAGCATATAGCTATAGATTTCATTTATAACATGTAAATGGTATTAAAATGCACATTGCAGCAATGTCTCAACTAAGAACTGTGGAAGTTTAATAAATGCCATTTGTGCACATCAAATTATACTGTGGTAACCCTAAACCATGTATGTTTTCTCATAACTGAGAACAAATGTGGTCTTGATTCTTGTTTCTCCCTTTCTCTCTCTCTCTCCCCTAGCTCTCTCTTCCTTTCTCCATCTCCTTTTTCCTCTCTCTCTCCCTCCCCCCCTCTCTCTCCCTCCCTGTCTCTCTTTGTCTTTTGCTCTCTCTGCTACCTGCCAAGGCTGTTCCAATTAAATTCAGCTCAGTGGTAAATACAGGCACTCACTTTATACTTCAGCTACAAAGCTGGGAACATCTTACACTGTCAGTGTCAGGGTCCTCCAAGGAAAGTGGCTCAGTCAATGAGGATACACCAGCAATGAGATCACCGTTTTAAATAAAACCCATAATCCTTATCAAGAGGAACATGCTACGTTATTCAAACTAATACAAATTGTGTGCATATAACATCATTTGCATAGGTTAATTAAAAGCGGTGTCCTACTTTCAGATTCCATTGATTGCTACTATATGAATACTAATGAAGTTGCAATTAATTTAAATTCAGATAATAATGCTGTGGGCCTTCCCAGGAAATGTCCTTCTGTAGACACTTTGTGTAAAATACTGCTATCTAATTACACCAAGTTGTACAAAAAGAAAATGGCTTTCATTTTAAACTATAAACACATATTACCAGACATTCCTCCAAATGCCTATTACCTGTGCCAGTGTTGGTGATTCTCTCATGAAATACAAGCTATCCAAAATATTAATGTGTTAATTTGAAATAAAAGACAAAAAGGAGTTATGATGGCATATAAAGCTTTTCTTGATCTGCTTTATTATCAAAACATGTCAAAGCTTAATGTCAATTTATATCTTTGATGGGCTAATGGACCCTATTCAGCATCTGTCTGGTGGTAACAGGAAGTATCTGTGGTATCAAGCACATCACTCTCCTTGCTGTAATTGTCTGGCAGACTGAAGCTGTATCTGGGGTTGCCAGCTACTCAAACATCTAGCCAGCAAAGAGCAAGAACGCAGAGGAAAAAGCAGGCTTTAGCTTAGTGTGCTGACACAGAAATGACAATACACTTCAGATTAAGACATTTCTGTAGCTTCTCTTCATACGAAATAAGATTAGATTACAAGGAAGAACGGAAGATTTAGGCAAATCGCAGGTAACCTGAACCTGAGCCCAAAAAGAATCAATTTCCAAAAAGTGCCTGATTGTGGATTTAAAGTGCGGGGATATAAGGTAGTGACAGTTTTGCAGGAGGAGAGGGACCACTCTTCAGAGTGCATGCTCCCAGTTGGCCCATTTAAATTGCATGTATAATGTGCTCCTGCCGAGACTATTGTTTATTAAGTCTTTCAGCAATTAGAATGGAACAGCTGCTCCACACAGCTGCCGGTGTGAAACTCTGCTCTGAAGTCATATTCACACATTAAGCCTCAACGACTTCCATCACTAAATCAAGGTACAGACTCATGCACTCATGGACACCTATCACACACACACTCACATCACACTATATAATTGGTGGGTTTGGCTCATAAAACATGCCAAACATGAATATCATTCACATTTTTAACTTGGTATGAGATCATGTGATTAAATTCTTTTGCCCACTTACTGTAGGAGAAAAGACTTCCAAATGTAGACAACCCAAATGTAAACGAATATTAAAATCGACATTGACATCACGTCAATAAATTAGTTAGAAACACACTTGTATGTCAAAGAACTCCAAACTTCCAGCAGTGAAAAATGGAGTTTTAGTGTTGCATTTGATCCCCATGGTAACACCAGCCAGCCCACAGCTGTGATCGCTAGGACAACAGCACAGGAAGATGTTGACCCAAAACACACTGCAAGACTGTTTTTTTGTTGTGTTTTGTAGGTTTGCTTCTTTTAAATTATTCAATTATTCACACATGTAGCTTAGAGCTCGTTAGCAGGACAACGATAAAGCTTCAAATCAGTCAGACAATCAACTGTGTTCATGTAATATAGGGCGACCCTTATTGTATGGTATAGCACACAGGTCTTGGCATCATGTATGGTATGATTGGTTCCAGTCTAGCCTCCTCTTCTATGAATTTATTTATATCAATATTTCATTTGTCATACATATTCAGGTCTTCAACATGGCTATTGCAGTGATCATACTGTATATTCAGTGTAACATACAACATAGTGGATTTATTTGGACAGCTTCCTGTCTGATGTCAAGACAGGGCATGATTGTGTCATACCTATCTTGAGGATATATATATATCTCTATAGTATCGATGCTGGGCTAATCAAATTTAGGTTGGCATCTCTCTGATTGGTGGACCTGCAGGGTAATCTAAACCATGCTTTGTGCAGGCAGCCAGTAATAAGCAACAATCAGATTTCAGACATCTGGCTGCTAGGGATAAATGCATCATCAGATACTAAAATTGTGGTACATAAATATTGGAATAGGGGGTTGGGAAACTCTCGCCGAGTGTGCATGCAGTACTGGGATGTTTTTGTTTGTTTATTTCAATCATTACAAGTTTTATTGATTGGTTTCTGATAGCAAGTACACTATCTAGAGGACAGCAAAAGATCAATCATTTACATGTAACGATGTCAACATAAGTACAACAGAGATTTCTAAAAATTGAATACCACAATCTTCAGTGCTCAAAATAAGAAATTAAAGAAATATTTCTCTCTTGATTTCTCTTTCTTTTACACACAGTCCATAATTTATTCAGAAGATACATAATTTAACTTTGGTCATGATGTTTCATCTTGGAGGCTTTCATCTGTTCTATTCCAGTGGATGGGCCATCTTAGCACACTCTTTGGTGTGAAACAGCACAGCACTAGTGAGAATGAACTCTTGATATGCTGAAATGCAAATAGCACGTTTCATCATTCTGATAGATGGGGGGGGGTGATGACTCTCCATCCATCCTGCTCTCTCTGCTTTCTGCACCTTCATCCATTAGAGCCATTAAACACAGCCCCCCCCATTGTCTCTCTCCCTCTCTTTCCTTTTCCATGAACACAGCAAGTGTGCATGTGCCTTCTTTTTCTGCTTGACAGTTTGATATACTCTAAAATTCATGACCTCATCAAAATGTAGAAATTGATTTAACCTGCAGTCTCCCAAAGCTGCCGACTCTACTCCGATCATCCTGTGATGGGAAAGCGATGATGTGCTAGATCTTCATACCAGACAGTGGTTGAGACCCAGCTGCAGTTAGTGTTTATCATAAAAAAAAGAAAATGCAATATATTTTATTATTGCAATAACACATTTTGCAGGATACAATAAATACTAAATTAAAATCAATAAGATTAAATTTGAACAAATAAGAAACACAAAATAATTCATGTGTCAATGATTTGTGAAGGTCTATAAATTTTATATTGTTCTGTTTCGGTGGGGTGATGGGAATTAATTGTCTACTAATATTGCAGTTCTATAGTGCTTGTTGTAGGGTGCTGAAAAAACAATAGGTTATTCTGCAATGGGTGAAAGAAAAATGTTCCCTGTGGAGCATTGGTGAAAACAATAGCCGGTGTGACAAGGCATAGATGGAAAAAAACAACAACCATTGGAACATAAAGAAGGCACACATGAAAATAATACTTAAATATTTAAACAGGCAGCAGGCAGGGTCACACTTGACCCTGTGCCCCTGGGTCAAGAATGCAGAAGAGAACTCAAAACACAAACCTGATGAATCTATATTATATCTATAAACTCGTAAACCGGCTGAATCTATATTACTAAAGTCTGGTGTTCCAAACTGGCGGAGTTCTTACTGAGGTGGTTAGTAAGACCACTAAACCTTGACTAGAGGAGTATAAATCTTGTCCACAGTGGAACAAACCTTATCCAGACTGGAATAAACCATATGCTGTAGTAGTCACTCTCTCTGTCATCCTGACTGCTTCTAAGAGTTGACACTAGAGGTAGTGTGGGGAGAGCTGTATATTGAGATTGTATATTGAGAGCTGCATATTGAGATATGAGAGATGTATATTATAACTGCCATCCACTATACCGCTGAGCATACTACACATTGATGCTTATACTCCTAGCCCCTTGATGTACAATCTTTCACAAATAACAGGCAACATTTCCTTCTCTGCACATTTCCCCCGATAGATCCCAGAGTCTAATCTCTGGCAGAAACCAGACACTTATGAAACCCGAAACAAGTAATGGAGGATATTCCACCCGATGACCTGGCAGCTACAGTGAGGGAGTGGAGAGAAGACGTGTGAGTGCATGCACATGGCCGTCCTAAGAGTACTTCATGGTGCAAAGACAAACGCTGTACCATGCAGCACCGTGCCTCAGCGGGATGCACACGATACAGGCCAATCACTCCCTTGGAAGATATCTAGCAATTAAAACTCTGAGTTCTGAAGCCTTTTTGGTGTTTCAAGGAAATGTAGGTGGGGGATTTCTGCTGAAATAGTGCCACTTCGCCCCAGACACCTTTACTTACACTACTAGGTCCACTGCATAGCAGAGATATGGGAATGAACCTTGAGTTTTCGGGTCATTATAATATCTTGTGCTGGTGGACTACAAAATGTTACCCAGAACTCCTGTCCTCTCCTGAAAACCGCCCCCACAGTCATCATTTATGAAGTGAGCTTGCTATTTAGCTATGTCCTCAAACTTCAGGGGACATCGTTTGTGTTGAGGCCCATCCCTGAACTTGGCAGGCTAGTCCAGGTGAAACAGCTGCACATATTCAATCTGCAGGGCAAGAGGCTGGTGGGAAGGTTGAACTAAATCCATGAGTGAATGCAGTGGAGGGGGCGGCATTTCTGAAAGAACTGGGACCTCCTCCCTTCTACAGCTTGTTCACAGTGAACAGAAATCCCACAAGCCTCTGTGGACCTCTTGCCCTTTCTGACCATTATATGGTTAGATGTCTGTAGAAAGACTGGACAACTATTCCTTCACATTTAGATCATTTTTACAGGATTACCCTAAATAAATGAAATGGTGCTAATATGCACCCAAAATGTGAGCACTAGATGTGGTACCCAAGGGGCCCTCGTTAATGTGTGATTCAGTTGGGCAGACCACAACAAACTCTAGAGCAAATTCAGAACAAACCCCAGTACAAATCCCAGAGCAAACACGGAACTAACATAAAACAAGCCCCAGGACCAACCTAGAACAAAATCTAGAACAAACCCCAAGACAAAACCCAGAAAAACCCTAGAACAAAATCCATAATGAACCCTGAACAAAACCCAGAACAAACCTCGAACAAATACTAGGACAAAACCCAGAACAAAATCCAGAACAAACCCTGGACAAAACCAGAACAAAACTGAGAAACAAATCCAGAACAAACCCTGGAACAATCTAGAATAAAATCTAGAACACAAACAGAACAAACCCGATCCAATGACAAAAGCAGGCATTGCTGGCTCGGAGTCAAATGTACATAAAAGCACACGCATACAAGAAGCTGCTTTTGTGCTCTGCACATGTTGATCACAGAGGTAAGGAAGTGATATTCCTGTGACAGACTGGCTAGCCCGAGTGCTGGATATTTGTGGTTGTGGCTTGTGGTAGCTGGCTTAAACAATCCAGCAATGGCAATGGTCCAGGGTTAGTCTGCTACAAACTGTATAAAGCAGAAGCCACTATGTGGTGGATTAAGTTAATCACATATAAAACCAACAATATGAAACATATGCAATAACAATTATAATGATAATAATAATAATAATAATAGTAATATTAATAATATTCTCTTTCTGCAAAGACAGAGAGTTTTGGTTAAACAGAGGCCTGCCAATGTCTAACACCCAACGCACCATCATAAATAAACATGCACCGCAGTGTTCGATGTGTGTAACAAAATACATCCTTTTATGCGATCGATCAAACAGAGCACACACTCAGAAACAACATAGCCACGTTTTCAACAAGGAAATTTGCTGCATTTCCAGAGAGAATATGAGTTAAAAAACTGCCCTGAAATATGTCCTCAACTGTTTAATGTTAGAAAAAGAAGAGGCTTAAAAGTCAATTGGAATCCTGCTATGACCATGTTGGTTGCATTATGTCTTCAAGACACTAGAAAATGAATGTATTATAAGAGGAAAGCATTTAGAGGAAACTCTTTAGTTTGCTACATTTAAACATTTTAAGTTTATAGTATTTAGATACCCAATATCCCAGTTTCACCAGCTACAACTTTGGACCAAATGAATTCGCTCTAGGCATGGCGACGCTACTTGCTGTGACAATAAGAATGCCCCGTTTTATCCTATTAAAGTATCTACCGGTGCCATGACGATTTGTCAAAGTATTGAGGGACAGTGGCTGAGAGTGAACAGAGATGAATGAGAAGCCCCCCCTCCCCCCACTGACCACTTTTTCAGAAGCAAATACACATTGGGCTTGCAAACATTTGTTTTGACTTTTACCAAATATCACCAGGGAGTCCTGAAGAGGACCTGATCTTGTAACAACAACAAAAAGATTCAAAATGACTTACTATTCATAATACTTTTAAAATCTAGCCCCAAACATATTGTGGGCATATTTTAGTGCAAAAGATAATCTGCAGAAAAGTGCTACTTCTAATTTCACATTAAACTGATTACTCTCAGGTTCTACTTAAGATCAAGTTACTATTCATCCTCCCAACAAGCACACCAGATGACACTGGCTACAAAATACTTTTTTACATTTTGCATAATTGAAACTTTTATGCCATAGTTCATTCAATTTCCTATTTTTTCATGTAAACAGCTAAATATAAAATGTGCTTTTTATTGTTATAATTATATAATTATATATTCATAATGAAGTGAATAATACAATGTGAATATGCAAGGCAATACGATTTACAATTACAATTAGATTGAATTGCAAGACATAGTTAATTCAAGTTAGCATTACTTTTTAGTTTACTGAGTACAGATATTGTTTAAATATTTATAATGAATGTTTTTTTTGGTAGGTTTCTTTCCAAAACGTACTCCTGAGGTATATTTTTAACACTGAATTTTTTTAGCTCTGAATTTTTAACAGAACATTGAATTAGCAAAGCATTTTTAACTGTTTCCATGAGAAGCATGGAGGCACAGTAATAGCCATTCTGTGAAGGTTAAATCCCCAGATAAGCCTGTAATTATACAGTACCTGGCCCACTTTCCACCGTTCAAAAATAACCCTGCTCAATGAACAGATGTTTGCATTTTAAAAGCAGCTGTCAGAACTCGGCCCAATCTCCATCCAGCTCTCTCTCTCTCTTAATCGCTCTCACTTACACACACACCTCTACATACCCCCACACACATAATTGAGAAGTCATTTGGCTAGTCAAGTGAAAAAGTACATCTGTCATAACATAGTCATACCTGGAACGTGAACACCTAAGTCATACCTAATATTTATCGATAAGGTGCTTGTAAAAATGTTTGTACATATTTTCTTCCCCCTCCGGGTGCCTTGGGAATGAGACGAACTTTGTCACGCGGCTCACAGTAGCAGACTCGTCTTTCCTGCCCTGTCTGGGAGTGTTTTTAACGGCCATCCTTCAGCCGGCCCTATCTAAAGCCCTCCGTCAGCTGCAGGGCCCCCACAGCACATCGGCTCACAGTAATAGCAGTTATCAGGGACTGCCTCTTCAAGTGAGGGACACAACAAGACACACTTCATCCATCTCACTTACTCTCACCATCTTCCCTGATGTTGGATAGTACAATTGTAGGAGATTGTATCCTTAATTGCAAGTCTTTCTGATTTCAGGAGGGTGATAGAATATGCAGCTGGATTGAACAAGACAACCCCTGTGGTCTCTTCCTGACGTATGAGTCCCTTTTGAAGAGCGCTTTCTAGTTTTATTGTACCATGAATGGTCAGTTTGGGCAGAAAATAATTAATACAGGCAAATCTGAATAACTACAAAGCTTGGAGGACATGAACCCATAGCAGGAACATCTGTTTTGATCTTCACAGTTTAAACGTTTTAAAGATGTGGTTGTTGGAACATTAAATTCATTCCAGCAATATTATGCTATGTCATGAGCATAGTGATTTATATACAACAATAAAAAAAACACATATTTTAGAAAATCAATAATTTGTCAGGCTGTGATAAATGTAGATAATACACTCAAACTCTCTTATGTCCTCAGTAGCTTTTATGTAAAAGAATAAAATCACTGTGTAAAAAAAAACAAAAAAAAAAAAAACCCGCCATACCACAGAACTGAAGTCAATGCAAAGCTTGTAAAAATCAGGAAGTTAACTCAGGACTGTACGTCATCATGATACCACATCTAAGACTGGACCCCACAGCAGAACGCCAGATCACCCTGAGATGATCTCTCCATCGCTGCGTTACTAAACCAGCCCAACTTTCCACCGTGCGTAGCCAGAGTGTCCCAGATCACACATCCCCCTCGGGAGCTGCGGTTACCGCACCCAAGGAGCTCAAGTTAAACAGCACAAAGGGCACAGGCGCCCAGCACCTGCTGCGTGCCCTGGAAGACCCAGCCACAGCCCGGACGGGTCACGCGGGCTGTCGGGTCACGCGGGCAACTGGCAAACGTAGGCCGGCAACACGAGGCTGCGAAGCCGACGGAGCCGCTCTCGCCTGTAATAAATAATGCACACACACTGGGAGCAGCATGTATTAGAAGAGCATGCATCTGTCTGCTAGTGTGAGCTCAGACAGTTTAGATCAGTTGGACACTGGGTGGGTGAAAGTGTTAAGAGTGTAGTGTCTTAATTTCCTCGACAAACAGACACCTGTATGCAATCAAGAAACCTTCTTTCCAGTTGCAGATATCTGCATCTGCCCCGCCATCTTTCTTAAGCACGATGCTTAGGAAGACTGGAGTTTCCAGACAGGTGAATCAACACAAAAACTAATTAACTAAGTAACTGAAACAAGAGGAGTACATGTGGTGGGCCTGAGTGTTGTCCACCACATCACTTCTGATTTCTCCTGCAACATCACTGAAACAGAAGGAGACAGGGAGAGTGATGACTAACTGCTAGCTGCTATTCTCAGAACACATGGCCGATTAGTCATTGATGAGCTTACAGCAAAAACACTTTCTGTGACCCCACCGTGACCCCACTGTGCCATGCTGTCCAATTCCCTGAATAATAAAATATTTTCAAAGTAGCTCATGGCCAAATGAGCAAGGACAATAACTAATCATTTTACTATGAACTTGTGTCCCTAGGAACAACAAAAGCACCAGGCTGGCTTACGTTTGAGGACGGGCGATATTTTCATTATATTAATTGCCTGCATGATGGACTTTCTAAGCAGCAGTTTTTAAAATGCTGTTTTTTTTACATCTTTTTCTGAATGAGTATCTTCAGTAGCAGTTTTGTTTTTACTCATTCTGACTTGTTTCTGTCTAGGTATCGGCCCCTGGAGAGCATCGCCAGGTAACATAGAACCGTTTAGTATGTTTTGATCGCGTTCGAGGTGCGAAAGCACTGTTCCCGGCCTCCTCGTTGAAGAAGAGGTAGATCTCACATTAGGATCTCACGTGCTGAAGTTAAATTAGCCTTGCATCATGGGAAGGAGCAGGGATTTGAAGTCCTTCATCACATCTACGGCGCCACGCTCATAAAGCCCCTCTGTCAGCCAACGGAATGCATGACATTCAAAACTGTTTAGACTCCTCTCAGCGCATCTCATTCTCCGCAGCCGCGCTCCGCTAAAGCCCCGCCTGCCTCGTCACTCCGAGCAGGCCGGTCCGTTTCCCGTGCCTGCCAGCCCAGCCACGACACACAGAGGCTTTACATAAGCAAAGCTGCTATTCTGGGAGCTGCTGACAGCAGACAGGCTCCTAAATATCAGAGCTCTGTTCAGTCAGCATTCGCAGCAGCTGAGCTGGAGATGAATGGAGGTTATATAGCCACGGCAGCAGATCCAAATGTGCTGTTGCGAAATTGCCGGGGCTAAAATAGTCAGCTGTCACGTAGAAGATGCTAACCTGGCTCTTCAAGCAGGAAAATACAACTTTATATCGAGGGACAAAGCACATCAACAGTCAGCAAGTTGGTAAAGAGCTGAGAGTGCCGTCTTCCCAACAGTGCAAAATTAAACTGCTCTGATGAGCTTATCCGTATTAGAATGGGGATGTCAAAAGCCAAAACTAGATTGGCTTAGATTGGTTAGATTTTTGTTGTGTACTCATGCTGTTTGGACAAAAGATGAAAAAATGAATGTTTACCAATCTCACGTTTAACCCAGGATATCTTTACAGTTAGAAAACATAATGCTATTTGTACATAGGCCTTCTACTATTTTAGATTACTATAGGTACTAGAAAAAATGACAGCAAACTAAACACACAGAAGCCAGGTTTGCTGTTAAGCCTATTACCATTAATTCCATTCTAAATAGAACTGGTGTTTATGGGGGTGGAAGGGTATATTAAAATAGACCATTTATAGTGGAACTGAATGCAGAGCAGAGGATAATGTTGTTAGGTTCTTAAAATGCAAGAAGCATCCCAGATACCATAAAAGCAACCCAGCAACACACACACACACACACACACACACACACACACACACACACACACACACAATTCTGCTTTTGAAAGCTTAATTGGGGGGAGGGTAAAGCAGAATAAAGAAGGTATCTGTTCTCCTCCGGGTCATTCATACCCTGTTTAAACAGACTAGAATTTGAGCTGGGAGGACAAACATAAACCCTGCAGAACACTGTAGCCTTGCTGTCATGTCGGAATGCATGAGAAGAGGAAATGGATCCAGTATAAAACAACACCCTCAAGAGCCAGAGTCAAGGTCCTGAGTGGAAGTGTTAATGTCTGACAAGTTGCTTAAGATACTGCCGTTTGGTCAGTGCCAAATATCATCATGTGAAGGTCACACGGGTGAATAAAATGGAAATTCACATTCTGGAGGAACAAGGCGTTAGCAGTATAAAAAAAAAAAAGAAAAAGAGAGAGACAGGTGTTCACGTTCCAAGTATTCGAACGTGAACGTGGTTACAGTCGACTCGAGACTGAGGTCGTCTGGCTTAGCAGTAAAAAATTATATACTCAAAGAAATGTATTTACTAACGTTATAAAGATAGTGCAAATGAAAAATCATTTTACGTTATAAAATGTGCAATGAAAACCAGAAAAAGCAAAAAGGCTCTAGGGTTACCCCCAAAGACGAAACATTCATCTTTTCATCTTTAAGTTAACCCCAAAGAGAATGCAGCCAAGCCTGTTATGGCGTCAAAGAGGATGTAATAACTCACAGAATTCCACACCGGTACAGTGGAGGACTGCTCGGAGACTCAGCTCTAATGATAACCCTTAATGAATATTACATAGCTTAGTACAAATACAACACATCACTGTGTCATCCTACATATTTACTGCATTTCAGTAGAAAAATTAATGAACATTTTGACCATAATGAACATGAATAATAGATGTAATTTTCCAGTCCTGAGCAGCTGCCCCTCAACCGATCCATCAAATTCTTCTTCCTCCCATCTCCAAGGCTGAACTGTTCTTTCTGTCTCTGTCTCTCAGAAAGCAGCTGGGTCTTTGTGTTTGGAGTGTCTGCAGGTAATCAACAGTGCATCCACTTACCCATAGCCCCCGGCTCAGGCGAAACGATTGAGTGTATTAGCCCTGAATGGCAAACCACTGCTTACTCCTGTTCTCCAAACAGACCTGTGCGTGGCATTTCCTCTCTGCATAGCTCCCTCTCTGATGTTTCTGCGCGTGCAAATCTGCAAAATACACATGTATGTGTCAGAAGGGTTTAGCGCAGGGAAATGAGGACATTCTTTGTATATTTGGAGTTGTTGTGACGATGGCTTCCCAGCGAGATCCGTTTGTTGGGAAGAGGAGAGGTGTATTTGGGTTTCATTAGACGGGAGATTGGAGAAGTGGTGCCCTGTACTTCTAAGACAGCTGAAGGAAATGGTTCCCTTTAGCTTTGATGATACAGGGAGGATCTTGCTCACGCTCAAACATGCACACAACATGCAGACACCAAGCTGGTCAAGAACTATTCAACAGCTGTGATTACCTCCAAGTTCACCAAACAAGCACACACACACACAAACACAACACAAACCATGGGTACGACATACAGGCATTCTTTCCCCTTTAAAACATGACGCTGATGTAGAAATATGGAACCGTAAATTAAATATTCACAAAAGAATACCCTCATGCCCCAGGAAAACTCAACATTCACTGGTAAGACAATAATTGCCAATACACTGTAATAGATACATTTGCCAATAAAATAATTGCCAATAGAGTTTATTAGACACACCAGGAGAAACTTAATTTACTCCAAATTGGTAGGCAAAAGTGTCACAAAAAGCACTATGTCTGAATGAAAGCCAGAAGTCTCTCCACAATAATCACTAATGATCTCATTACCCCGACTGGATTTTACTTGAAACACCATTTCATGAAAACAGCAAAACTGTGATTTCCTTCAGTGCCATTACCACTGAATAGACCTCAAAGTGCAGTGAAAGTGCATATGCTAATCTCTGCAAGGCATTTTAAGATGGTCTTGTCAAAACGTCAACCTTAAAGAACCACAACACTGCAGAGGCTGGTAGTTTCTCTCCTCTAATACAGTCATTACATCAGCTAATTACCAGACTCCTCGTGAGCTGAAAAATATATATATATAACCTTGAATGAAAACACTGCTTTAAATCTTTGTAACGTGCCATATCATTTCAATCACACGGTATCTAGTTTACTTTGCTGTCATGAAGATTCTAGGAAAAATCTTTGGATTTCACCCTGAAATTTGATTGGCTTACAAGCCACAAATAAAAACCATATAATCTCTATACAGTACTCCAGTGCCCAATTCCTGCCTTATTTTAAACCTAATCCACCTGGAAGGCCAGGATGCCAACCAGGGTCACTGTGTTGGTCTCTAAACAGAAAGACATCATTGCAGGGCCTCTGAGTGTCCACTGAAGGTTAGTAAGTCTAGAATTAAGGACCATCTCCCAGAGCCCTGAAGCACATCTATACACATGGCATTTAGCAGACGCTTTTATCCAAAGTGACTTACAATTGTGAAAGAGTACAGTTCAGGCAGAGTACAGTTCAGGGGTTACTTACAAACCAGCCCATTGGGAGTAACTTGGCAGTGGTGGGGTTTGAACTGGCAACCTTCTGATTATAAGTCCAGCACTTTAACTGGTGAGCTAACCCAGCCTTCATTCACTCCCTACACTCATTTACTCCTGTCAGGAGCCCTCAGGATCGCCAACACATAAACTAGAATTTACCCCACATGACATAGTAATAAACAACTGGCTCAAATTGACTGCAAGTAGCTATAACCTGGCACTCCTTAGACTAGTAATTTAGCCTGTTGTTCACTGATGAAATCAAGCATGACAAAAGATCAGGTCAAATATAGTCCATGTGTACTGGCAAAATACCAAAATACAGCTGCACCCTGCCCTCCCCCCCTTTCCAACCTTGTTTAACCAACAAACAACACATTTACAGCTGACCTCAGGATGTCCTTCACCTGTGCTGCACATGGGCAGCCTGGCAAATGTTTTTTGCTGACAGGAATCAGACAGAGAGGGTTATGAACTAACCAGAGTGTAAGAAAGCCAATTATGAGCTAATTACTACTCCAAACGCCGTTAACATCCGCCCGCACAACCACTCCGCCATAGCGAAGTCCATTATACCACTGACTAGCGCTGATGAATCATAGCCACGCTACAAGGGTGCAACAGGTCTGGGAAATTATCTATGTTTGTTATTCTAAAGCTTATATATAGCCTATATTACAGAATATAATAATAAAGCTTATACATTTTAATTATATATTGAAAAAGCTTTTTTGTTTACATACCTCTAGCCTCTTTCATTGACAATAATATACTTTTATGTATGACCCAGTTCATATAGTCAGTTTGATTTCACACTGAAATGCTTTCAAAGTGTGAAGGCTGTAGGTATATACACACATCCTTGTGTATACATACTATATAAATATGTAACTGAGTGAGGATCAGTCAAACTGTTACAAAGGTGACGTTGTGAAGGACACAGGTCACACACCATGGTAAGACTGACCACAGCAACAAGAAACAAGGAAGTTCTACTGCATCAGTGAGATCTCTCCCAGGCAAAGACAAAGCAGACTGAGGCTTCAAGATGTGCTGTACAAGCTCTTTAGAAGAAGCTCAAAGAAACGGGCCACATTCAGGATCACACACACAGTGGCGGGCCACCTAGATCTCCAAGACTGCAGCCAAAAAACGTCTGGAAACAATGTGGAAACAAGGAGAAACGACTCAACTATGAGTCAAAATGTAAAATATTTGGATGTAACAGAAGGCAGTTAGTTCACCTGGGCTGGTGAGTGGTACAATAATGAGCGTCTGCAGGCAACGGTGAAGCATGGTGGAGGTTCAAGGATCTGAGCAAGCCTACACCCACAGAAGACCTGTGGTTAGTTTTCCAAGATGTTATGGAACAACCTCCCTCCCAAATTCCTTCAAAAACTGTGTGCAAGTGTACCTACAACAACTGATGCTGTATTGAAGGCAAAGGGTGGTCATACCATAATCTCACTTTTGTCTTTACAGAGCATTGAATTTTGTGTGTTTCTCTCATCAAATGTTAACACTCCTCAGCATAATAAATACAGCGTGTTTAACTAAACATAAAATATCTGGGATGCCTACCTTATAGTACTGTCAATTAGGCCACCAAAACACACATCGTTGTGACATGAATTTTCAGCATGGCCGTTTTAGGAGCAGAGTAGTAGTATCTCACTGGCAATGGCTTGTCTTGCACTCTGTTCAAATCATGTTAGTCTCCATTACACATTTCTGACAACAGAAGGAAGATGTGTAACATTCTGAGGAGTGCATTCACACCAGCACGATCACTTGTGCGAGTCTCTGGGGAGCAAGATCACACCTGTGTGATTAAAATGTCAGAAAAATGAAAGTTCTACTTTCTGACACAACAATCAACTTTTATTACACTGAGGCATTCTAGAATGTCAAAATTCTGGAACAGAAAAAAATCACTTTACAGGGTCTTATTTCATATTCATACTTTGCTTTCATAAATTCACTTTTGTGGTTACATTTAGGCCAGTATTGTACATGTTAAACTACAGCACATATAGTGCATTTGAAGTATGTCAATGTCATGCGTAATGTGGGGAATTATCTTTCCTGTTTTCTCCCTTATATCATTCCACCCACAAGCCTTTATGCTGCACAGGATTTTCTATAGAACTGACTCAACAGACTTATAGGTGGCAGGGAGGTCCAGCTAATAAACAGTCGATGCTCCTTTATGTCAGCAGCCCCTGTTTTGTACCTTCTTATTAAAAGAGACTCTACATTTTGAAGAAGTTAAAATTAGTGTTCATCACACTCTCATTTACATGTAAAATAAAAGAGAGAAAGAAAGAAACGGTTTAAGTCAATGTGGACTGTACAAACCAATACTGCTATCATTGAATTTATTGCCAGAATAAACAGGACTGGTCTGTGTGCATACTGTTCTGGTCCAAACTCGGTATGGGCCAATCTCAGCCTTAGATGCCCAGCGCAAACAGCAGAAACAAAGTCAACTTTCCAAATAATAAATTCATCACTTACTTCATTAGTAACACTGTGAAGGTAGAGTTAAATCCTAAGGCCATCTGTTCTCATGTTAATTATTTTTCAATGTTTTATCAGCGGTCAGATCACTGTAGATCCGGTGGATCTTTTAAAGTGTCATCAGATCATTATGAGCTCAGAGACACGGACATGTGTAACACTTCCAGCGGCACCAAGCACAACACCTACCACTGCGTCACTGCTGTGTTGTAGATGGTCCCTCACCAAAATAAAATCCTGTTTTCAGTGACTGTGTGGAACAACACTGACCAGTGATGAACTGGGTAGTAGGTGGTGACAAACCGTACGTGGTGACAGGTGGGCGAAAGTGTACAACTACACACCCTTAAAAAGCAACACAAGGTTGGTGTTCCTAGAGAGGTATCCAGCGAGTGTGGGTGCGAGGTAGGCGTTTCTAATATAGTGGATGTTGAGTGGAACTTGCAATTTAAGCTGTGTGTGTGCGGTGCTGAAGCAAGGGGAATGACAGCTTAAAGCAGGATGCTGCAAGAAAGATGACTTTCTCCACTGATGTCAGAACTGTGGAGAAACCAAATGTCCCATTAAAACCACTATGAGCCGATCTATAGGAGGGCACTGGACATCTCCGTCTCGCTCACTCACTCTCTCACTCTCACCCCTCTACATAAACCTGGTTTGTTGTTGTTGTTCAGAGGCAGTGCGTTTAACTACTCTGTATAATCTTGTATAGTTTTGTTCTGATCTCATTGAAATAGTATAGATCTGGGAGAGGTACATATTTTTAAGATTTCTTAAAGTCTTTGCTCCTTATGTGTAGAGGCCCCAAGAAATAAAGAAATGAACACCTGATTACGTATTTGGTTTTGTGCGGGATCTGTTGGAATCATGTTTCTCCTGCTCCAAGATGACAGCCAGCGACGGCCGAGCGATAGGCTCCTTGGAGAGGCCGTCAGATTGTGCTATAAAATGTCAGGTTTTGCTAGTAAGCTGGTGTAGAGCCACTGCCAGCTCCAGTTCGACTGTCTGAAGTTCCCGTGTGAGTGGCTTTGTGCAGGACGCCGGGGCTTGCTTGCAGCCTCCTGCTACAGCCTCGTGGGTAGGCAGTGGGAGCTGGGACTGTGGCACGAGCAGTCGGGGCCGCATGCCTATGAAATTAAGATCAGATTAGCCTGGATCAATTGATCTTGACGTGACATTCGAATCAATTAATCTGAACGTGGCATCGGCCCTTTCATCTCTCCCGGTCACTTCCTCCTTTGTGTGCTTGAACGAGTGAGAGGACAGAGCCAGGGAGACGGTGTGGAGAGGAGGAGAAAAGATAATGTCATTAGAATCCCATTTCTCACTTGTGTCACCAGACCAGGACGTGTGGCAGATGTGGAGTGGGATGAGTGGTCCTCCTCGTGTTGCTTTTTGTTTACAGTTTGAGCGGCCTGACCCTCCCCCGGGGCCAGACTGGGGTCGAGTGTGCAGTAGAGAAAGCCCCACAGTCCGTCTTCCCGAAAACAAGCCGTCATTGTGTGGCCCTGACCCCGAGAGCCCCTTTGAAGATGCAGACATGTGCATCGGCACAGACGGCCACTCTCATACAATGATCAGTTCACCCAGCAGTACGTTTGTGTGCTACACTGTACACGGACTGGTGCATGATCTGCATAAAAGCAAGTACCTTCCAGTACATAAACAGATAAATAAAACATGACGGGTGTTTTTTTTTTAAAATTGCATAGTGTGTATTTGTCTTCAGAGTCAACTGGTACTGGTCATCCATAATTATAATCAAAACTGTATAGTACATTATCAAATAATGTAACTGGTACTAGGGTTCATGCATATTTTTAATCCTAAACAGAATACAGTTGAGCTGAACATAAAGATGCATAAAATAAATTGAGTGCCATGAATCATCAAGTGTTTTGCTGTCTCGCCAAATTACCAAACCGTGACTTCAAATCCAAGCAAGTCGATGAGTCAGATCATCGTTGCTCCAACATCTCATTTTACATGAAAGCTTGTGGCAGTAAGACACTCATTCTCTCCCTGGGCTGCACAGAAAGGGACCCAGTCCTGAACAGGCCTGTCCAGGTGGTGCAGCATGAACAAAGACATAGTACCAGAACCGAAGAATGGAGAGATGTGTTCAGCTTGGCCTCATCATTAAACAACAAGAACCTCTTTAGAATAAACCCAGTGCCAGCCGAGACCTGCTTGTACTTTTAACCGGGGACAAAAGTGGGAACAAGTGCAGGTTTTAAGGGAGAGTAAATGGAGTCCTGTGTGCAGTGAATCAGATAACAAAATGGAGAGGGGTGGGGGTTTGTGTATAAGAGAGAGAGAGGGGGGGAGAAAGAGAAAGAGGGGGGTTGTGTAAGAGAGTGAAAGACGATAGTTTATTTCTCTTCATGTAAACACCAGTAACCTTCACCAAGATAATCCATACAAACACTGCTGATGAAACTGGCTAAAAATATGCAACATTTACGAAATGCTAATCAGTTATGCTGTCTAGAGTCAGGCAAACTCATCCGATTACAACACTTTAACTTTGTTTTTGAACATCAAAGTTAAAATATTGTAATAACCTGCCTAGTATTTTAAACTGACATTTTTAAATCAATGTGAGGCTTAGAACACCATAAATTGAATTCATGTGTAACAAAACAGACCCTAAGATTAGGTTTCTCTGAGCATTTTATCACTGATGTATTTCAAAAGCATCATTTGAACATCCATCCTTTAAATATAATACAATGCATCCTAAAGGCAAGCTAAAAAAATACATATCTACCTGCATTCATCTGTCTGATGTTTACAGAAATCAAGACATTTTGATGTTGATATACAAGGACACCTTACTACACATCAAAATGTGTCAGATTCGTGATGTGGAGCAGGAAAAAAATCGCAGAGTTTGTTTACAGATTTCCTCAAACTGAAAAAGCACTTTCAGTGACAGAAACTTAACCAAAAGCACCTGGTAAGGGTGTCAGCATTGCAGAGAGAGAGAGTCCTCTAATTGGCGTGTGTTCATATGGGGAATAATTGGTTTGATTGTAGGCAGTTGAGAGAAGAGAGAAGACACAGAACCTTCCTGAAACCCTGTGGGGAATTACTCGGAAGCGTCTGCGTTCATTCCCTCTCTGTGCAGATCAGCAGACATTTCTGTGTCTTGTGTGTCAAGGCGATGAAAGAGACACGTGATTAATGTCCTGTTCTCTCTTTTTCAAGAACCACTCTAAACTCAGCCCGTTTCCAAACCACCTCCTGCGACACACTCGGGGAGAAGACAAGCTTCCTTAAAAGAAGAAATTAGAGTGGAAATGCATGTAAACCTGCTGCATGTAAACCTGCTGCATGTAAACCTGCTGCCTAACAAATCGCGGGATGTATTGGCACAATGTCAGATGATTGTGGGTCTTTGTGGTTAGTGCAGAGAAACATGGGCATAACATTTGCTCCAGGGCATGACAGCAGAGCATGGCGGGCAGAAGCCTTAGACACTGCAGTCTTCCTCTACGAGGCTTTTTCCTAGGGTGCCTGCCTGGGATCAGGCCTCCAGCCTTCAGTGGCCAGAGCTGCGTACTACCCCTATCAAAGTCCCTTATTATCTTAAGTTTAGCCCTTAGGTTGCCTATTAAGCTATGGAGTCAACTGTCACAACATCGATTGTCAAAAGTTTTAATTAATCAGCGCTGGAATAGCTCAATGATTACGACTATTACGTAATCACCTTAATGAATGAAATTTCCTGATCAAAAGAACCAGCTTCGTTTTAATCTAGTACTGTGTCCACTTATGTAGACTAAATTGATGATGAACCTAATTAAAGACATAAAAGGCACCCGTATGTCTTGGTGTGATGCCTCAGACTGCTCTTACCACAGGGTTAGTTAGTACAAGACAGATGAATGCCATCTATCTTGTAGATAGAGGTTCAACTGCAATATCAAATATCTAGAATGCAATGAAGAATAACCCAGTTTACATAACGTGCAATAGAGCCCCTCAACATCCAAAAAACACACACATATTTCAACCATCAATACAGGAGCATAAAACATCTGTTCTGCATCCAAGAAACAGTCCATTGAGTAGATCACAGAGTGAGAAAAATCCATAACCGAAATATTGTATGTTGTTCGGGCCCATTGCTGACAGCCATAAAAGTGCAGAGGTAGTGTCAGTGCATTTGCAGCACCTATGCACAGGGCTTTACTGATAGACCAGATCTAAATCATGTTGTGCCAACATTTCACATTGTTGCATAGCAACGGCGGGGCAAAATAACCCTAACGTGGTGGAACCAGGGCGAGGACTCACTGATCGTTTCTCTCTCCTGGATAAAGCGCCTTTGACGTCCCCCGAGAGAAGAAGAAGAAGGTAAAATCATGAGTAATGATGTAGCTGCAAACAAAGGCAGCTTTATAGCTGGAGCCAGATGGAAAATTCAATTTAGCGGAGATAAATAAATAACAGAACGCAATGATGTAAAATTGCATATAAAGTGTGTGCAGCTGGCAGAGAGAAGAGAGCTCGTTTGGGTAGAAACCAATCGTGGTTGATCTGAAAACACTCGTTTCCTGCTCCATGCTATACACCATTTGTTGCGTGTTCTGTTTGTGGGTGTGTGTGTGTGGCTGCTGTGTGTAGCAGAAACAAAGATAGCGAGGAAATAGCAATCCATGTACACAGCTAGTCCTCCATAACAATTTCAGTGCTTCAGAGCGTATTCGCTCTGGGAAGAAAAAAAAAAAAAAAAAACACATCAAAGGACCCTGCACAGCAAGGATGGGAATCAGGAACAGAAGAGCCCTGTCTTACTATACACAACCACTGGGCCACACATGCTAAACACATTCGACAAGAGCCCCCACCCATCATCTGTCTCACTGAGATTTAGTAATAATATTAATGAGAGTCGCCAGTTCTTAAATATTTCAGGTCCCTATTTAGAGACAGATTAAGCATGGTCTTAATCTTAACTATATGAAACTATCAACAGTGAGGCTTCATGAGGATGTACATTAACCAGCTAAAAGTGTAGCTGCAGGTGCCCACCAAGAATAATAAGATCACTTTGCCCCTTTCAACATATTACTAAATGTTGCATAAACAGTAGATTATATAGGATTAATTTTAATATATTTTTAAGATTTCACCTGTGTGCACTTAAAGGGTATTTCCACGCTAAAGCAATGGGAGGTTTTGTCTCAGCTCCAGACAGAAACACCCATGGAGGGTCTAGCTTCTCCGCAGACACGCTTGCGTTAATATCACACTCTCGTTAATAACGTCCCTGACACCGCATTCACAGGAGCCGTCACCTCAAAAATGCATCAATGAAACAACGTAAGGCTTCGACTGATAAGATGGCACGATGGCTTCCTGTTGAACAAGGCTAGAAGCAGCAAGGGTGTTTACTGCAAAATGAAACTAACAAGATGGCAGAGAAAGGCGGTGGCCAAAGATATCAAGAAGAACCTCATTGGCTGATTTCATTTTATGGATGCAAATTTGCTTCCTGATGATGTGCAAGTCAAGCCAGTCAACCATAGGCAATACAGGCACAGGCCAGTTCACCATAACATACAAGTGCCCAGACTAACCATGCCATGGACGACTGGTCTTGGTGCTGATGGCTCAGGGTAGTGCCAAGTATTTTGGTTACCTGAATATTTAAAATTGGAATCACAATTCTTCTCCTTATTGCTCAAGTCATGCAGTTTTCTACTTACTGTAGATACTTTTTTATAATGTATGAGACCGTGACGGTACTAGACACTACATGAGTGTACAGTGAACTATGAAGGTGCAATCTAATATTTTAATGCCTTACTATTACAAATGACCTTCCAATATGTGTTTAAAGTAAGTGCATTAATGTCAGTGCATCACATGCCTGTAGTCTGGAAATAAAGGTCTGGGACAGACTGATACAGGACTTATCGTTGGTCAATCAGTTAGCTAGCCACATAAATCAATGAGTCCATAAATTTAGATGAACTACCTTCAGAGACTGCATGTAATGGAATAGCAGAAGCTAATGATGCTTGCAGTCTAGCTGGATAATTCAGCAAGCTCATGTTGGTAGATACTGTTAAAATAAGATGTAAACCTCTAGAATCATCAGCTCAATGGCTCCCTCATTGGGACTATGTGTTACAGTTAGAGCCACAGGTCTGGATGAGTCTGGGTGAGTGGTGATGAGGTAATAGTTAGCCATGTCATACCTTGAACATTAGTAGTAGGCTTGAACATTTAAAGCACACAGTTAACAGAGAGACTGACTGGCCACTGCAAATTCAGGGATTCTGGTGGGTGTGCTCTGTGAAAATGAGCAGTGAAGGAAACCTAGTGGTATTTTGTTTACCTTGTAACCAGTAGTTTTCCAATCTTCCATAATATCCCTTTCAGTCCAAATGCACTTCTCTCTCTCTCTCTCTCTCTCTCTATATATATATATATATATATATATATATATATATATATATATATATATATATATATACACATACATACATATGTGTGTGTGTGTGTATATGTGTGTATTCGTGCTTAATCCTTACCCAATAACCAGTACCTGGGCTATTTTATCTGGACATACTCCTCATATCCTTTGTGAGGTTAACAGTGATGTTTCACTGAAACCTGTTCCCTTTTTCACACTACCACACCCTGTCTGTCACTTCCTGATGTTGTGGCATGCTGGGTCAGCTCCAGTGTAACTCTGGGATTTGTAGTTCCCAATAGCAGATGGTGAGGGAGTATGGACAGGGCCGCATATGTTGGGGAGAGACACAGGGTCAGTTTGTGCCAGAGCAGAGTTTGTATTGCTAGAAGCCTCGGCTATAAAGGCGATCCAGTTCAGCCTGCCTCGGACTGCTCCATGTTTCTAAGGTAATTCTTTAAAATATGTGACGCCGATGTCGCATATTTGACCTTAAAGGATGTTAACGGGAAGGTTGATGGGAGGCTGCGCGTGCATTTAATGGCTCAGATGGAGCAAACGGGATCGAGCAGCGTTCGTAGCTCATGCTGTTGCGGTCTTACATTTAGTAGAGGAAGGTAGTGGAGCCCTCAGACTTACAGGCACACTATAAAATGTTACAAAAAAAGAGAAAGAGTTAAAGCTTAAATTAATAAATGAGTTGTGTATTTCTAAATATTCAAATTATTTATTTATTTTCATATCAATTCATTCATTCGGTTATATGTTTTTCCCAATGGCAACTTTCACATTACTTGTGCCATTAACATGTGCATAAAACACAGCTTCAACCGCCTTTCTTCCTTCTAATTAAACTCCTCAAAAAGTCTTCAGATATACAGTGAGTGTTTATCAGACGGGCGCACAGAGGGGACTCTTTGAGGAACTGCAGTGAAAGGGTAGAATTAAAAAGCAAGAGTGATGCAGCCGTTTGTCCTTGTCGCCGTGGTGTTCCGATGCTTCTGAAGTGGCGCAAGTGGAGACGTTTGGCAGTTTTGTCAGCGGAGCAGCACGCGCTCACTCGCCGCAGATGAACAGAGCGCCAGGAGACTCAGGAGACGGAAACTGACACCAATGAACATGTCCTGTCGTCGGTAGACAACTGCAGACCCGGAACAAGTCAGAGACAGTTCAGATGTTGGCAAATCCGGATGGACAGGAGGAGGATTAATAAGACTTTTTAAAGTCTACTCTAGAGTTGAATGATTGAATACATGTCAGCTTGCCATGGAATTGACCCTTTTTGTACAGTAATATAATAACGGACAAATGAACATGATGCCAAACGCCATGGTGCGATTTTTAAATACTGAGAGTGAAAGTGTAGACTTGGCTTATATTCTCAGCGGGTTTTTAATAACCGTTTTAATAAAACCTATTCACACCGCCTTGTAACAGCGGAGCTCAGATATCAGGGACTAAGTAAAAATACAGCAAGGTCTAGTTAGCTATTTTTACTGAACAGGTGTGTGCAGTGGTCCTGCAGTAGAAGTACTGATGCTGTTGACTCGCTCTTACATCAGTGTGTCTTATTAGAAGTACCGAAGTCCATAGTGCCTGACTCAAGACCCGCGCCACCTGAACCAAACCAGCACCTGTGAAATCCTTATTACTCGCTCGCGAAGCCTCGGGTCAGGCAGTGTGTAAACGAAATAAATGGCTTGTCAGACTCACAGGTAATTGGGCCACCTATTTTCCCGTGAATAAAAAAAAACAATGCGGGTGAAATGTGGAAAGTGCCGCGTTTGCATGTGCAACAACAAACGGACAGTGACAGTGCAAAGAAACAAAGCACGCGGCCACGCGAGGTGTTACGCACGCAGTCGCAAACGTAGCCAGTCAAACGCTTTGTACAGAAAACCCAGAGACGCGCGAAAGCCGCTGGGGCCGCCTGAAAAGCAACGGAGAAAAATAAAGAAAAGCAAACACACAAACCCAAGAGAACAGTTACCCAGAAAAATAAAACAGAATATATATAAAACAAGAACGCCACAAATGTCGGTGCGCATATAACACATACAAACGCAGAGGAAGGACTCCGCAATCAAACAAATGTTTGATTATTATGTATAAAATGTTTGTGAGCAGTCAGCTGAAAATCTAATTTCATTTTCTCATTAGGATCTTGAGCCTGTGGCCTGTTCTTGTGTCAGTGTTTATTACTCCGCAAACAGAAAATTAAAATGATCAGCTTGCTCAGAACTGGAGCAGTGAATCACTACATTGGTGTGAGGAGAGTGAGTAAGCAAGAGACACAGCAGCATAGAGGTAGAGGGAGAGAGAGAGGGGGGAGAGAGAGAGAGAGAGTGGGAGAGCAAGAGACACAGCAGCATAGAGGTAGAGGGAGAGAGAGAGGGAGGGAGAGAGAGAGAGAGTGGGAGAGCAAGAGACACAGCAGCATAGAGGTAGAGGGAGAGAGAGAGGGAGGGAGAGAGAGAGAGTGGGAGAGCAAGAGAGAGAGGGGGAGAAAGAATGGGTTTGAGTGTGTGCGTGTGTGTGAGAGGGTGTGTGAGAAAGAATGTGTGTGTGTGAGAGAGAGAGAGAATGTATGTGTGTGAGAGCAAAAGAGAATGTGTGTGAAAGAGAAAGTGTCTGTGAAAGAGAGAGAGAAAAAAGAGTGAGAGAGTGAGAGAGAGAACACGAATAAAAATCCAGCAGAATGGAGATGATAATAGGAAACCAGCTCATTCGAACTGAAGCAATGAATTTATAGCCACTATGACCTTTTCCGTTCCCAGGAGATTTGTTGCCATGCCAACTTGGATCCTATTTTTCGACAATGTATGAAGTTCTCCAAAATACACAGCTAGTGACTGTATGTTCTGGAGAAGCAATCTCTTCTTTTGTCATATGGAAAGCATGGCACTGCACCTCAGACTGTTTGCCTGAAAAATGACCCAACGTTCTCATGTTTGCCTTTCAAATTTAACAAGTACAAGATACAAAATTCCTGCAAAGCCTCACTGAAGTGATGTCTACTGTTTGGATTTGTTGGTATTTATTTCATGCATTACATGCTAAAAATAATAAATAAAAATAAATTAATACAAAATGAAACCCTCTTCAAAGTATCTTAGAAATGCCATGATGCTTCATTAAATGTGACAGCAATACAAACGTTAGCTTAATTTGAGAGAGCTGCTTTAGAGAGACACTTCAGGCCAGACATCAGTCTTACTGCCATCCACCAACACTCAAATAGCAAGCTGCTTCTTGTGTTTGGTTATGATTTTAAAAATCTTTAAGCAAAGCAAAGTTTAAGACAATGCCAGGAACCTGCCCAGATATGACAAAAATATTTGAATGAAACTTATTAGCATCCTCACTGTTGTATCAAGCACATTCTCAAGAGTGTACTCTCAAACACTTCAGTGCACACTTTGCTCTGCAGAGTTGAACGTTTTATGCAGATTAAGAGCACAATCATAAAATGATTATCCTCATTACAGAATGTATTTCAGTCCGCGCTGGACTGGCCTGTGCTGAACACACGTAAGGGCTTAATCACCCTGGTAGCTGTGCTGAACACACGTAAGGTTTCCTAAAAATTCTTACAATCACAAGCACAACAGATGATGTTGGACGACCAGAGATACACTAGGCATCATAAATGCACTCAGTCGTCATTACATAATCAATACTCAATCAATATGAGTCGCACTGCCTCTAATGTTTGGCCAGTGCCAACAACGGCCCAAGGAGAACAGCCGAATAACTGGACAACGCTTCCAGTAGAGCCTTATGAGTGCTGGCTGATTCACCAATCAGAGAGCAGGGAAGGGAGAAGAACAGACTACGTTCATCAGGGGCTTAGCCACCTCATTTGGCTGGCTGAGAGCTGTGCAGCTGTTGTTGAGGTTGTGATCTATTGTGCCTGACCTGCACCCTCTTACAAAAGCCCCCACGTCACACCCTCCTGAAAGGAGGTAACTGACCCAGAAACACATCCTGTAACCCACACAACCCCCACCACCACCCCACCACCACAGCAGTGTAGTCTTAGGGTACAGGGACAAGGCTGGTGGATAAAACCCATCAGACATTTACTGAAGCAGGTGGTGTTCTCACTAGTCATCCACTCTGTCTAGTCAGGGCTTGGGCAGTCACACCTCTGCCAGAACCTCTCAGCTGGGATAGTTGCTTCTTCTTCAAAGAGTACTTTCTGAGTTCATGGAACTTTGTGTGCAATTGTTTCACATGTCTTAACGACCAAGCTAGCTGGATATTATATAGCTGGAAAAAGCAAGAGTGCTTTTTACATTTCGTTCCTTTTTTTTTTTTTTTTTTTGCAATGTGAAATCCTGTCAACATTAATAATGTCAGTTGTTCACATGTAAAGCCTTCATCAGACTTTACCCAAATCCAAATTCTGTTCTGCTCCTCTTTTCCATGTAAGCATGTGTGCCCTTCCTCTGTGGGAAATCTCATGTACATAAAGACAAGCCCTTCTGTCAGAGAGCTAATACCAGACATCTCTGCAACATGTGTCGTAACCTTTCCCAGCCTGCCCACTCTGCACTAAGGTGAAAGGTCACAGCGAGTGTTTGCATTATGCGCACACTCTCTCTTCATCTTCAGGCACTGGGGACTCAAATCAAGCTCCTACTCCAGCAATCTGATTCACGCGGGAGTTCACTGTCGTTACTGTAGGCATCGGCTGGTGAGAGGTGGGCCTGCTCTCAACGATAAAATCACTAGATTAGCAATGCTTGCATAATAGGGTGCAAACCGCCTGACAAGTGAACATGCAAGAAAAATTCTCACATCCAGATAAAAGTGTAATTTAATGAACAGAAAAAAATAAAGGACTTACTACCATGCCACGTCTATGCTAATCAGAAAAATATACAGATATATTCATTTATGCTAATCAGATAAACAGACAGATGTATTCATTTATGCTAATCAGGTAGATGTAATACGGTTACAAAGCTTATGGTGGTCATGGTGCTTTGTGTGCACAAAATAAATTAAAGCACTTCATCTGCACCTACCAGGGTGGCAGGGGAATGCAGCAGGGTTTGAACAAACACGGTAAACAGGTAAACAGTTAAACATGTACACATGTAGAATTTGCAGGCGTGTCATAGGCTAGAAAAACAAAGCCCTGTCTCCACCTTCATGTCCTGAGGTACAAGAACACATGCTCAGTGTGACACGCACATTTCACTGCAGACACAAGCACCAATTATTCCAAATATAGACATTTGTTTAATAAGCAAACATGTGACAAGGGTTCATGCTCTCATCTCATTTATCAGGCCTGGCAGATTCAGCTCATTTAGGCTCATAAGATAGAGTGATTGTGAGAAATTTAGGGCACAGCTGATTAAAAAAAAAAAAAGAAAGAAGAAAACCAGTCCCCAACAAAGCACACAGGGAGGGGCCCTGTCAAGCTGACATTGATCGATGGACCCGCTGAAGATCATGAACTGAGAATTAGTGCAGTAGGAATTGTGTGATAAATAGCCTCAGTGAATTGAATTGAAACCAATCTCTGATTACAATAAAAGAGAAAAAGCTGAGTGTGAGAGAAAAATTGGGAGATAGAGAGAGAGAGAGAGAAAGAAATCAAAGGCATATCCAAATCTGTCTAATCCACTGTGCTGTTTAGAAATAAAGCTAAATAATGCTGGGTGATATTAGGGTAGACACGTATCTTTATTAGGCAGATGTGAGTTAATAATGGATTATCAAACACTAGCTGAAAAACACAGTAGTTTTCCCAGGGTGTAATGCAAAACTGATAAATACCCAGAAGTCTTTCTGGAAATGGGCCTTTGGAAAATGCTCTAAAAACTGTTAAAAGTAACCAATATTTTGTAGTCCAAAAGATTGTGAAGCAGTAGTGAAAAGAGAAAGTTTGGTTTTGCAGTATTCACACTGCTTACTCTACATAACAATAATCACACAGTGGAAATGAGAAAGTTTGGTTTTGCAGTATTCACACTGCTTACTATACTCTACAAAACAGACCCTCATCATTTGTTAAGCAGACAGTTCCATTTTGTTTCCCAGAAAGCTAGCTAACTGAAGCCTAAGGGGTCCATATCTCAGCCTACAGATTAAACCAATGCTCATAAATAGACCACTGAATGCTCTGAATAGCCTGCCATTGATTGTATGCCGTTACTCGATATGTAATGATAATCTGTTACAACAAAGGAAAAGTGACACATACATAAATCAAATACATAATACAAAAGTTCAGTCAATACAATGGAAAACGGCCTAGCTATCATTACAACACATTTATGAGACTGTGTTCTGATCATTGCTTAAAGCATTTAAGTTTACAACAATACAACAATAACAGTAACAGCAGACCATACAAAGATGAAGGGAAGGGCAGATGTAGCGATAGCTTTTTGCTTGAGGCTTTTCTTTAAACCCTGAATAGATTTTTTTAACTACATTCTGTTACTGAGAGCATATTCAATACATCCCCCCATAAGTGAATCAGTCAGTCACTGAACAAGTAAATAATCTGAGTCAAGCTCTTTATGCAAAGACTGTAGGCTTTATATATTCAGTGGATCGATAATCCTTCACTTCTTTCTGGCCAATTTCTTTCCCTGTCTCTGTAAAATTCAAAGAGAAAACACCATTTAGCTGTTTGTTATACTGTCTTCATGTGGTATCCGATTTAAAAGGATGATGCATTCCCACAGGGGATGTCAGGAAGATGACCCACCAAAACAGAATTACAGTCCTGCAGGCAAAATCAGGCCCAGCTGATGTGGACAGCTGTAATGAATTTCACTGTGTAATCAACGCTGATGTTTCATTTTAAAATTAGGTGAAAATGCAAAATTGCAACAAATCGCATGGTGGTTACCTGGTTAACATGTGCAACCATGACCAAATGGAAGAGAGAGACCAACCAATGAAAGTGTAAACTCTGAAATGTGCCAGAGCTAAATTCCAGTAAGAAGGCTGGAAAGAGTTTCAGAGTCTCTCTTCACAAGTTCATGCCATATCTGGCTTCTGTTTTAAAAGCCAGTTGCATTATCCAATTGTGTTTTTTATAATAGGAATTTTTATTGTTTATCCAATTATTTAATGTTTATTATCAATAAACATGTAATGTGATATTGTTCTATGTTACAGCTGAATTGTCCTATGAAATCATTAAAATCAGCCATGAAATTGCAATGATCGATAAATACATTTTCCAGACTACAACAATCTTTTCAAGATCAAAATGAATCCCTTCAAATTAACTTGAAATTATAACTCAGCAAGTGTCAACCAGGAACCTTCTGAGGAGCATGTGCTACCTACTGCTGTTAAACTGACAGTGACATAGGTCACAGTTATTCAGTTTGAGATCAATCACTCATTCAGTCCGGCTGAACACCCAGCAGGAACATTCACTCAGGCGTTGAGCTGATGGAAAAGTGATAAAATGCTGAAATTACTGCAAAATCAGTAACTGCAGAATAAAAACTGCCCAGTCCTGCCTCACTGACTCTCTCTGTCTCTCTTTCTTTCTTTCCTTCTCTTTCTTTCTGTCTCTCCCTCTCTCATCCTTCAGACGAACTACAGCACACAGATGAATATTTATGTTCAACTGAATAGGCAATGTTTGACCTTAAAATGGAGGACAGGAAGCAGACATCTTGTGTAGACAGAATTTACATGACCTGCGGCTGATGTTTTGGTTCTTTGACATTGCTCTACATTATTTGTCTAGACCTGGTTTGTCAGGTTTAAAATTCGATTAGGTAAACTCACAAAAACCTCTGTAACGAATGGCATTGTAAGGCTTTTCACTCTGTCTGAAAAACAGCTCTCTTCTACAAAAACACTCTTTGGAAACCATGAATCCAATGTAGCACTGGCAAGGAGCCAGTAAGATAACTCTCTCTCTCTTTATCTCTCTCCCTCACATACACCCTCCATCTCTATCTCTCTCTCTCTCCCTCCCTCCCTCTATCACACACGCACACACACTTTTTTCTCTATATGTATTTTAAAACCACCTCTCTTAATCAGTGTGGGAATTTTACAGTTCCATGCCGAGGTCTCTTTCTCTGTAGTGGTCATACACAGATGTTAGAATATATAAGGAATGTCCTTCAGTCACGTGTAGTCTGACAGTTGTATTATTATATAAGATTGATAGTTTGTTAGTTTTGATTGTTAGTTTCTTTGCTGTGTTAAATGTGCCTCTAAGTCTGACTGTATCCTGAGATGTGGGAAGAGTAGAGAAGAGCTGGCCACTTTGGATACATGAACAAAGTATTGCTGGAATATATAATTCAATATGTCAATGCTACCCACTAAGGCTAACCATTCTCCATAAAGAGTGCAGTGTATGGTGATGATCCATCACCCCAACACACAGTAAAACAGAACTCAGAGCAAACCTTGTGTGATATTTGAAGTGCATTTTCTCCATCTCCTTAAGGTGGTTTCACTAAGTTGCAGGTATAGGCTAAAGACACATGTGAGGACAGGAGAGCTGTGATGTCACTGCTCTTCACGCCTGCTCAATAGGCACATGACTTCACCCGTCTGGCCCCCAGTAACACCTTGTCAATATTACCGTTTTACCATTTCTCACCCCTGTCGGGATGCAACACTCAATTCATTTGTGCCATCAACACAGGAAACCCCTTCTATTAAAAAAACTGATGAATGATTAGTGCACAAAGTTTTTAGATTGTTTATATAGTTTTTGATTGTTCCATCTATACTCATCTATTTCAGGCAGTGAAGCACTCCAACAATCACTGCAAGCATGACTGGAAACTTTTCATTGTTGTGAAAAGCACATGTGGTAGCCAAACAGGCAGATGCAGTCAGAAAGCATGAGCAACCAAAACAGACGTGGCTGCATTGTTTGTGCCCCACAGCAGGCAAGCAGAGACCGACTATGTCACTGGTGTCTAGCAGACCTGCTTCATTCCAGGATAAACTCACTCAATCAACAAAATCATCTCCTAGATTAGATTCCTATAGTATGTTCTCACATTTCTAACTAACCACATGTCTGTCGCGTAAAAGCAGTGGAAACAGAAAAGGTATGACCTGCTTCAGGTTCATTACACACAGTTTTCTGTTTCAGTAAAGTTTACTGATTTTGAATCACACTACTGGACTACTACTACATGAGAGAAGGCCTCTTAGCATAATGATGTCAGAGGTCATGGAGTACTCTTGCTGCTCCTTCTCCAGACTGCCTCATTCCACCAAGCCATTCAAAATGAAGTCAGACCACTTAACTGACTGTCCAATCAAATTCTGAAGAGTCCGCTGTCAATTGTGAAGACTTCCTCATCAAGCTAACTGGTTGTTGGGGACAAACTCCCAGTCATGGTCAATGTTGATGGTGCTCATCATCGGAAAGATCAGGGTTTCTCTCTGGGCATAAGCATTAGAGCTAATAATGGTTACAAATATGGCCGATGCTTGGATGAGTTCTTGCTGTGAAAGTCAAGTCCTAACTCAAAAATGCTTCGGAAATGTGTTTATTTATTTTTGCTGTTGCATCTCCATTTACCACACCTATTCCAGACACGAGTGTCGGCTGCACGTTGACATTCGCTGACAAGCGGCATTGATTCAGCATCAGTCTCACACAGCTCTGCCCGGAGAGGCATTCACACTCCTCGCCTACAGCTGTTGTTAAATGCCGCTGCTTCCTTGTCTAATGAGTCAGGGGCTACAAAACAAGCTGTAATCATATAGCTCCTTCACACACTCCACTATTTTACCAGCGCAGAGTTCGCCAAGTTCATTCTGACGCACTGGGAGATTTACACTGCCGTACATTAACCCTTTTCTTCACCCACTAACTGGAACTCCACCCCTTGCCACCCCCACCCCCTCCACCTCCCTAACGGTGAGAGTATACAGTTTCTATCCTCCCTCCCATCTCGCCAGTGTTTTTATTCCTTGTGTCTAACCTCTCTCTGCCCCTTTTGTCTGGTTTTTGTTTGGCAACAGCTGTTGGGGTGCTGTGTGTGTGTGTGTGTGTGTGTGTGTGTGTGTGTGTGTGTGTGTGTGTGTGTTTCCCCCCTTGTCTTGGTCAGCTGTGGGTGCTCTGGGCTAAACAGGAGCAGATGGTGCTTGGCTGAGTGTGAATGCAGCGATGGAAAGAGAAGGACCCCCTGAATAGGACCCCCTGCTCCAGAATGGTGTCTGTAGAGCACCTGGCTTTTCGAGCTGCCACACAGAGAGACATCCTGGTGACACCGTTATGATCTGCCTTGGTCTGCACACCATCAGACAGTACCAGAGTGAGACGGAGAGGAGAGACAGAGAGAGCAGGAAAGGAAGGTTGTAAAGCAGACAGGGGAAAGAGAGGGATGACACAAAGAAAAAAAGAAGGGTAGATCTAAGTGATCGTGTAACCCTGCAAAGGAGGCGTTCCTTCTGGGTTGTGTCCATGTTTATTGATTCTCCTTGGAGTGCAGGAATAACATTCTGTACAGTCAGTTTGAGTTAATTACATATGACACAACATGCACATGCAATCTATCACTTTGGTCTCCCAGTACACTTTATCAGGTTTGTTGCTATAGTAACATGTGAGCTCAGTAATGGCTTACATTAACAGGCTAAGTAAGTCGCAATAAAAAGTCATTCCAGAGAGTCAGTTCACTCACAAGAGCACAGAGCCCATAAAACAGTGATGGGGGAACTTGATACTGACATCAGAGGAAGAAACAAGGCTTTTATATTCTACAACTAAACCTGACTGAAACTAACCCTGATGACTGAAACTGCTCTCTCGCTCGCTCTGTCTCTATATATATACATGTCTGTCTCTTTCCCTCTCTCTCTTCCTCTCTCTCTCCCCGTCTCTTTCACTCTTTCTCTCTCCCTTTAGACATCTGTCAGCCACTAGGTTCATTGCCCTGTCACAACAAAGCAAGTGTTCTTCAATCACCAACAGCTTGCTGAGCATTTTATAAAATGAGCCCTCAGCACAAGGCTAAATAAGCACAGCTACAACTCAAAGCCAAAAAAACTAACTGAACTGCAAACTCTGAATAGCAGTCATCTGGAAGAAACTGGTTACACAGTCACACAGCCAGAAATACTGAGCCTACACTAAAGCTAACTTCAGTGAATTACTGCAAAGGCTGGAAACTGCTGGTCAAAGAATGTTAAACTTCTTAAGACTCAGAGACAAAAAAAAGCCTGTTATTTTTGGTCCACTCCTGAGTGACTTTGGACTGAATCTGTTTGGCTAGTGACCTTTTTGTCAATTGACAGCAAGGAAAGCAGTAATGACAAAGGCAGGGGACAGTGAATGCAGAGTCATGTTTGTGTTGGTACACCCTGCAGCACTTTACAGCGGTGTCTCCGACACATGCCACTGAAATGCCAAGAGACAAAGTGACCCAAGTTTCTTCACACATAGATTACGTGCATGTTCACTACTTAAGGAACATGTAGAGATGCACAGAGCTTTCAGTCTGCAATTTACAAAGCTAAACCCACAGCTGGCCGCTCAAGTAATTACCGTTTTTACGATTTAAGCACCAAGCACGAGCAGCGTTAAAGTTCAACATAAATGTGAAATTTCAGACTTTTCAGTATGTGTTTGGAGAGATTTTAAATGAAATGAAGCGGGGGATGGCCGGGTGGGATCAGACGTAGCGTGTTCATCCAAGCAGAGGGATCGTGAAGTTAAGCTTTACAGAATAATCTCACTTGACATTAATAAAGTCGCGTAAGTGTACTGTGGCACAGGAGGACATTTTCTTGGAATTTAAACTTCACTTTGGCCCAATTCTGCTCCTGTTCTCAAAGCAGAGAGAAACAGAGGTGTCGTGTGATCTGCCGCACGGAGCACTGTAGCACTGCATCACAGAGTTAAAACTAAAGTCAATGATTTTAAGACCATTCCAACAGGGACAGAACAGAAGCTCATCAGGAACTAAACATAGTTCAGAACACAAGGCATTCAGTGAGCCATAGAGGAGCTTGTCTGCTATTCTACTGCAATCTTAATAATTACTGCCCCTTAAAGGGGGAATCTCGTTTATTATGCAAATCAGTGTCTATTACCTACTACTGTATCAATGCATATTTTCATATAAATGTGTTCATATAGATCAAATAACAGTGACAATTGAAAGTTAGTAGTAGGCCTATATGTTTTCAGATAAGATAATTGCATACTTTGTTGATTTAGTTTGCAACTTAGTGGAATACAAAGTACTAAGCAGAGACTTGAAGAGTAGTAGAGACGTGAGTAGTAGAGACTTAAGTAGAGTAGTAGAGACTTACGTAGAGTAGTAGCTAGCGACTTGAGTAGTGTAGCAGAGGTTCAAAAAGTAAAAGTCCTCACCACGATTTTGCTCAGGTTTCCTGGATTGTGTTGATTCCACTAATTTTACCTGGCTTGCACTAATTACAAAATACAAGAAGCTTGAGTAAAATCCTGGGAATGTCCACCACTGTAGTGTAGTAGAGACTTGCTTACAAGCAGACATATATAAAGTATTAGAGACCCATACTTGAGTAAAAGTACAAGTACTCTATCAAAAACATGACTTGAGTAGAAGTGTTCTTTAAAAACTATACTTGGAAGTACAGAGATATTCAGCATTTTTTGTACTTAAGTGTTGCAAGAAGTATTACTCAAGTACTGAAAGTAAAAACTACAAGTATTGTGTTTTATATTAATTAAAGAAAGCAGTCAAAGTTTGATTATCAAATTGCTTATATCACTTAAAAATCAAAGCTGTCAAAGACCAACAAGTAGCAACTTAAAAACTGGTGAGCGAAAAGAGACACGGCTTACTGCTGCTAAAAACACAGTTCCGCGTGACATAGCCTTTATGATTGCCAGCTAATGTTAAGTGAATACTGCAGCACGTCATGAATATAATTAGCTAGCTAGCTAATTATAACTCAGTACTAGCTCAGTAAGCGCTAGTTAGGTTAGCTATCTTAGCTAGCTAGCTAGATAAGATAGCTAACCTAACTAGCGCTTACTGATAGATCAAGCTGGTGTCTTCTGTGCGTTATATTTGTAACGTACCTTGATGTGTTTCTTCGAGTTCGAAGGTGAATTTTTGAAGGCCAATATTTCACTCTCTTTAGGCAGAGTAGGCACTTCATCCTATAGGAATTTTCTTTCACTCCAGCAAACGAAAACATTGTCTCTAGGTAGGGCCAGGGGTGGTCTCCTTCCTCACCCTCACCGCCACGTTCACTCGGTGTGGAAGGTGCTGAAAGTGGTGAAGGAGGTGTTGCTGGTTCTTCCATCTTGAATCAGACTTACGAAGCACAAGCGTTCAGTGAAGGCAGTAGAGTAGTAGAGTCCACTTGGGTAGAGTAGTAGAGACTTAAGCAGAGTAGTAGAGACTTATGTAGAGTAGTACAGACTTGAGTAGAGTAGTAGAGACTTGAGTAGAGATTTGTAGCACACACTTTATTGAAAGATGCCCAAGTGAGAACAGCTTAGTTCCTAGTGAAAGTCATCAGCCAGTGATGTTGTGAAAATGTTCCCACAATAGAGAGCATCCATGTTTCTTTTTTTCTTCTAAAAGCAAGGTGCCAAACGTCCTGCTCCACCTTTGGCCCTGAAAGTCAAGTCCTTTCTGCTGAGGTTACTGCCGGATCAGGGACTAGCAGACAATGTTCGGTCTGAGCAATCCTCTGAGCACATTTTCACTGATAGGTCAGCCAAAAGGCCAGCCATGCCTAAGCAGACTGAAGTTCAGCAGACCATAGTCCAGCAGACACCAGTTCAAGAGACCGTAATCCAGCAGACTGTAGTCCAGGAGACAACAGTAGAGCAGACACAGTGCAGCCAAGTAGAAGGTCAGCATCTTCCAAACAATGGTTGACACCCGGCAGTACATTCAACAAAGCCGCTATTCTCCAGATCAGATTTCATGTACTCCTAACCAGGTGACAGAGCTCTTTCCTGACCTTTGCCCTTAATAGGGACTAACTCTAATCTTGTGCTAAACTTAGAATTCCAAGAAAACTATCTTTGTCATCATAGCTCTGGTTGGAACTACTTTTGTAAGGTTCTCGCACCACGTCTCCCTCCACCACATTCTTCCACCTCTGACTATGAGCAGCCAGAGGCTACACAGATTACTTCAGTAAGCAAAGGTACATAAGATTTTTTCACATTTTAGGATCCATGCTGTCAGCAATGGACTAAGAGACATCATCCATCATCACAAGTGTCTTAGTGCGGGAGTCAAATTGTGTCACAAGTACCTTAGTGCAGGAGTGTTGTAGTGCGGTAGACGAACCACATCACAAAGTGTATTAGTGCAGAAGTCGAATCGCATCAAAAAGTGTCTGAGCGCAGAAATCGAATTGCTTCACAAGTGTCTTAGTGTGGGAGTCAAATCTCATCACAAGTGTCATAGTGCAGACTGAAGTTCTTCTGGCTCTTCTGATCAATGTCTTAAATATATATATATATATATATATATATATGAGAGAGAGAGTATATGAGAGAGAGAGAGAGAGAGAGAGAGAGAGAGTGAGCTGAGCGCATTGGGGTTATACTGAAGGGGGCTGTGAATGTGTGTGTGTGTGTGTGTGTGTATATATATATATATATATATATATAAAAGAGAGAGAGAGAGAGCGCGCATTGGGGTTATACTGAAGTGGGCTTTGTCATTAGAGAAGGTCAGATCGTAGTATGGCAGCAGTGTACTAGTTTCTATACATAGACACGACGTGATTGCTTTAACGATGGCTTATGTAGTTCGAAAGTATCGTAAAGCCTAAAGGATGGTATATTTTTACGACATTTTATATTAACACATACATTTCACAGTTTTCTGGCTTGTCAAAAACACATTTGTGTGTTTTCATTAACACATTTTTTTTAAGTTTTCTGGACTTAAAAAAATCGTTTCACGATTTCACTGCGTTCAATTTACAGAATCAGCTCAACATGAATCAATTCATAATCATCTAAGTGCAAACCGACGTGTGCGTTCAGAGCATGTGATCAGTGTTGTGAAAATCGGTGTAACCTTTTTTTAGTGGTGGGTCTTCGAGCTACAGCCCTCGCTGTGAGATATTTGTCCACACCGTGACCGCGCGGCTAACGGGGTTATAGAATAACAAGGCGCTACATGCATTATTGATGCTTCACTCCGCGAGACAGTACAGAATAATAACTGCGAGCGCCCTGCTCCTCATTACAGGCTGTTTTAAAGGATGTGTTCGGTCGCCATGGACACCACTCTTACATTCTGCTCCCTGCGATCGTACCCCTCCTCCTTTCTTGCCATTGAAATTCAGGTCATGCGCGGAGCTCGCTGTTTTTAATTTTCATTTCTTCACAGGCGCTTTAAGACTGTTGCCAGCGCTTATTTGCAGTTTTCTAGCAGACCTCTTCGCAACACCCTCTGACAGGACAGATGCTGCAATTAATCACGGCGAGAGAAATTGTGCTTCTTCTCCACGGCAGGAACCAGACTCAAGAGCCAATCACCGCGCCTTCTCTCACACACAAATTACACATGCATTTTCAAACTGGCTAATTGAGTACAAAATACAATTTGAGGATTCTATTAAGCGAGAACAAGATAAGCGTAGGCAGAGAAATTTTCCCCTTCTGTTCTGCTTGGAGGAAGCTCTTGGTGTCCAAATTTTAGCCCTGCACGGAGAACGGCACATAAAGAAGACACATTGGCTTCACAATTTTATTGTGTGTTTATGATAATTAGAGTTTGCAATTCAGCCCCCACCTCCAGCAAGTAGGAAGGGTGGAGTGCTCATACTGAGAGAAATAGAGAAAAGACAGAGGGGGAAAAAAGGAAATGGGAGAGAACGAGAGAGAGAGAGAGCGGGGGGGGGGGGAGTGATAAAAGAAGGGAATGAGAAAAGGGGGGAGCATGAGAGAGGGGGAGATAGAGAGAGAGAAGAGAGGAGTGTGAGAAAAGAAAGGAGGAAAGGGAACAAGAGGGGGAAATAGAGAGAGAGAGAGAGAGAGAGAGAAAGAGAAGCCCTTGGGGGCCATCTTAGAAATGTAGCCAGTGAGTGAGAGCTGAAACAGGAAGAAGGCAGTTCTGTCCAAGGAAAGGGTCAGTAAGAATGTCACTGCCATTCAGACAAGTGATGGCAACACACAGCAAACATGGCCAATTTCACCTGCCCAAACACACGCACAAATTCATCCAATTTGAAGCCTCTACAACACCATGCAGCCCATTCCTCACACGAAGTGCTTATATGCAATTAAATTGTTTCTTTTTTAATCCAAAGTTGAAATAACTGAATGCTTGAAGTAGGGATGTCTTTTATTTTTGAATCTTTGATAACTAACAAGGAAACACTGAGGAAATATTTCATACAAAAGTATGGCTAATATAATCTTTGAAATGAATCATTTTTTAAATAAATATTTGTGATTGTTATTTTAATTGCAAACACCGAGACACACAGAAGTATAATACTTCATACAAAATTATGGCTAGTATAATATTATTGATGGAATGTTTCAATTGTTTTTTTTCCTTTTGATGGCAAGAACAAAGCTTCTTTAAATTAATATGCCTAGTAATGCTCCAAAAGTCAGTCAGGTCTACTGAAATGTGTTTATTCTATGAACAGATTTTAAAAGCAGATGGATTCGATCTGTAAGCAAAAATACAAACAAATGAATTGCTGCTATTGGAACTCATAAAAAAGTAGAAAACAGCTGAGATTCACTAACGGTCCACAGGCCAGTTTGCAGAGTCCAGAATTAAAGCCTTGCTTTTGAAAACTTTACACCAGCAGTATGAAAATGGAACATCACTCATTTTTTCTCTTTTTTTGTTTTTTCCCCTCTTTTTGTACTCAGTCACCTTGTTTTTTTTGTCTATTTTTTTTACATCTGGCAGAAAATACATAGATCCTTTTTGTTAGCTTCAACACCGTAAAACGTCCCAGCTAAGATTTCTTTCATAGTTTCGCACTTTACATACGTTTGTGGTATCAAGGAATAGTGTAAAAATACATTAATCATTAAACCATTGGCCTGAATCCATGAATTTTGTAATTTCTCCTTAAAATATCCTTAAAATATGCACTTTTTTTTACACAAAAAGAAAACAATCATAACAGAAACATAATTTAAATTCATTAAAGTTTTGAGGTAAAGACAAATACATAGTTTTTTGTTTTGGGAGTGCTATTTATACACACATTTGAGCCAATGAGTTTTTTTGAGGATTCTAAAATGAGAAGTTCCCTCAGCTCTATACAGCAGGTTCAAGAGCGAGACAACAGCGTCTCTGTGGCAGCAGGTCATGCCCTTCAGTTCAGAAAAGCAGAAAAGTTCTTCTACGTTCCTCTAAGTTCCTTTAAGCTCCATTAAGTTCCCTTGCCCCAGCAGGTGTGGATGAAGCTCTGGAGGAGATGTGACGTGGCTTTGAACAGCGGGTGGAGAGGCTGATTAGCTGTCATGGTTCATCTTGGGGAACACAGGGGGGAGAAGAGCAGAAAGGAAAGCTGACGTTCTGACACTCTGGCCGGAGGGGCAGAAATCTGCTCCTCTGCCCGGTTCTGCAGCAGGGCACCAGCGAGTCCCTCTGCAGTTCGTTACAATTGTTCCTTTTTGGAACAATTGTAAAAAGCTTTACTGTTAAATAAACAAACAACCAATAATCTTTTGATAACAGCTGATTCAACTGTTCTTCTACCATCAGTGTGACCTGAAACAGTTTCTGATTAAGATAAACAAAAAGGGTTAAGCACACAAACAAAACCACAACCAGGCACTCTGCCTCTTGTCCCAGCTGTGTCTATTTTATAGACACAAACCTAGGCAAGACTCTTCACCTCCTCCTTTCTTTGTTACACTTGTCTGCGTATCCATCTAGAACAAAGGACAGTTCTTTGTAAAACATTCTTATTTCTTACACACTTCTTAAGTGCAACTTTTTTTGGGGGGGGGGGCGTTTTGGGAAGAAAAAAAAAAGCAACTTCCAAGTAGCAGCTTTTTTTCTTTTTTTTTTGTTTTTAAATGAAACGGAGACGACAGGATCCAGCCTTAGTAGATGCTGACTTGCGAGAGGACTTGGGCGTGCGCCTGGATCTGGGCGGGGTGAGGTTGGGCGGGCTGTGGCGGTGGGGGCGGCGGGCTGCCGAGCGATGCCGAGTGCGGGGTCCCGGGCGAGTGCTGCACGGGGGAACACTGGGACTGCTGCTGCATGTGCAGGTGCTGCATCTGCTGCATGTGTTGCGCCGTCTGCATGTGCTGCTGTGCCGTCTGCATGTGTTGCTGCGACTGCTGCATGTGCTGTGACTGCTGCATGTGTTGTTGCGACTGCTGCATGTGCTGCTGTGCCGTCTGCATGTGTTGCTGCGACTGCTGCATATGCTGCGATTGCTGCATGTGTTGCTGCGACTGCTGCATGTGCTGCGCCGTCTGCATGTGGTGCTGCTGTAACTGCTGCTGCAGGTGCTGCTGGAAATGCTGCTGTTGCATCTGTTGCTGGATCTGCTGGTGGTGCAGCTGGTGCTGCTGCAGCTGGTGGTGCTGCAGGTGCTGTTGCTGCTGCATGGCGGAGGCATGTGCCGGCTGCATGGGCGGGCTCATCTGCGTGGGAGCGCCCGGCCCCGCCCCTGGCCCCGCCCCCGGGCCCAGGAGCTGTGACGCCACGCCGGGCGGCATGTTCTGGTGGGCGACGGTGACGGAGGTGACGACGTGACTGCCGCCCAGGCGGAGCCCCTGCAGAGGCTTGGGAGCGATGGCTCGGGGTATCGCCTGCTGGAGGGCCTGGGTGGCAGCTGACATGGAGGGGTGCTGGGAGAGGGGAGAGGAGAGGGGAGACGGCAGCACCAGGGCAGGGGCCAGGCTGGTGGACGCCAGGGTCTGCTGCACCGAGCGCATGGTCTGGGCTTCAGCCGACTCCGCCGCAGCCTAAGAAAGTGAAAGAGAGAGAAAAGAGAGAGAGAGGGAGGGCGAGAGAGGGAAAGAGAGAAAGAGGGAGGGCGAGAGAGGGAAAGAGAGGGAGAGAGAGAAAGAGAGAGACAGTGAGGGAGGGAAAGAGGGAGAATATTAGTGTTTTATTTCTACTACATCTTTCACCTCTCCTAATAAAGTCCACTGTTTGACTAAACAGAGTCACAAAATAAACAAGATTTTTTCTTTGGGGAGAAAATATGTACCATAATCGCCATCAGTGCCTTGATTACTTTGCCACTGAAGTTTAATTTAAATGCAGCCTTCCTTGCCATACTGTCTTATACATCAATTTAATTTCTCATCAATTTTATGAAGTTCCAGGAAAAAACACAAGACGCAGCAACGCACCACAGAGACACTACCACGTCTAAAACAATCAAATATGCAAATGTAAGCAAATAACTTAGCTCGCAGTATCAGATATGCAAATGACACAGACTGGCTGGCAGATCCCTGGAATTAATGAGGCATGTTCGTTAGCTAGTTTTATGACTGCTATCATTGCACCTGTGTGTGTGTGTGTGCGTGTGAAAAGGGGTGGGGGGTGTAGCTAGCAGGGCTCACCTTTGACACCAGGCTGGCCCTGTAGGCTGCGAGCGCTTTCAGATACTCCTTCTTGGCCGCCTCAGTCTTGCTTTTGTAAACCTGCAGTGATGGAAGCAGGCAAGGGGTGTGTTAGGGGTGGAGAGAACGGGGTGGAGGGGTGGAAGGGGAGAGGGGTGGAGGTGAGGGGTGGAGATGAGGGATGGTTGGCGTGGAGGTGAGGGCGTGGAGGTGAGGGCGTGGAGATGAGGGATGGTGGGGTGAAGGTGAGGGGGTGGAGATGGGAGAGTGGTGGCGGTGAGGGGTGGAGGTGAAGGGTGGAGGTGAGCGGTGTAGGAGTGCAGGTGAGGGGTGGAGAGAATGGAATGAGAGCTTCACTTTCAGGCCTAGCTCAAGGGCCCGAACACAGCAATACAGTGTCCTCCATTCATACCAATTATATGATTATTATTATTCAATTCTTAAATGAAATACTATGCTTTGCAGAATGGCAAACAAAATACATCATTCTACTACATGTTCATACAAGGAGAGTTTTTAGCCTGACATGGCCCTGTTCTCAACTCCATCTCTCTTCGTCAGTGCTGCACGAGGGCAAACGGTCGCCCTCCGAAAGCTGTCAGTTAGGTTAGGTACGGCAGTTAGGTACCTGTTTCTGTTCTTCTCCAAGGCCATCCCACATGGACGCCACTATCTTGGAGACCTCGCCGAACGTGGCGTTGGGGTTCTGGCCTTTGATCGCTGCCTGTGTGTCGCGAAAGAACAGAGCGTAGGCCGACACTGGCTTCTGAGGCTCATTGGGGTCCTTCTTCTTCTTCTTCTTGGGGGTCTTGGGTTTCTTGCCCGTGTCTGGGGCCGGACGCTTCTCACCAACCTGTGATAAAGAAAGAGAAGGTGGCTTATTGAAGGGTGCTTTAGTTAATGCTCTAGAAGCATTCTCGAAAGACCAAGCAATTCATCAGATCGCAACACGACCAAAGACATAAAGAAGCCAAGAGTCAAAGGTCACTCACCTTTGTTCCATCATCCTGATCATCTTCATTTATGGAGCTGGACGGAGAGGGCGTGGCAGACTTGCTGGCAGGGGGGGATGGGGAGGTGTGGGCAATATTTGGTCCAGTCATGTTGAGGCCTAGCTGAGCGCTTAGCTGCGATTGGTTAATGGTGGTCAGCTGGTTGCGTGACATCATAACATTGGGGTTGTTCATGTTGATGATTGAACGCATTACCATAGCAGGGTTAGGAGGGTACTGGCGCAGCTGCGATTGTCCAATGCTCTGTAACACATATCAAAAGGGAAATAATCATCAGTTGCTTATATAATGATCTGTGATTGATGCTTCTAGCAATCACTTGTGATTATTTATTATTTGAAAGCATAATTTATTATATTTATATAGCTGTAAAACAACCCATATGGATGCACTTAAGGTATACATTAAAAACTGGTGAACCATGAAAATGAACTATAAAATATGACAGGGCTTTGACTCAAATCAGCACTGATCACAGATTTGATTCAGATGTTTGAAATCATGTTTAATTAGAAAATTTCGATATTTTGTACCCAGGCATTAGACTACAACAAATAAATCAGATGTTTCTGCTATGGTTGCTATGGGAAATGTAAAAGAAGAACTGGCCAAAGAACAAACAAGTTTAAAATATCTGAAATTAATCGATGCTGAAATCATCTTGGGTTTGACTTTAAGATCCACATAGACATTAATAACCCTTGGAATGACAGGTTCGTAAATGAAGTGCTTTATTTCAAATACAAAAACTGCTTATAGTGAAATACTATGATTCATTCATAAAGAGACGCTATTAAGGTAATACTGCAGTGTATATAAATAATCTTAAATTGCTTCCTAAATAGGCACAGCTGGACAAATCTTTATTGATACAAACCGAACACATGCATTTTATCATTGAGAAGCTGCACTATAATCTCCACATGCCAAAGAGAACCAGAAGGAATGTAACAAGTCTTCTGGGAATCCATCAGGATCACAAAGCCACAAAAATCACATTAAACAGAATAACTTCCAGTAAGTCACTCTGCATTTCAGCAACAGCCCAATAACAAACCCCATACATTTTAGTGCAGTCAGACATCCTGAAGGTTACGGCTCGCGCCGAGCTGGTGATGTCGGCACAAAATGACACTACAGCGCGTGTTTGCCGATGAAAATCTATCGGCGGCTGGCAGGTTTCATATATCACACTTTGACTGCCAAAGAGAGGGGAAAATATTTCTGTATAATCAAGTCTATAAATCACCCAGCTCAGATGAGATCTCTCTGTATATAATACTATAATGCAACTCATATATATATATATATATATATATATACACACACACACACACCCACCCACACACACGCACACACACCCCACACGTATATATATTTGCAGTGTATAATGGAGTGTATATGATAGCAGCCATTGCTAGAGACATAAAGTATTTTGCATTGATTGAACTGGAGGGAAAACAGCAGCTGCCAGTCTCATGCTGCAACATGATTAAAGGGCCAAAGATGTTGGCAGAACCCCAAACAAAACAGCCTCTGCAGCAGACAGCCTGCCCTGCTATTTCTCCACCTCTCTTACTCTGTGTGTGTGCATGAAGTTAAAGAATAAAAGGTGTATGAGCGATTTATATATACTATATAGTAAGTGTATTTATTATTTATATATAGTATGCTATGCAGATATTCCAGCTCCATCTCTGGTTCCATCTCTCTCATCTGGGATGTCACCTCCTGCAGAACAGTGCTCAGACACCTCTTCACACATACAAACTGGATTCTTTTATCTTTAATTCCCTGTGCTCAGCTCATGTAGAATCTTTCTATCAATACAAGGTGAATGCAAGATATAGAGTCAAATATACATAATGTTTTCAAAAAACCAGTACAATTTATTAAATTATTAAAGCATTAGAATATTTGTTTAAATACAATACTTACTCAGTCATAAAGAGGGTAAAAGACTGTGTGTGTATGTGCACATGCTTGTGCAACAGAGGGAGGGAGGGAGGGAGAGAGAGAGAGAGAGAGAGAGAGAGAGAGAAAGACATAGAGATGCATGTCTTGTTCATTAGCTCTGACCATCTGTGTGATAACTCCAACACTGTCCCAATGGTGACTCTCACCTCACAGCGACCAAACACTAAGTAAACTGAACAATTTCTCTTCAAGCTACAGCAGGCCTGCACCGTATGGGAATGATTTTACCAGTGCAACAGGAATAAGAAGATCGTTTGAAGTTCACTAAGCTACAGTCTTGTGAACAGTGGGGTCCTGATCATATGTAGCATGGGTAATTTACACGCCGCATTAATATTTCGAGACGTGTCATCTTCAAAATGTCAGAAATAACTCCAATAACAGAAGCAGAGGTCAATGCAGCAATGCAAATAGCTAATATACACTGATATGACATTTGGATTATAACATACAAGTGAATGAATACACAGACTGGTGAGACAAGATGGTAGACAAAAGAATTCTACTAATGGCACTGGTAGGGTGGTACAAGACTTCTTGTGTCAAGAGTGGTCTGACTGGTGGGGAGTCAATAACCAATCTGTTTATTCCCATCCTCTCTGCACTGGTTCCATTTGCATTTTGATTGGAACATTGTCAGTAGCCACAGCTTGTATCTGCAGAGATGCTTTTGATAGTCTTCATAAATCTGTAAATAACTTCTTATCTAGAGAGCAAAGAGGCCAGATGGGTCCTATGTTCCCTCTGGTGTTTGTGTGTGTGAGTGTGTGTGTTCACGTATGATTGTTCATGTGTGTTTACGTATGTGCATGTGTGCGTATTGTGTGTGCGCATGTGGGTGTGTGTATGTAATCTAATAGTCCATCTACCAACTTCTGCTGTGGAAACATTCCAGATGAAAATCTCTGTTCACTGCTTGGTGTTAAATGGACTGTGTTTATGAGGTTCAGCTACTGAAAGGTGGAATATGCTGGTGTTCCACATGTCATGCCCCACCCCATCTCCACCCCATCTCCACCCCCATCTCCACCCCATCTCCACCCCCATCTCCACCCCACAAGGGCTGAAACGCCCCAGAAACTTTGGTTTATGTACTTTCTCCTCCTGAGTAACTAATAACAAGTAGATAATTAGCCAGTGAGTGGAATCAGGTTTGACAATGCAGGAAAAACACTAAATCCTTGCATGGCCATCCAGGGTTGTAGATGGTGATCTGATGTAATAGAGCAGGGCTGTAGATTGTGATCTGACGTAGTAGAGCAGGGTTGTAGTTGGTAATCTGATGTACTAGAGCATATTTCAAAATGGGAATGTAGATTGGAATCTGATGTACTAGACCAGGGATGCAGATGGTAATCTGATGTACTAGAGTATGGTTGAAGATGGAAATCGAGTAGAGTAGGGTTCTCAAAGGGAATCTGATGTACTAGAGTATGGTTGAAGATGGGAATCTGATGTACTGGGGAAGGGTTGTAGATGGTGATCTGATATACTAGAGTAGAGTTGAAGATGACCTGATGTACTAGAGCATGGTTGAAGATGGTGATCTTATGTACTAGAGTATGGGTATCTGATGTACTGGAGCAGGGTAGACCTAAATGGCTAGTATCTCCATGCTCAAGGTTGGACACGCATTCAATAGATCAATGTGAGGTCACTTCAAATTCATTTTAAAAAGGATTCAAGAAATTCAGCTTTATAAAAGAGTAAAATACAAAAATCTTACATTTTGCCATCCTAAAAGCACTTTTAAATAATTGGCTAAGGCCAAAACAATCTATTATTCTATTATGGTAATATAATTGCATCATCATTATATCATTATGTTATGGTAATGTCAGCATTATTGATGTCATATCACAGCACTGCCCTGCACCTATGCAGCTATGGTAGACACTGACGGCTCCTAAAACAAAAGTCCTAAAGGAACAGACACCCACATGGTACTTAACAACATTCATGTCAAACACCATGTCACCTTTGATCGATGACCGTTTGTCTCTACTTCAAACCGGATCCAAACCTCTCTCATCAAAGCCCTAACCACAACCAGAGAGACGCTTGCTGCTCCAACTACAACACGCGCCTGTCCTCGACACCTGTGATCGCGGACGTAACGGCTGCATCTGAAAACGTCAACGGTCCCTTCTCCCTCTCCAAAGCAAAGGGAGGGAAGTCTTAAAGAGCCATCCCATGGACAGAAAGACAGAAAGGGGCTGCACTTAAAAGATACTGGCTGTGGAATTAGATAGGAGGGGGGTGGTGGTGGATTTATTAAAAGCAGCTTGGTATGAGCTGTTTCACGCTGAAAAGAATGTTAACAAGTTCAATTTCCATTCAATCAGACTCACAGCGCTCTTGGAAACGTTCCATTGGCAGAGGAGGGGGGTGAAATCATCTATATGGTAATTATAAGGATGATTCTGGCAGTAACTTTGGCCAGCGTGAAAAGGTCAGCTCTATTAAAGATAGTTTATCAGTTCTCTGCACATATTCACTCCTGCACTGCTATTTAAAACCAACACAACCAGGCTTTATTTTTCCAGCCATTTATGCTAACCTGCAGTATTCTCTCCTTAAACAACACAGGGAAAAAAGGAAATCTTGAACAGAGGAAAAGATAAATTGCTTTGCTAACTGTCCTACACTGAATTCTCTTTCTTTCTCTTTCCCTCTCTCTCCTCAGTCTCTCCCACTCTGTGCACATGGCACCCCCTTTCACAATTCTCTCTGTCCCCCCAAACCTGCTCCTGCCCAAACGCTCCAAATTTGCTCCCCCAAACCCCTGCAAATCTGCTCCCCATCCAGCCCTTCCCCCACTCACAAAACCTGCTCCCCCCAAGCCCTTCAAATCTACCCTTCTCCACCACCCCCCCCCCCATTTTCCAATCCTGCTCCACACTCCAAACCCTATACCAAAACCTAGCACCTGACCCCCTCCCATTTCTGCACTGCGAGTATTTAAAACTTGTTCAACATGATTTCATTTCATTTCATTTCAAGCACTGGGTGAGAAAACTAAATTACAGAATCAATCACGTAGAAGGTCAGGCCGAGACTTCATTACAGGTATTGCATGCCTGCATCAATATCTTTCATTTATGACCGACCTGATATGTCACAGTGGCGGCTAGATAGAAAAGTGGGGGGCGGAGATGTGAAGGTGAGAGAAAAAAAACCCACTTTAAGAAATTGATGTACAACCGATGTCAGAACTACTCAGGTTGGAAGGGAGATAAGAGAGAGAGAGAGAGAGAGAGAGAGAGAGAGAGAGAAATGAACAGAGGGAAGAGGAAAAATAGGTATACAGAAAGAAAGAGAGAAAGGGAAGGAAAGATAGCGAGAAAGAGAAAGACAAAGAGGAGATTTGAAGAGGGCATGAAAGATGAATACTGTACACAGTTGCTTTCTGCAAGACTGGCCATATTTTCCATTTTATTCCCAGTCCCAGCAGACAAGGCCCTGTCACATTGTGAAGAATCACATTTTAAAGGCATAGGACACCGAAACGAGGCATTTCATCTGACAAAGACCTGACAGATCTAAAAAAACAAAAAAACTCTAAACACCCTCGAGGTTTGCATGTGTATGACATACAAATAGGCTATTATATCACCACCCCCCTTCCACTAATTCCTTAGAACAATCAAATATTCCTGTTGCTAAGCAATAAACCATTCATGTAAATGCTACATTCATGTACAGGAATGATAAATGGTATTTAGGTTTTTAATTTGAAATAAACAAGAAGCTAACTTTGAATTTGATGCAAGCAGGCATATTTACACTAGTCATCCACTTATTGAATTAGACAGTTCTGATCCTCTTTCTCTTTCTTAGTAGATGCACAGAATGTAAAAACAGAGGAGCATGCTTTTATAAACAAATGTCCAACATGAACTACGCTACACTGCACTACAAGCCAGACACACATGGCTACAGCATAATCAAATGCTATCTAACTCCACCTCACAGTTACTGGCTGTAGGAGCAAAGGCAAGTGAATCCTGCTGCCATGAAGCAGCTTCTGGACACTCTCTTCCACGCCACTCTTAACCGGCAACTCTGAAACATCCAAGCACCACACCACTGCCAGACAGAGCGAGACAAAAGCGAGACTCGAATGAGACATGAGGAGCCGGTGAGCTTGCGGAGGGAGGCCGATTAAATCGATGAAGGTTAGGGGTGGTGCTTTAGAGGGCCGCAGGGCATGATGCGAGGTAACCAGGGGGCATCCGAGACCCGTCACCTACCCAGAACAAACAGAGCTAGCGCGGGACCACGGGACCTTGGGGTTATTCCTCTGGGAGGGGCTTAGAAGTACATGTAGCATGGACTAAATTATGCTAATGAGTCCATGACAGGATCTGAAATCCACTGTGAAAGCTTGCCATGCTGCGAGAAGAGGGTGCCATGGTGGTATGCAGGACTGGTGACTTTTGCAGCCTGCCTTTGATCTGGATGTCTTATGAGATTAATCAGAGAATAATATGCAGCATAGGTGCTAAAGGGCATAGACTTTGAGTATGAACAACTTGGTCCAGCTAATCCATTTGGTTCAGTAGAGCATTAAGTCGTGTTCAAAATCTACGTGTGTTCAAATGCATTGTCATAGCATCCCAGTTTGATGAACGGTAGGGCTCAAATTCTATTATAAAGCAGCTGTTTAATCTTTAAGTGGCAAAATAGCTGATGGAACTGGGACAGAGTGACACAGGGAGAGACAGAGAGAATGAGGAAGCAGAAAATGCAGCTCCAGAGAACACTCACTGGAATGCAGTGCCACCTACAGTCTCCCACACTCACTGGAATACAGTGCCACCCACAGTCTCCCACACTCACTGGAATACAGCGCCACCTACAGTCTCCCACACTCACTGGAATACAGTCCCACCTACAGTCTCCCACACTCACTGGAATACAGCGCCACCTACAGTCTCCCACACTCACTGAAATACAGTGCCACCCACAGTCTCCCACACTCACTGGAATACAGTCCCACCTACAGTCTCCCACACTCACTGGAATACAGTCCCACCTACAGTCTCCCACACTCACTGGAATACAGTGCCACCTACAGTCTCCCACACTCACTGGAATACAGTGCCACCCACAGTCTCCGACACTCACTGGAATACAGTCCCACCTACAGTCTCCCACACTCACTGGAATACAGTCCCACCTACAGTCTCCCACACTCAAAGGAATACAGTCCCACCTACAGTCTCCCACACTCACTGGAATACAGTCCCACCTACAGTCTCCCACACTCACTGGAATACAGTGCCACCTACAGTCTCCCACACTCACTGGAATGCAGTGCCACCTACAGTCTCCCACACTCACTGAAATACAGTGCCACCCACAGTCTCCCACACTCACTGGAATACAGTCCCACCTACAGTCTCCCACACTCACTGGAATACAGTGTGACCTACAGTCTCCAACACTCACTGGAATACAGTCCCACCTACAGTCTTCCACAGGATGGTGATGCAAGTGATGTAAAGAGGAATAAATGTTTGAGAATCAGATCTAATCCCTTTGCAGCGCCATGACAACAGGCCCCGCCCTATAATTCTGTAAAGGCAATGTTTTTTTTTCCTTCCTCCAGATGTAGACGAGTCTAACTGACCATGAAATGAAAATTCTTTTGGCAAAAAAAAGCCTTCCGGCGGTCACTTGCACAGCACAGATATCTTAAAAGTGGCAATTATTTTACATGGCCACAGCAGGGCACGGCCGACTAAAGCTGTAAAACGTTATGGTGCTTATCCATTTAGGAAGGCAAATAAATATCCAACATCTCTGCAGTACTAACAAAAGGGGAGGGGCTGTACATAAAGATTATGCATTGTTTAAATAAATGACTACTGTGACCCTATTGGTAATATTCAATGTCAATCATTATTGAAAGAATGAATGAAAAAAAAAGAATATGCATCATCTCGAGCTTTATGACCTTTCATGCTTTCTTATGTATTCATATTTCTGTGACAGAGATTTCATTTCTGTAATGGTCACATTTAATATAAGTAGTCTAGCGGTGACATTTTCTCCTCCTCTTCATCAGTGCATTCACACCGCTGTGGCATTTGGAAACCCCTCCTCTTTTCTTTTTTCTTTCTTTTTTTTTGGAATTAGCCATCATAACAGCTCAATCACAAACCATTACCGTTATGAAGCGATGGAGAACCTGTGCTGCTCCAACCTCACTTTTCATAACAGGAGGGCACAGAAAGCAATATATTCATATACAGATTTGACCTTTAAGACTCACGTCTCTCCCCACACCCTGCCCCCTCCTGACACATTACACACACAATACTGTTTAAAGGAGCTTTCCAAATGTCCACGGGCATGCATGCGGCGTGGGTATCTTTAGACAGGGTCTGAGTGGAGACTGAGACAGGAGACATGAAGCTTCAAGGTTTAGCTAATGCTAGACTCCACGTTTAGCTAATGCTAGACTCCATGTTTAGCTAATGCTAAAATCTAAGTTTAGCTTCCTGAGAATCTGGGTGGCATCCAGGAAAAAGTGATCAGGAATGTCATATTACTGCATGCAATTCACTTTGTATATTTAGCAACATTTAAAATGTTGTTATAAGTTCATACTGTTGTAACCACCTCCATAGTTTCCATATTCATCTCCAAACTATCATGACTCATAAACAAAATTTTACTTTTGACTTTAACGCTGATTAACGCTTTTTTTTCCTCAGAGGTGCCTCCATTTTCTGATGCAAACTGAAATATATTTTCCACAATTAGTAGAGTCAGAAAAAGAATCAGAAAGTAAACAGAGAGCGGAACAGATGTGCCTGGCTGAGGAGATGAAGAGCACCAGGCCAGCCCGGAATCACAGCTATGATGACACACTCACCACTGGGAGGCCACTGTTCACTCCCTCCTGCTCCATCAGGTTTCTGGAGATGGTAATTGACGGCAGGTCCAGGCTCTGAGGGGGGAACTGCGGGGTGAAGGGTCCACGCTGAGGGTGGATATGCTCAGCCAGTCCTGGGAAGGGAGAGCCCACCTCTTGGAGGCCCAGGTCAGACTCTGTCTCTGGGGGAGGGGTGATCGGAGGGATCTCAAACTCCTCGTCGCCCAGGCTGGGTGTGTGAAACGTCTGTGTGAGAGACCAGGGAGCGTAAATATTACATCACATTTATCTGCATAAATGAACAGTGTGTTTCACGAGAATCCAATGGTGAACAGTTTGCCACAGCTGAGAACCCCTCATGCAGGTGCAGGTTCTCCGAGTGGTCAGAACTCCACCTACTCAGCAGCTTCCTCCATTACCTCCCAGTGTCTTCCCCCTTAAAAATATATGACCCAGCTCTAGTAATATTAGCACCATGTAAATTACAGAGAGATTATCCGAGACCTCGGCTCCATAATGTCCCTTATAACCCACATGCCAACAAACGTGACATGTGGCCCATACCTCATCTCTAAGAAGACCGGCTGGGGGGAGGGAGAGTACCAGCCCTAGCAATTTAATTCTTACAAAAGCAATCAAAGCAGCAACTACTGCACCCGTGCCATCAGTCCCGCTCTCCTCTGAAAGGGAGCGGGGGGGGCAAAAAGAGACGTCAAGCCCTGTAATATCATGCTGCCATCACAGCAGCAGGGCGGCAATGATAGTGCCTGGTTAATCTGGGGGTGGAATGGTGCTGAGTGTGTGTGTGTGAGAGAGAGAGAGAGAGTGGGGGAGGGAGAGAGAGGGTGAGGGGGAGTGAAGTAAGAGGGAGAGAGAGGAGAGAGATGAAGACTTTAGAAGCACATTTTCGCGGATGATTGGCTGGTCAGAAGTATTTCCACTTTGGTCCTCACACCAGCAGCTGCAGATCAGCTCATCAAGATGCTTAATCCCACAGCCTGAGAATTAAACTCCACCGTCACGCTTCATTTACAGAGTTTGGCTTCTTGGCAATGGAGTTCCCCACCTGCTTGAAGCTCGTCTTCATCAAGACGTCACTACAGTCCGTTTCGCTCATTCTCTCTGTCTGCCCATCACTTCCCCTCTCTCTCACTCTCTCTTTATGTAATGTTCTACCCTGCTAGACCATCCACAGTGTCTCTTCTCTTAGGTCTTGAGGCCTGTGTACCTCGGATATGCAAGTATTGGGGAACCACTTACTGGCTTCAGGCAGTAAGTCACTCAGTTCAGTCAAGACTAGTTAAAAAGGATAAAGGAAAGGCACAATGTTGTGTTTCACTCCATAAAAAAACCTATGTTGGACAGGATTGAGTATGATAATATATAATCATACGTAACTATGTGAAGGCGTCTGTCTTCCCCACTGAGCTGTGCTCCCCAACACGGCTCTTCTGCTGCTGATGTGAGCGCCACTCTGAAGAGTCTCAGCTTGTGCCGTCTTGTGCTTGTACTGTGGGAACTCTCTCTCTCTCTCTCTCTCTCTCTCTCTCACTTTCAATTCAAGGTGCTTTATTGGCATGACAAATATTGCTACAATGGTACTGCCAAAGCCTGAACACTTACAATACTAATAACACTGAGCACTGAACAGATAACAGTTGAGTAGAGTTCCCTCCCTCCCTCTCTCTCTCTCTCTCAGCTGTTCTTTGAGCATTAGAGCACTGCACCCTGGTTCTCCGTAGACACGTCGCTGAAAGTGTGAAGAGATTTTAATTTACGGACTGCAAAAGAGCGGATTTGGCCATATGGAACGGACAGCAGCTCCGGCTGATCTTGAGTGCGTGTGCTCGCTCATTTTCCACAACTTTGTGGAACAATTCCAGTCCTGCTCTTGGACTTCACCTCACTGACCTTGACCCTCACTAGGAAGTGTTGCCTGCAGCAGTGTCTGTTCCACCTTCCTCCACACTCCTCTGCTCCTTCACCCCCCACACTCCCCTCACTCCTCTGCTTCTTCACCCCCACACTCCCCTCACTCCTCTGCTCCTTCACCCCCCACACTCCCCTCACTCCTCTGCTCCTTCAATCCCCTCACTCCTCTGCTCCTTCACCCCCCACACTCCCCTCACTCCTCTGCTCCTTCACTCCCCTCACTCCTCTGCCCCTTCACTCTCCTCACTCCTCTGCTCCTTCACCCCCCACACTCCCCTCACTCCTGTGATCCTTCACCCCCCACTCTCCTCACTCCTGTGATCCTTCACCCCCCACACTCCCCTCACTCCTCTGCTCCTTCACCCCCACACTCCCCTCACTCCTCTGCTTCTTCACCCCCCACACTCCCCTCACTCCTCTGCTCCTTCACACCCCACACTCCCCTCACTCCTCTGCTTCTTCACCCCCACACTCCCCTCACTCCTCTGCTTCTTCACCCCCACATTCCCCTAACTCCTCTGCTCCTTCACTCCCCTCACTCCTCTGCTTCTTCACCTGCACACTCCCCTCACTCCTTCACTCCCCTCACTCCTGTGCTCCTTCACCCCTCACTCCTCTGCCCCTTCGCTCTCCTCACTCCTCTGCTCCTTCACCCCCCACACTCCCCTCACTCCTGTGATCCTTCACCCCCCACACTCCCCTCACTCCTGTGCACCTTCACCCCCTCACCTGCTCACTCTCACTCATTTCCTGTCTTTTCTCTCACTTTCAATTTTGTCAGTTTTAGTAGCAGCAGAGGGAATATTCTGACACATTCATAGATTACAGAGTGCAAGTGATGCTCTTGTTTGCTTTTGCGCACACACACACGAGCAAATCACTTTAAAGCAATTTACTCAGGCATTGACAGCGGCGGGTTCCAGCACAAAATCTTCTTAATGATTCAAAACATCATCTGTATATGTGTTGCCATGTGTGTGTATGTGTGTTTGGATGTTACTGCGTGTGTGTGTGTGTGTTAATGTGTGTGTGTTGATGTGTGACTGTTCTTCTTCCTTTGACTTTGTTCAGGTCTTTCACTGTCGCTGCTGGTCTGTGCACTGTGGATCGTCTGCCGCAGCAGCAGGCAACTGAGCTCAACAGTGCATGTGCGTGTTAGCGCCCCCTCTGGCCAAAACTGTTTTGAGACATGACCAGCTCTGACAGCTCCAGCCCATGTATGACTGTCAGAATGACCCGCAGGAAGAGGCCACAGGAGTCAGTGCTGTGAGCAGACCGGAGCGTCAGAAGCAGCAGTGATCACGGTGCCCTGGATGAGCTCTGAAAGGCTCGGGCACGTCTGCTGGACAGTGGAGACGTAAGTTATGGGAGAGAATGTCAGACAGGGAAAACAGGGCAAAAGAAGGGGGAGAAAGAGAAAGTGAGAGAGGGGGAGAGAGAGAGAGAGAGAGACTGAGGCAATTAGTGTACTCTGCTTTGCCCTATGATCTTTCTCTATGAATAAGACTGCAGTGCCAGCATATTACAACAATGAGAGAGTGTGTGAGAGTGTGTGTGAGAGAGAGAGAGAGAGAGAGTGTGCAGTGGCCCCTGACCTAAATCTGTCTAAAACACAAAGCTAAGCAAAGCTTCTGATGCATCATCCAGAGAACACGCGTGAGGCTCACTCTCGCGAGAACACGCGTGAGGCTCACTCTCGCGAGAACACGCGTGAGGCTCACTCTCGAGAGAACACACGTGAGGCTCACTCTCGCGAGACCACACGTGAGGCTCACTCTCGCGAGACCACACGTGAGGCTCACTCTCGCGAGACCACACGTGTGGCTTTCATGTTGTTTTGCAGAGAAAAAGCATAACAAACATGCCAGTGACCTTTAGGAACAACAAAGACCAAACTCCTAAAGGACAAAAAAGAGTGAAGGGGGAGGGGGAAAGAGAGAGAGAGAGAGAGGGAGAGAGAGAAAGAGAGAGAGATCACTGTCTACAATGACTCCAGTTGTTCCTTATCTCCCATCGCTAATGATGATTCAAATTAACATCTGCTCTGTGTGTGTGTATGTGTGTGTGTGTGTGACTGTAATGATAATTGAGGCATGCAGTCAGGGCATGTCTCATGTTGTGGGCCTGTCAGCAGGACTGTACAGGTGTGCTGAGAGGAGGTGACTTGGACTGTATCACCATAGACTGTGTGTGTGTGTGTGTGTGTGTGTGTGTGTGTGTGTGTTAAATGAGATTGTTGCACAGGGTTTCCCACTCTGATAAACCAATCTTACTCTCAGCCTCACTTTATCAATCCGGTCCACCAATGAGCAAACCAGAAATGTGTTATGAGCCTTAGGCAAGCCAGAGATGTTATGAGTCTTATGACTTGGTTGTATCTGATGGCTATATCTGATGGCTATATCTGATGGCTATATCTGATGGCTCTATCTGTTGGCTGTATCCGTATTTTGAATGTGACCAAACAGGTTCCACTATTGCTCTTGTACAGCAGTCCAGAGTCACTGTCCACAATATCATTCTCTCCATGGAGAGTCCATCCATCCATGCATCCTTCCGCCTGGTAGTCTGGTTCACCAGCGCACTAACAGGCACTCGTTAGGGGCGATTAAGGCGTGCGCTGTGGCTGGGCGGATCGATGCCCCGGCTCCTCCAGCGTGAGACCAAAGGCGTGCTCCTCGAATGACACCATGCCGAGGACTACAGATCCAGCCTCCGCGAAATCCATCTCGACGTATTTATGAGCCGCTCCACGCAGGTAATTTGATTGCGTGTGATAGGAGATACTGCCGCATGGAACTGCATGTGAGTGGAAGAAAGCAGCTTTGAAGCGCAACATATATGCCATGCTAAGAGCAGGCCATATGAGCTATTATCCTTCAGCATGGAGGATACTGCAATACTCACATATCCTCAGGAATGTGCTCAATAAGTTCAAATAATGATATATTATTAAAATAACTAGAAGAGCTGTTTTCAACAGGGCAAATATCATATCCTGCTACACAAAAAGGAACAATAAAGGCCTGAAATGCCAACACTAGAGTGTATATAAAGCCTAATATTGAAACATATTAAAATGCAGATGTTGGCTATTTACTTTTGTGTGCATAAAGGCAGAGCAATCAAGTTTTTAATAGACCATCTTCCATTCCTCTCTCTGTCTCCCTCTCTCTGTATGTCTATCCTCTCTCCTTTATCATTCTCTGTATATCCCTCTCTCTCTCTCTCTCCCTCTCTCTCTCTCTGTCTCTCTCTACCTCTCCTGACACTTTAAGTAGATTAACAAAGCATTTGGGCGAACCAAAAACCCATCACACTGTCAAATTACACCATGCAAAGAGAAAAGTCTTCTTAATGTGTCGTCAGCTCAGGTTACAAAGAAGGAACACACACACACACACACACACACTGCAGCACGTCTGCTTCTTTAATTCCACTCTAGTCGCCCTGCAGCGCCATGAAAACAGTTGTTCCTTTTGATAAAATGGAAATGAGGTAAGAGGCTCAGTCCAGGACTGTGAGACTTCCAGCTCCCGCTCGCACTGCGGGGCCCTGCAGCTGGGCTATCCCCAGCTACGAGCATCGCAGGCGGGCTTGGCAAGGGGAGGAAAGACCTTCCCAACAGCCAAACTACAGAAAGTGAACTCACACCAACACAGGCAACATCGCACTTTGCTTGTTTGGCCTCTTAATCACCAGTATGTATACACAAACACACACACATACACCCTCAACTACTGGGGCCATGTCCATAGCATGCTGGTAATTGAGGTGTCTTCTCACTTCAGTGCAGCAGAAATGCATAGGGAGCTTGATGGAGGACAGGGCAGGGAGTGTAGGGAGGAGCAGAGATCGTGTAATACATGAGAAACAGTTACTCAGGCTCGAAACTGAAGTCTCTCCTCTCACAATGCTATCACACAGTGTTACTGAAGCAAGCCAGAACTGCAGAGGTGGAGAATTTATGATGTATGTATTTCAGTCACACTGGCAATCTCAGAGATGGTCTTAGGGCAGACTGAGAGAGGGAGAGAGCGAGGGAGAGAGAGAGAGAGAGAGAGAAAGAGAGAAATGTAGAAAGAGTTAAAACACTGAAATGAGTGAACTCAATAATGTTTCTTTACTTGTTAGACATAAACTCTCAGGGTACGTGTAAAAACGAAGACATAAAGTGAAAGAAATAGAGGGAAAAAAGAGCAAAGGATGTGAAATAAGGAGAATAGTATCGCTCACCTGAGCCGAGCCTAGAGTCCCACTGTACCAACGGACTAATAGTGGATCAGAAATCATATCACTGCTTTGGAAAGTGAACCACGTTTCTGCATTCGTGAGCCAACCTGAGCTGAGGCTCTGCCTTCTGGGCTCTCTCAGTTGTAGGAGTGAAAATACTAATATTTCACAATACTTGGCAATAGTCACTGCTTTGTCTAAAATGCAATTTCTTTCCATACACCTTCAAATATATATATATATATATATATATATATATATATATATATATATATATATATATAATAGTTATTTTGAAAATGCATGGCTTTCTCTTTCTCCTGTCAGTGATGACATATTGGTGCGTGTGTGACTGCAGTTGGATAGGCCTAGTAAATCTGACAGCCCCTGAGAAAGACTATAATATGTGACTCTGTCACAGCTACTCCAGAAGAGAGAGAGAGAGAGAGAGAAAACTCTGTAAATACAAGTAAATACTGCACACACAGGATCACGGGTGTGAGCCCTCAGCCTGTGAGGAAAACACCCTGGGAGGAAAGATCTAAACAAGCAGGAGTGTGCAAAAAAACAGCAGCAGTTATCGTTTAAAATGTGATTTTTGTAAATGAAAAGAGAGCAGTGTTGAATGTAGAGAGGGTTAAGAAAGGCGGGTGTTGTTTTGGAGCAAACGCAAGATTGACCTGCTTGTGTGTGACACGGCCCTTTTATTTGGGAGATGGGAGGGCAATGAGAACTGGCGCTCAGCGCTACAGTGGGAATGAGGAGACACTTACATCAGCGCCAGTGAACAGAGTGCCGCCGGAGTCAGCCATGTTCATGTAGTTACTGGTGTTCCCGAACTGCAACAGACACACAAAAGTGAGGAAAACAGTTAGACAGCATTCCCACAGAAAACATTCCCACAGAAAACATTCCCACATCGAGGCAGACGATGGCTGTAGCACAATGGAACAAAGGGTTAGGTGACCATGACAGCAAGAGAAGAAAAAAAAACAGAACAGGGATGTTACAAGAGGAGGGGCTCTAAGTGTCATTATTATTTTCCCGGCAATATGATTTGACATCTGTGCATGATGATTTGCTGTCCGGATTCGCTCCCTGCCCTGCCCTGCCCTGCCCTGCTCAGAGGGAGGGGAGGGTCTGATGTGATTTCGCAGGCCCCAGTATGGTTTTGCATTACAAAGAAGACTGAGCAGAAACTTGCAGTTATTAATGCTCAGGCAGCCGTGAGCGGGAGCGTGCAGCGCTGGCCTGGTGAAGCGCCCGAGTGGCACGGCGGGCAGCTGGGAGTGGCGAAGAAGAGAGAGAACACGGAAAACCGTAAGGGAGGACAGCGGAGGCGAAGATGTTCGGAAGTCGTCTCAAACGTGTGTAAGACGGGGCAAGCCCTCTTGTAGCAGCACCCCGAGGCTCTGCTCCAAACCCCCAGCACTTGTAAGCATGTTAGCAGGAACGCTCACGTGAGCTTACAGTTCCCATGGACTGGAGGTTCGGAACACATGGCGGCTGTGGTTTTTTTTGCTTCTACGGGAATCAGAACTCAAAAATAACAGAGCCTTATTTATTTTATGCACCTTTTACAAACATTTGTGCATGTGTAAATCGTGAATCTTGTATCACTTAAATCTTGTACGAGTTTATTGTGTATTGTGAATCTCACCATCAGTTAAATCGCATATGCATATATTGTGAACCACCTTCTTACAGGATTTTTATTACACTATTGGAAAATATGATTACATCTCTTGCAAGAAATACAACCTACACCTGTAATACATGAGGAGAAACAGGGGGTGACAACACATCCTTTCTTCTTTGTTGCTAGTCATTTTACTGGCTGTGTTGTACATGCTTCAGTGGAAACCTTGGGCACTTTGTATGTTTGTGTGTGTGTGTGTATTGCTGCATTTTATGGCCAACTTCATCTAGACTGGCCTACGTTCATGTAGACTTGATAAGACATCTTTTCTGCTCTCCGGGTGGGAGTCATCACTCTGACAGGTAACAACAATGTAACAGCCTCATAATGAATTATGGGGGAGCAACTGGAGGGCCAACACAACTGAGGCCCCTCAATGACCAAGACACACACACACACACACTCACACACAGATGAGTGCCTACTGTAGCAGTGTCTCTTCTTTGGCAGTATGTACAAACTCATTCCCACTGTGTTGTTCACAGGCAGAAGAATCAGGACATTTGCTTAATTATCTTCTCATGGAGAGCAAACAACAGCAGAAGCAAACTCTGCTCAGAGGTGACAGAGAGGAGCATCTATTCATGTTCCTGTTTTGTTACAGCCCCCTTTTCTTCTGAGTGGTTAGTACGTGAATGTAATTACCGAAGGAACTGTAGCTAATCAACTGTGAATGGTATCCATTAATTAGTTAATGCCCTGGAGAGACAGAGATAGAGATAGATAGACAGATGAGAGAGAGACAGAGAGAGAGAGAGAATGAGCTTAAAATGTTAATGTCAAAATTCTACAGTGATCTGCAAAAACACACACACACACACACACACACACACACACGCACACACCTCAGAGCATCTGGTAGAGCAGGTGGCTTCAGCTGATCCAGGGCAAGCTTTCACCTGACTGTGCTTTGTAAAGAGGTTCACGCATGCATACACATACACACAAGTGTACACACACGTAAAACACACACACACACACACACATGCATGCATCCAAAAACCTCAACAATCAGTTGAACATCTGTCCAGAAGAGGAAAGGGAATGAATGACCCTCTTCATCATGCTCTCACTGAATCACTTATTTCATCTGCCTTCCTCTCTCTCTTCCTCTATCCCTTCTCTATTCTTCTCTCCTCCCCTCTTTCTCCCCCCGCTCTTCTCTGTCCCCTCCCCCTCTCCCTTCCCCCTTCCCCCCACCTCTCTCTCTTTCTCTCACTCCCTCCCCCCCACCTCTCTCTTCGTCTCTCACTAGCTGTCTGCAGTATTCTGTCCTGCAGTATTTTGTTATCAGCAGAGTGCTGGTCTGCTCTGGATCTTCTTTTAAACTCCAAGCTGAAGTCCAGAAATGCCCCTATCTACCCCTCGGGGCAATGCACTGATGGCAGGAGAGATAGACAGAGGGAGGGAGGACTATCCTGTCTCTGTCTCTCGGAATGGAGGCAAATGAGAGTGAGGAACAGAACATGCACAAAGGGGAGACAGAGCGTGATCACACAGTGCATTGTGGGAAGATGTGAGGGGAGTGCATGCCTCATTTCATCATTAATGGCAGTGCAGCTGCAACACAAACTCAGCAAATAGTGTGTGTGTTTGTGTGTGTCCATTTGTTATGTGTATACATGTATGACTTGTATGTGTATCATGTGCAGTGTGTTTAAATGCTATGCGTGTGTATGTGTATGTTCAGGGCGGGGTTGCATGCATATATCTGTATGGGAGTGTGCGTGTGTGCATGCGAATGTGAGTGTGTGTGTGTGTGTGGGTGCAAACTGCCATTGCTCCAGGCCTTAAGTTATTCATTCAAACAATCAGCATTCAGGCCGATGTCAGTGCCACTGCCTGCTGTGTGTAAGGCCTCATCCTCACCCCCCCAGCCACACACACCCCGTACCTCATGAATATTAACAGCTACACACAAAACAAACGACAAGCCCACATCAACCGCAGGAGAGGCCTGTGCCCTAATACACATACACCATGTCCCACACCAATGGCTTATGGCACGCCGTCACTACACATGAGTTTATACATTTGATTTTTGGAGTCTGATTGGCTCGGTGCAATAGAACAGCAAACATGAAAGTGGTTGTTACAGCGACCGTGGAGGAGAATGGATGATTAGGTGGAGGATATCCAGATGTCAGCAACAGAACTGTGGAGTTTGTTAATAATAATAAGAATAATACTATCAATAACAACAACAACTAATAATAATATTACAAATACCGCACAAATAGCACACATTCTCACACCCTATTCTTCAGCTAGCATGTAATCACTTCTGAACACAGGGAGGGGGTCTGAGCTGGACGCAGAAGCAGATTATTCCAGACATGGGAGTGGGCGGGGCTGGTGGGTGGGGCTTTGGGGAAGAAGGAAAGAGGGTGATAGAGAAGGAAAATAAGGAAGTGGGTCAGATCAGACAATGAGGCTTCTGTAATTAAGCGGACGAGGAGGGAATGGGGGTACCTCGTTAGTGTGCAGTAACGAGCAGAGAGCGTGCCCCAAAAGGACTAACGAGCAGCCCAATCAGATCCATACTGAAACGAGATTCATTCGTTCATGAATTGAACTGCTTTGTTTGGAGAGCTTGGGGTAGAGGTGAGAAATTCCATCCGTCCGAACGTGTCTGAGGTTACAGGAAGCCGAGTGCACAGAACAATAGCGCCAGCGTCCACCGAGCAGGCACACCTCCTGATCCTCCCACGACGAGCAGCTGAGTATCTCCAACACCGCAACCCACCAAACCATATTCCACCATGTTCAGAGCAGTGGATTATGGTCCGTGACACATGAGAACATGAGTGGCTGTGCCGACAGCCTCCACTGTGGCCCGTGTGTTATTTGTCCTGCTCCGTGTTCAGCAGAAGAGCCGCTGTCTTGTTTAGGCTATGGCTGCGTAGGCTTTCGTAACCCCAGTGCAGGCGTATTCTTATGTGTGCGTGTCCATGGGGAAATAAACAGCTTGGCATCTATTATAATGCAGCGAATTATTTGAAACCATCCCCGCCCCGGGCGTGAACAATATTGCAGTGCCGTGACACCCCCTCACGCTCAACACCGATTCAGCCGCTGAACACACGGAGAATGAGCCTGGCTCCACCGTGAATGATTACAGACCAGGAAAAGAAAAGAACCAGAGTTATATGGTAGTTATCCCTGGGCTATGGATTGGACTCAAATACACTGAATATGATGCTTACTTGATTCAAACTCTCTATAGGTTGAACGGTGGTCAGCAATGCATTCTTGATAGTTCAGTGAGTTCTGCACCAAGCTGACTCCAGAACAGTGATTTGGTGAAACCAGAAGTCCACTTCTGCCTCTGGAGAACAAGGTGCCCAGATACAGCAATGACAGCTCCCTCCAATTCAAACTAACTCCCTCCCTTCCTCTCTCCCTCCCTCACTCACTCACTTACTCCCTCTCTCCCTCCCTCCCTCACTCACTTACTCCCTCTCTCCATCCCTCCCTCACTCACTCACTTACTCCCTCCCTCCCTCCCTCCCTCACTCGTTTCATTTTCTTGCTTTATGAAATGGCAGCCTGCCAAAATGAGGCCTCTCATTGGTTGGGGCTGAGAGAACACAGGGTTGGAGGTAACATCAGTTGCATTGTGGGTAGGGTGAGGCACAGTGGGTGCTGTCTTTGATTTCAGAGGTCTCTCTAGACTAAATGTACTCTCATTTACAAACCAATACAACACTGAGCATATGCACCTGGACATCACAGATCACAGGGACTGTTCCAAAGCAGCACACAGTCTCACATGGAGCTCACGCACACACGCAAAAACACACACACACACACACACATCGTAGTACATTTGTAAGCTCACTCTTTGGTCTGGCAGGGCCACGCAGAGAGTTAAAGCTGAGTTGTTTTGATCCACAGGAGAAATCGATTGCTAAAACTCAGTTTAGAGCTCAAATCATTACACACCAGCCCTGAACCCAGCAAGAGACTACAGCTTTCCTGTGAGAAACTTCACATGAGTCACTCTCTCTCCTTTGCTCTATTTTACCAGATTTCTATCTCTCTCTCCCTCCCTCCTTCCCTCTCTTTTACACTCACTCCTCTCCTTTCTCTTTTTAAAACCAAACAAACCCACAGTGGAAAACTAAACAGTGGGAATGGGCTAAAGAGAGACGAGCAGAGAGAGTGAGAGAGAGAGAGAGAGAGAGGGAGAGAGAGAGAGAGGGAGAGAAAGAGAGAGAGAGTGATAGGGAGAGGGGGGAGGGAGAGAGATGAGTTTGTTTGCGTGTCATTTGAGAGTTAGAGCCCATGTGACAAACAGAAAGAAAAGAGCTGATGTTATCGTGTATCTGGATGCAGCAGTTGACAGTTTCATTCAAAGGATGTTCCAATCCCTGCCCCCCAATACACACACACACACACACTGTGCATTCCTTCTGAGCTCTCATCACAAAGGAGATGCTTTAACCCTTGACAGTCCAATTAAAAGCAGTTCAGTTCTTGATTTGATTTTTCCCTGCCACTCACCTATAACAGTACACCCTATGTTCTACCTCTCAGTAATAGAACACAGCGCTTAAGGAACACGTGATGGCAGCTCTTAAAAGCTCTGTGATAAATGCAGCAACACGGCAGAGTTAATCAACAAAGTTATTCAAGACTCCTTGATTGTGGTTTAACAAAACCAGGCTCCCCAAAAGCACAGCAACTTCATTCATTCGATGTTAACCACTTGCCTTCTAAGACTGCAGCAATATAAGAACCTCTCTTTCAAATGAATTCAGGCATCAGGTGTGAGACACATTTGCTTAAGTGAGCTTGGGTAACTGGAGAGTCCATGATGAAACTGGAGATCAGCCTTTGTCTGATTCCTGGCATGGGCGTGATATGAAATTGACCCAGGTAATAACAAATGCACCTATTCCTGTGCACTTGTGTTCTGGTTGCCTGAGCAGACCAGGGTGTATTTCTGCCCCACAGCCTTAAATCATCCAGTTCAAACAGACACACACACACACACATACAAACACACCTGCACCAGCAGGACACAATTCTGCCAAACACAATGAGCGGCAAGGTGGCTAAATGGATTATGGGGTGCTGTGGTTGAACGGTTCAGAATGTGCTGCTGAAGAGAGATGGGCAACCGTGATTAGTTAACCAATCACAGCGTCAAGTCAGAACAGACATAATAACAGTCAAATAACTGAAAGACCTCCTGACCAATGAGAGACCTGATCACAACAGCTGATTTTGATGATGATGATGATGATGTTGGGGCACAATGTACAAAATATGCAAAAACAAATTTTGCAAAAATCTTTCGGACAGCAGCTAACACTTCTGTTAGGATCATGCGGGGTTTCAAGATCCTTACTAGATCCTTAAAAGAGTGGGGATATCCACACTGAGGCTGGTTCAGGCCCACATCAAACACACTGTCATGACGAACCATAGTGATCACTGGGTCAAAAGGCCCACTGGAACCATTTGACTTCAGATCATCAAACATAAATGTGAACTTTCCTCAGGCTGCAGAGCAGATCTCATTCCCAGCTCACTCAAAAGTGTGACGGAGGGCCTCGTGCCAGAATGTCAGAATGGTCTTGATGACATCAGCTGCCACCCACCGCCCAGGCATCTGTTATTGTGCTGTAGTAGGCTCAGCCTTAGCAGCGAGGCCATTTTGTCATGTCTAAACACCTGCTGCGTAATGCAGACCCCTCTACCTCCTCCTGCTCGCCCTCGCCCTCTGCAGCCGAGGCCCAGTAGGACACGCTGAGACCCCAGGGTGGTACAGAGGTGCCCGGAGCAGCCCGGAGGGACCCAGCCCTCCTCTGCTCTGCCTGTGGAGGGCTTACACTGATCACAGTTTCACCTCTGATCCTGCGAGGAGCAGATGCATCAGCTCAGGCCTTCAGAAAGACTGGCACGTTGGCACGTGAATGCACACACACACACACACACTCACACCTCACATGCTTACACACACAAGCACGTCCACAAATACACACACAAGCAATCTAACACATGCAGAAACGCGTGCAAGAAAGATCTCACATACAAAGCAATCATGAGAGCGAGTGCAGGTCTGTCAGAAATACAGTCTTCAAATCACTTCAAAGGGGCAATTTTCAAACAGGAATCGCTCATCCTCAAAAAGCATTCTGTATGTAGTTGGACAATTTTGGCACAGCTCTTCTGAATGCTGCTTTGATTCACTGCACTCATTGAACACAGACACCCATCTCCCCTTGCTGTAACCCACCTCCGTCTTCCATTTCCTGTCCGTTGCACACAAGCCTCTAACACGCATTAGCGTGCACCCAAAAGCCAAAGCTACCAGACCCCCCCCCCCCCCCCATCACCACCACCCATGGCTGCCCTGGTTCCCACTTACTGCCCTTTCGATAAGACCTCAGCCGGTACAATGCCGGCCAGTTGTTCGGTCTCTATAAATCTATGAAACACAAACTGCTAAGAGCTGAATCATATATCAGTCCATTATTCTGCTTGGGCTTCAGTGTATTAAACAAATGGATCGGTGTACAGCTGCAGGGAGTTAGCTGGAGGGGTAGGGGGGGCAAAGGTTATTGTCTAATTTAAATCTTGGCTGCCTTCCCAGACCTGTGCCACATTCCAATTTGTGGCTGTGTAGCTCTATGTTCCTGACAGAAGAGCCTATCAAAAGAACAGCCATAGTTGGACCTTCAACAGGTTGTGGGCCAGATAACCAGAGTGACTGAAGCTGATCGGTCGCTATGGACCATGATGATGGGAATGATGGGAATGTTTCATCTGGTTTTCGTGTGACACTTTGCTCTTTTTTCTGTGCAGTAGTATCAACATGACAAGCACATGTAATGAAAGACTTTTTTCAGCTGTTACATGGAGATACTGGTGGCGTCTCAAGTTTCAGACCCTGAGCAGAGGGTTTACAGCCAGAACGACAGGTGTAGCTCTATTCACCTTCAACACATTCAAGTATCAAACATATATCAATTACGAGCTCTTCATATTTAACTGACAACCTCGTAGCAAAGTAAGCTTTTAAACGGCTTGACAGCTCTGTGTTTGCAAGGGTGTGTTACTGCTTGCTGACAAGAGCAATCGGTTCTGAGTGCCTTGTTCATTTATTCCCTCCACATTTACACCTGAGCTGTCATCTTAAACATTTCCCATTTCAAAAGAACAGTGAGATTATGATAGCAGCGTCGGGAGAAATTACAATGCCTAATCTTCACCATTCATTTCATGTCATTATGGTGACATTTTTAGAGAGCTTAGGAACAAAGACGCACTGAGCATTCGTTCGGTGGCACTGCAAAATTATTCCTTTCCCGAATGCATGGAGGCACAAAGTTCAAAGAAAATGCAAAATATGACAGAATAAAGAATTACTGGAATTGTGCTGTGTTTGGGAGGGGGGGGGGGGGGTGTTCATTTCTGGGCAGGATAGAAGGAACTCATTTTAGGAAGCAAGGCACTTATTATGGAAAGAAAACCCACTTTTAAGTGGAAATCATTTTTTTGTGAGATGCTGACGCTGAAACAACAAGCAGAAGTGGCAGCACATTCCTCTCTACGTGCCGGTTTCCTGGAGGATAAAATCAAGCTAAGTATAGGTTTGCCACTAATGTGCATGTCAATCATTGCCAGCCCATGGACTGGATTCTAAGTTTTAACTTTTCTCATTTAAACATGAAACAGTAATTTCTTCCATCTTTCCAAGTGTTCTTTTGATTCAGTTTATATGGCAGACATATCTATGAATGCCGTATATGTATGTATTACATATTTTTTTTCTCTGTAATGAAAAAATGCTCTGATCTCACAACATACATTAGGCACCGATTCTACATCCTTACACATGTGGTTTTCATAAGCTGTTATCACTTGACCTGTATTTTACAGTGAAGTATCCTGCGGTTGAGTCTCAACCTGAGCTGAAGTCCAATAGCTAAACGTGCAGCACTGAAATAAAAATCTGCAGAAAGCAGTCGGCTGGTGCGGAGTCTTCCCCAGCCTCTACAGCAGCAGTCCTCTCCACTCTCATCTGTCTTCATTAAGCCAGCATGGTTGACCTGTTGTTCTAGCACTCTGTCACAGGGAAGGCCTGCAGGGACCCGGTGTGTAGTCCACTCTTAGCAAGCTTAGCTCCAGTCCACACAAAACCTCAACCTTGCAACGAATCGCTCAGACAGTTCTTGACAATAGCTGGCCATGTCGAGCCTGTAGCAGACTGCTCATCCAGAGTGTGTCAGCTCGGTAGCAGACTGTCGAGAGCTCCCGCAGAAACTTCCCCAGCAGTCTGTCATTCCGTCGCCTGGCGGTACCAGACAAAGACGGCAGCGAGGTGGAGGGAGACTTCATTCTCATAATTCACCTCTGCTGAAGACATCAACGCAATTGACTAGGTCTGAAGAGGACTGTCAAGACATTGTGAGGCTTCTGAATGAGAACGAGCTTACACACCATGCATCATTTCATCCAGATTTAGAACAGTCATCTTTAGGAATGAATGGAGACTGGGCAGGAGGGGATAATGAATAAATCTGTGGTTCACACCATTATGGTTTTTTCACATGTCGACCAAATGAATGCTTCTCAACACCGTTCAAGGGATCCCGCGGCCTGCAGGAAATTTGCCTTTGGCTGTTTGGTACTCTTATTACAAGATTTCCTTTCAGAGCTGATCCTTCTGCAACAGGCCTCTGTAATCGCTCCCTTTATAAGGGTCAGTATAAAAAATTGCACTCAGTTAATGGTCAGAAAATTGACAGTGCCAAAGATCAAGTGAGGGTTTATTTCCCCCCGGTCTCCCTTTCATCCAGCAATATTCAAATCAAACTCCATGTGACCAATGCAATGCAGACTAATCTGTCATCCCTGTACTCTTGCCAGAGGCACTGAGTTTCACACGCTGGTGGAGATGCTGTCAGATCAAAGTTGTCATGTATAACAAAGCATGTTTAAGGGATAATTAGGGCCAGATGGCTGTTTCTGGTGCCAAGCTAGACAGGCAGTCCATATGCCCGTCTGTGACACATCTGCATGACTGTAAGCAAGGCGACTCTCACAAGTGTCAGTCATTCCCATCTCCATGGCTTTGATGACAGGCTCCGCCTTTGTTAGAGCACGCTAATGATCATATGCTGATGCAGCACGGCAGTGCAAACATGGTCTGGGTTGGCGTTCATTCTTGCACAAACCAGTCTATAACAAAGGCTTGTGGAGCAGACCAATCATCAGATGCCTAAAAGCATTCTGGGCATTAAATGGGAATGTGGGTGCAGAATTCAAAGTTCCCAGGAACTGGTCTGGTTTTCAGTGCCTGTGCTACAATTTATGTACTGATGACCTTCAGGTTGGTTGTTTCTGTAGCCAGAAGCATGCTGGACTATTTTTCAATTTCTGAAATTATGACTAGCCGAGCAGTGTTAAACAACACATTTCTATAAATTATGATGTGAAAAGAAGGCTTTCATAAATAGTCTCATAAAACCGATATAGTGCATGTAACCCCATCTGGGTAATTTTGAAATGAACACTCTTGACTAATTTTGGCAGAGCAGCTGCCAGTAACAGTAATACCCGCTTTCATATCGCCCAGCAGATCAACACGGACCAGAGCGCGTTTGGCATGACGCCTTTCCCATAGCATTTATTAACTGTGTAGAAACAGCATATAATGTTTTCCCTGATCCAAAACACACAGCAGGAGCTCTGGGGCCTAATTCGTCATTGTTATTCAAGAGCTCGCTCACCCAACACTTAAAACAAGATCCTTCTAGATTCTAATTAAACACTAAGGTACCTCCCAAGGGCTCAGCTTTGGCGGAGCAAAGCTCTTTGATTTATGTAGTACTTTGTTGTTAGTGCATACCGGCTCGCCTGTTGTGAGCGTACTGCTGCTGCGTATGCGCACAGAGCAGTTACTCATATTTGTTAATTAACTCCCGCTAACAATGTTTTCCTCCACGTTGTGGCAAAAATGCAACACACCGAACACAAATATGCCCCGTTATTTCATGTCTCCACCTTCAAGCAATTAAGGTGAAGATAATTTGCTATCTATTGAGCCCTCGCTGGGAGGGGAAACTTTCGAAGCATACCAAATGACGGACGTTTAGCGTGCCCAGCCAGCTAGCGCGCGATACTGATGGGCTTTCAAAGCTCTAATTAGCCCTCAACCTCGTGGCCATCCGACGGAATCCCGCTGAAGTGCTCGCGCGCCTGTGAATTACTCCAAAAATCGCGGCTCTCCGCTGCTAGCCCTTCAGCCGCACAATCATCAGACGCAAACACTCTCGCCCACTGCGCCATCACGGAGATTAGATGCCGCCACTACAGAATCAGTGAGAGTAGGCACGAGTACTTCGCTACAGTAATGTCACAGAGATTAAACATGGTGGCAACACACTCACTCGGATTAGTCGGTAACTCAGTAATTCACAGTGACTTAGATTAGATGGTAACTCTACCACTTCAGCACAGCGAAGCTGATGCTCAAGCGCTTTCCAAATGCGGTGTCACTGATATAAGACCGAAACAATTTTGTACGGCAGGATGACTGAGAACACGCATGCTTGGACTGCAGACTTGCTGAAATTAGACACCATGCCATTGCTGAATCATAAAGATAAGACACAACTCTCTCCTACAGAGATGCTAAGATTACACAGTGATGTTACACATAAGGGTTTCTAAGATTAGGTATGTGATCTTTAGATAGACATATTCTCACCATGTTGTTGCAGAATCAAATTTGGTTGTTCAGGTCAAGATAATTAAGTGCCTAAAATCAATCCCAATAAAAGAGAATTCTGTGTACTGTATTGTCTTAAACCCTATGTTTTAAAGTGGATATAGTTTCATACAGATTCTCTCCAAAACTTTGTCATTAAGCTTCACTCTGCACAATGAGCCCGTACACACACCAATTAGGAATCATGTTATTCTTGAATGTCCACATGTCCACAGTAAATGCACTATTGACTGGGACCACCTCGTTCTGTAGACTGGGACCGCCTCGTTCTGTAGACTGGGACCGCCTCGTTCTGTAGACTGGGACCGCCTCGTTCTGTTTATACTCGTTTATACTCGTCTCGTTTACCTCCATTACAGGAGGACAGAGATAAAGCAGATAGCAGCTTAATTGCCTTTAGCCTTTGACAGAACACAGATGAACAAGCTATATACTTTTACAGTCTTACACTTTTACTTTTTTTTGGGGGGGGGGGGGGGGTTGTTGTTTGTTGGAGGGATTGGCTAGAAATGACCCAGCACCATGGGAACGGCAGTCTGTCCTTCGCTATCTCCAGCTCCTTTCAAGCGCCACATTAACCGCCATCATTACTTTGTTTTGCGTCCATGTTTTACTACACCGCTCACAAACATTATGGTGGCATGGGAGAGAGGGTTACCCACCCCCACACACACACACCCCGAAGCTCTCTACTCTTCAGTGATCTGATGTGCGAGTCAGGAGAGGATGAGTGTGATCCTGTGGGAGGGTTATTGGTGGCGAGATATGGGGGGAACGGTCATAAAACAATACTCCGTTGAGTTCAGGCGACAGGATTGAGAGGTTACTGCTACCATCTAGCAAAACGGCTGCTCTACTGCATCTGGTGACCCCAGGAAGAGTGGAGCCCTGGACTCAGCACAAACACACACACATATTGGTATTTTCGATTCTTCAAGGCCCAATACAAATGCTCTGCACTGTTGAACAACTCCCTGCAGATACGAGACATGCATTTTTAAACAAGTGCAGGGACCATTAAACATGGCACACCTACCACCATCCTTTAACCCAGAGGTGCCAAAATCTGGTCCTGGTAATCTACCGCCCTGCAGAGTTTAGTTCCAGACCTAATCTAACACAACTAACCCTGTTAATGAATACATCAGCGGCTTCTTAATGCCTGGTATGCAAGATTAAGGTGGGAACTAAACTCTGCAGGACGATAGTTCTCAAGGACCAGATTGGGCACTGCTTTAACTCCATGTTTGAATCCTGTTCACATCGTAGATTAACACACTCAACAAATGTGGTAGATTCGAATGAATATACCATGAAAAAACAAGAATGAGAAAGGTTTGGTCCAAGTAACTATTTTGGACCCAGGCCCCTAAAAGCAGTGGTCAGCTTAGCAGTAAAAGCTCGGAGTGACACCCTGTCTGATATCTCACAATGACCTTTACGATCCTTTTGGACAATGGAGCCATGATAACAGATAAAGGATGGAGAGCCCTAACTGAACAGTCGCAGGCTTTCATAAAACCACACAGTGTGTCATTATTCTCACACTCTCCCATTATGACTGGTTAACCTTGGACAACTGTGCTGTGACACTTTAATCAAAGCCCAGTTAATGCCGCTGACACTGTGTAATCCTTCGCCCACATGTCCTACACAGAGAGGCGGAGAAAGAAAGTGGAAGGAAAAATGGATGGTAGGAGAGAGAATGTTCACCCGGGAGAGGAAGTTCAATACAAGAAGCTCGCTCAGGACAGAAATGCTAGTGACCAATTTGACCATGATATTTAAAGAGTCAGCTAGGAGCATGATAAGTGTGAAGCTTCATGATATTGGTTGATTCATTATTCAGATCAGTTCTAATCACTGGCTGTCAACAAAGATCTTCTAACTTTTGTTCAGCATTGTTTTAAACTTTATGGGTTTATATTAAAACTACATCAACAGTAAACAGTGTTCTAGGCAACCTTGTGATAGCATTTGCCTGCTACTACTGCAAGAAATGGATTTAAACTCAGTATTGTATTATATGCTCAGCTGCAACAAAGCACTCACTGCACAAGAGAAATCCTATGGGTTGTTCCTCTCAACATAAAGCCCCAGACCTCTCACATTAAAACCTCTCTCTTTATAAAAATCTCTATAAATACTTGGGTTTCACTGCCTTTGTTGAGGCATTATCATAGCAAGAATATCTGCATATGTAGCTGGACTGGATGCAGCCGATTTGAAAAATGCACCAACACCAACATTCTCATCCTGATTCTAAAAAGTGCTTGATGAAAAATATAAATAATAATGGCATAAAGCCACTTTCTCAACAGGAATTCCATTGGAAGCAATAATAGGAGCAGCCAGCAGGGGCACCATTTCGTATAGACACCACTGCAGTTGAAACGTATGTAAAAGCTCCCTATGGTGTTTTCCAAAGCCATGGAAACCACTCCATTACCATCACAGCCTGTAGTCATCATAGCTAGCCCTTATTGAAACAGCATTGTCAGTAAACTCTTACTTCAAATATCAGTCTGTCCACAGATGCACGGCAGACCACTACAAGTCTGGCAAAATTAATTAAACTCCTCCTGCCACGTGTCATTTAGCAAACTACCAGGGACACCTCTGTTAATCTCTCACCTGGTTTCAAATGGGCAGGTAGTGGGTATGCAAACCTAATGTTAACTCCTCTCCCCCACACATCAATAGTTTCACCATAAGTTCCAGATGGGAACCATCTGTTCAGCTTCTCTAATATGACTTTATTACAACCTAAACGCAACATTCAGTTGCTCTGTAGTAGAGAGGTATGGGTGGGCGTTTCTGCTAAGGATGCTTCTGAGGCCAATAAAAATCACATCAGCGATGAAGCAATCACTGTACGATTGCTGAAGCCGATCTACAAAGCAGCCACTCTGCACGTTGGTTCCACATATGAAAAAAATATCATTGCTAAGGGAAACCATATGTTTCAGTGAAAGGCACCCTGTTTCAATCATCTTTTCTTTTTGTCCCCAGAGTGCTCACCGAATCCTCTGGTTTTATAACTCGTTCCTTTCTTTTCTCATTCAACATCAAACCGAGAACATGTGTCAAAACGTGTTACAACACAATCAACCTCGAGCACACTTTCATTCAGCCACCTTAATGAAGAAAGGTGCTGGAAAACCAAGAAATGTGGGCGTCACAGACTTCTCAGGAACTGGAGGGTTGTATTACAATGGAAAACATGCAGTCATGGACACGAAAACAATTTCATGGTTGGCGAACCGGAAGACAGTGCAAACATGTGTGTGAAAGGTCCCTATTCTCCTCCATGTGTCTGCGTCGCCATCATCCAGCGCACTGTAGTCAAATGATTAATTGCCCCGGGTTGCTCCATCAAGCAGAGTGGACAGGATGAGCTTCCAAGCCATTGAAACGAGTGTCCTTGGACGGAAAAGCTCAGTTTTGCTTAGGCTTGGGGTCCAGAGCACAACTGCAACCATTTCTGAATGGCACTTTGTGGTTCAGACAAAACTAGACATTTGACACTGGGGATATGGTTCGTAGTGAAGGGCAGAATGCCATCAGCAGCATTGTAATCTGAGCTTTGTCATGATGGTGATGATGATGATGGTGATGTGTGGCTTTAATCTACACGTGGAAATGAAGCAAATCCTCTCAAGGATGAGACTGACAACCGAAAAATGAGAAGAGGAACAAAGAGATACAGGAGGGGGGTGATAAAGAGAGAGAAAGATAAAGAAAAAGTGTGTAATATCTAACATTTCATTTAAAATAAATTATGGCAAATTACATTCCCGGGGAAAACAAAGAGTCTTTATTCTTATCAGTCTAATGCACTCCTATAAAAGATCCCATTAAAATCCTGAGAGAGGGTGATGGTGCTTTTCCAATTTATATTAGCTTTTTTTGTGGAGACTATTAAAGTTTATTTATTGGGTGAAGATGACTTGGAATGGGCACAGTATCAGTGCTTGGGGTGGAACTGGATTAGGAGGGATTTGGGCATCACCCTGCTGAATTTGTGGTGGTATATGACATCCTGTGGAAGGGGTGGGGCCAGATGAAGGAGCAGTAACTGATGACCTCTCTAAGCCAATAGCAAACATACACATGGTTACCCAATTTCCATAACAGCACCCAGCTGTGCTTGAAGACCTTCCTGGTTGGGAACCACAGGATGAGAAAATATAAACATGGAAGAGTGGCAGTGGCCATGGAAATGACAAAGGAGAGCCCGGCAGGTCCTCACCAAAGTCTGACATTAATGCGAAAGTGCTTTAACTTTTCATAATGAGGAAAAAAAAAAAAAAAGAGATGTTACTTCCTCTGTTCATTTGAATGTGTTCTGTTTGCACATTCAAATGAGCCGTTTTATTTACTCCCCTTTTCTGAACTCTGCTCACTGAGTCCTACTAGTGTTTGAACACCTGCTGTTTTTGTCAGTCCATACAGAGCAAGCAACAGACGCAAAGGATTGTGGGGACTAATGGAATAATCAGTTCAGAATAATGATTTCACCTCATCATTTGAGGCATGATATCAGATGTCTCATTCTCTTGCCACGTTAATGAGGGCAGAGGTCGCCATCTCTCTCTCTCTCCCCTCTCTCTCTCTCCTCTCTCTCTTTCTGTGTGCTAATGGAGGCCAAAACAAAGACTAAAGCCTGCATGAAATGAAGAGGCTAAACGTGTGGAGCAAAGTCAGTTAAGCAGAATATGAAGCTGATATGAACCCTGCAGCATTTGGCGTCGGACCTCAGGTTGGACAGCGGTGTGACACAGCCTGAATGTAGGGCCAGCTGAAAGCTTTACTAGTTAACGTTTCACTCGACGTGTTCATTACAGACTCTAATAGGGGCTGGTAAAGCAGTGTGTCAATTACCCAGTATTCCCCATGGGCAGAAACACAATTAGCCATGGATCAGGCAGTTTTTAAACCACTGGTTAAAAACTTCAAAATTAAGAATTAAATGTTTGTGTGCAGGTATCATAATGAAGCTTTTGACATAGAATATTATGTCTGGGACAAACTGCTACTTGAGTTACCAATTCGCAAATGGCCAACTAGCTTGTAGAAAACAGCATAGAAAAATCACCATTCCTGAGGGCAATGAGAGTGTTTGCTTCAATAAATCAGAGTTGATATTCCTGGAGGAAAACCAGGAAAGAACAACAGAGAAAACCAAAAAGATGACATTTGCAGCCATGATATAGGCATAATATTGCCTGCAGTTACAGAGGAGACGTCTACAAGGAAGGGCTTGGCTGCTAGCGCTAACAAGATAAGTAAAAACATCTCTGCTTCTGAAACACCTACAACGTTCAGCCAATCCTGTCTCATGTCCTAGTGAACATCCAGCCAATCCTGTCGCATGTTCTTGTGGAGCCTAGGTTATGACCCGAACAGGCATTTCTTTCTGTTCCGCTTCTGTAGGTTTAAGGTCATGAGGATTAGAGTGCAATCAGTAGTCCAATTATAATCTCAGAAATGACATAAAAGATCACTGACACAGGAAATCACTACATGGGGTGCGCTGATACTGTTTATTGGGGTTGTAGATAAAATTAGATGGATATATTCATTGGCTGTGTGACGGCAATCTCCTGGGATGCACTTGACTGAATAACCAATTTTGATGCCAAAATGTCTAGTGGATACAAAAGATATAAAATCTGAACAATATAGCAATTAAAAAGGGGGCACTCACCAGCCCTTCTGTAATACCTCACATCATATGTAACACCATGCCTCATATGAGATATACATTTTCAAAAATATGGATAATTGTTTTCCTAAGACATCGTAAGTTTATTCTGACAAAGTGAACAGACTGGGCAAAAAGTACTGTCAGTGCTAAACCCTGTGCCTTTCTAATGGGTGCTAGCCAATCAAAGAAAGAGCTTCCAGACTCCATGCTGCTAAAACAATGTTTGGAAATGCTCGCTGTCAGTCTTATCAGGGGCGCTTTTGTCATAAGTGGAACATCTCCTGACCAATCAGCATTCCAGGCTGGCAATCTGGCTTCTGAGGTCTTTGTCCAACAAAAGGACAAGGACATCATAACCCTCCTGCAAATGGCTCTCTGGCATCAATGCAACATGAGCCTGTTCCCTGTGAGCTGCCAGAGAGAGAGAGAGAGCGAGGAGGAGCACACACACCCCCCCATCCACCCCAAAAAGATGAGCCTTCAAATCTTTGTTCAGCTCAGTCTCATGGGACGATTTGGTGACACTCTTCTGCAGGGATTTAATCAATGATGCCTTTCTCTGCTTCAGCTCATCTTCTGCAAAACATTAACATGCACACACACACAGACAACATGCACCTTCACACGAGTGTGTGTGTGAAACCTAATGATATCTAGTGATAAAATATGGTAATATGACTCCAATGTCTTGGGCCAACTGACCTGGTCTCTGCGTGGCTGGCATTTATTTGATAAGTCACTTGTGAAACAAGCTAAAAATGGAATTCTGAAATGTGGCTGTGCTACATCAGGCAGATTGGGTTTGATCTTCCTCGCCTCTCACTCAACCCATACGAGATTCAGTTTCCAAGCCACTAAGTTCAAAGACAGTGTCTTAAACTCACCATCAGGGGGCGCCATGGTTGGCCCCAAGCAAGCCCTCTAACACACAGATGTAGTGAGCTTCCATGGTGTGTTTGAGCACATGTATAGATCTCAGCTGGAACCTACAGTGTGTCTCCTTACATCCCCGTGTGCTGCCTTGGTTTCACTAGATTTGAAACACCACAGCTGGTTTCAGTTCAAAACCCATTTGGGTTAATGTGCCTGTTTTTGTGTAATGGCTACTAAACCTCTTCTGGTGAATGTGAATTGTCATAATTCCATATATTCGATATTAGAGTGCTGTTGCTTGATGTTAAAGTGAGCACTTTAACTACTGTAGCAGTCTATAATCAACGAAGAGTAATGAGATATGAAATAAGAGAGTCAACACCCAGACCATTACACAGGAGCAAGATACCTCTTCAGTGTTCATTCCTTTGCCATGGGAGGACAGCAGAACCAATCAGATTTGACTTCATTTCATTGACTTCAAGGTTACTTTTGCATCGGTCCAGACCATGACGCCTGGCCTAACAGCATATAGACCTATGTTTGGGAAGATATGCTTGAAGCAGGTTAATCAAAGACAGTGAGGGTGAAGACGTGCTCTGTAATAGCTGATCTCATCTGGTTAATGGTGGGTGTCAGCTACAGATTAGCATAATTACATTTATCAGCCACACAACAGCACTCTATGCAGATAATCAATCACATGAGGGCGGGGTCAAAGGTTGCTGGAGTTGCTGGAATGGGTGGAAAAGGCAGTAGCGATGAGGGAATTCTTTCTCAAACAACAACACACATACATACATACATACATACGCACACACACCCTCAGAGTGGCCATATTTGTTGTATCAAACACTGATAGCAGGAGCCTTGGCTATATTGAGCAGCACAGAACAGTATTATCTGTGTTTCCTCTGAAGCGGGCAGCGTCTCAGCCTACAGTGTTCTGTGCTCTCTGACATTCATAGGGTATGGGATATAGTTATAGGATATAAGACTACATCTGCTACCACAGAGGCTCTCTCTCATTCTGAAACCACAATTGCATCACAATCCAAGATCATCTAGGACAAGAATCAATAGAGAGAGGGAGAGAGAGCAGAAGAGAGGGTGTGTACGAGAGAGGGGGAGAGAGGGAGGGAGAGGGAGAGAGAGATGAGCACTTCATTTCATTTCAGTTCATCTTTCTGAAGGAAATGTTACATGATGAAGTCTCTTCAGCGAGTGGCTCTGTACAGGTCTGCTTTGTGACGTTCACTTCCCCACAGCACAGGGGCAGTGACGAGCGTAGCGCTCCTGTCCAACCTTACGCACAGGACACCAACGCCTCAAGCCAAACACCACAGTATGGCCCTGTTTTCACTCCAGTATTACAAATTAACCCAAATAAAACCAAGCAGATAAAAAAAGCTGTGTGTGCTGAATGCTTTTTGATGTCTGAGACACTGTCTCTCCTCGCACGTCCTTTATTCATACTGTTTGTTTATTTTAGCATTCATACCTTTATATCACATTCAAGAATTCCCCAATCTGTCATCACATTACACATGGTCCTCTTGAGGCATGTTTGAGCAATTGTAATGACATCAAATGCCTTCATCGGTTCAACACATAATGGCCCAGTACTGCTCATATTATGAAGTGATGAAAAAAAAGTACTCACGAGATGGGCAAAATGCACATTAGTGGAAGAAAACGTGAAACAACAACATCGCATCTGCCACCTCATCAGTGAACTCTGTCTAGAAGCCCTCATTAGAAACCCGAGGCCCAGGGTCGTTTTGCTTTCAACACTTCATCATTGTGGTGACCAGCATATCTGCTCACTGCCAATACAACAACACTTTGTCTGGGCAGCCACCATGGCAACAGTTATCAGTATTGTTGCAGTGTTGTCAAGGAAGTGCCGGAAACTGACAGAAGACTCAGTCTTTGAGGACAAAGGCAGAGGGCAAAGCTAAATTGTGGATCTCTGTGCCGGCTTAGAAGCACAGCTGCCTGTCATGAGAAATAGGGAATGGGGCAGGAACAAATCTGTAAATAAACAAACAAACACAAAACAAATTTCAAAAAGCACATAAAAATGTAAATGAAGCTGGCAGTTATTTTGGTGCAAGGAGTAAAAGTGTGTCGCTCTCTGTTCAACTTTCTGCTAAAAATATAAAAATACAGCAATGCCCCTCCCTCCAACTCTAGAAGTGCCAAAAATATAGCACTTCACGAACCCACTTGAATATCTAGAATATTACTTGGACTGACAGACTACATGTAGAAATAGAATTTGACGACAGGCTCAAAACAGGTATCTACTTCCTGTAGACTGCCTTGTATTAAGAATGTGGGTATATCAGGACTTGGGTATATCAGGATCTGGGTTTATCAGGCAGACACTGAGGAGAGCTTAAGACAAAGTAAGTTGCTGGCAGGGTGTGCTCATGTAAAGAAGAGTGGGGACAGGTGTGTAGACGAGTGTGGGGACAGGTGTGGGGGACAGGTGTGTAGACGGGTGTGGGGGACAGGTGTGTAGACGGGTGTGGGGACAGGTTTTTACACTCTAGGACCATAAAATGGAGCATCATCACATACTCAAACATTTACATTCTCATCCAATTTCAACAAATTGACCAAAACAAAATCTCACTTGCATGAGCTCATATAGATCATGCATCTGAAACATAGTACAAGTTTTATTAGAATTTCTACTTCTATAGGATTTGTATAATTAAAAAGCGAATCCTTTAATCTGTTACCTCCTGATGGACTTGTAGATGAGAACTTTACCTACAATAGATAAAAACAAAATCTACAAACCTTTTGCAATTTGCAGTTTAAATTAATGATGCAAAATTAAAGGTAGTTAAATTCAAATTAGCTTGAGTGCTAGTATGCTTCAAGGCACCAAACTAATTAACAAACTTTATCCTAAATTTTCTCTCTCATCAGTGCCAGACAGGGATGGGTTTGTGTAGCATCTGTGCTTCATGTAAATAGTCTGGAATACACTTTCACATTGCTAAACATGTAATCAAAGTATGTCAAAGTCAAAGTCTTAATGTTATGAAACTTATGGCAAGTGAGCATATTGTATAGATCATTGTGAGGGTCAAAAGATTGAGAGCGTCAATCCCGTGGCAAATGCCAAATTCCTTTTGCAACTTTGCACTGATGGGTTTATATTTTTAGTTCCTTATAGCATTTAGATTTAGGTCAGATTTAGGGGATTAATATTTGATATTAAGCTCCCATGGAGGAAAAAGTAAGACAGCTATACGGTTTAGACTCTTCCAGTGTGGAGTGTATGAAGTTTCAGAGAGACAGAAGGTTTAGACTCTTCCAGTGTGGAGTGTATGAAGGAGCAGCAGCAGCTGTGTACACTCACAGTGCAAACACAGAACAGAGAGAGAAGTTTAACCCCTACATGCCTGACCCACACAGCAGTGTGCTATGACCTCAGGGGGAAAGCGTGTGTGTCTGTCACGGCTTGTCTGAATGGGTGTTTTTGTTTGCTTTTGTCCCAGTGTAACAATGTGTGTGTGTGTGTGTAGGAGTTTGCTGGGGAGTAGGAGACTCTATGAGGGTAAATACCTCTGTAATTTACCATCTTAGATGGCTGTCCACATTTCCTACTTTTCTTTGTTCCAGTACTGGAGCATGAAACCACTGTTGCCCCAGTGTGACACAGTCCGGCCTTTGAGCATCTTCATCATACCCCAGTTTAATAAAACACTCTATGCTTACACCATAAAACCGTCCATAGTCATCACCCTTCCTACAGCAAAACAAAGGAGATTATATAAATCTTTATGACCAAGTGTAATACTAACACCATCCTTTGTCCATTTGTTTAGGATCAAATTATGATTTGTCCAATATGGTTTGGTGAGCAGGGAAGAGAACAAACTTGGTGTGTTTTACCATACTGTGTTTCTGAGGCAATTTGTCATGAGTGTGTACACACTCGCCATCTGTTAGTACAAACCCTCTCTCTCTCTCTCTCAAAAAAAACACACACGCACGCACGCACGCACGCGTGAGCACACACACACATACACACACTGCCTGACACAAAGTCCAGTCAGGTCGCCATGGCGAGGGAAGCACAAAGAGAAACGTCCATTCTTGCATATCTGAATGAAGCTTTTCATTAGAGGAGGGGGAGAAAGAGAGAGAAAAAGAGAGATAGAGAGAAACAGAGAGAGAGGGAAAGAGAGAGAGAAAGAGGGAAAGAGAGCAAGAATGGTCAGAAGTGCTGACAATCACCAAACTGTGGCCAAACTCCTCTGAGAAAAAAGCTGTCCCATTATCCTCATTACTGTTCCTCTTGCTATCTTGTTTTAACCAGTCCCAGACATTTTTGTACCTACCTCAAAAAGCTCAGAAGGTCAGGGTAAGGCCACACCATTAACATAGTCAAAGATAAATAAAGCAACAATGGATTCAATGTCCTGCTTTGACAAACATTCAGTTGATTCAACCAACTGAGCACCAATAGAGTGAATACTTGAAATCACATTACAACAACAACAAAAAACCAACTCCTTGTTCTAATGCCTTATGCATGTTTGGGGGGCCAGTCTAGTAGGCTAGTGTCTTAACGCCGTCATTTCAACATTGCTGTAAAAATTGCAAACCAAACAAATAAAAAAGCTTGAGGTAAAGCTCTGATCTTTAGAAGCACTTTAACACAAGCAAGCATGCAAGCATACGGGATCAAGAACTCTAATTCACTTGCAACAGAATGACATTAAAATATGTCAATGCAGGCATGCATGTAAGCTTTTAGAAGTGGGTCATTCTTCTTCTAAATGTCCCTGACAACTCCCACATGTGTGCTCTGTCTAAACGGAAAACTCAAGTCCAAACCACACTCATTACCCCCAGACCATGGAGCAGAGAACCAACCTACACCAGCCAATCAGGATCCGCATATGTAGGGGCCTGCAACCAGCGTTGCAAAAGCGTGCCAAAACCATAAGAGCAGGGGACTCGGCTTAGTACCGTATCTTATGGTGAATCATTCTCCACAACAAAAATGTGGATCACCAGCCTCACGCTCCCACTGCGATGTTTGTTGTTTGGGTTCCGGCACTAAAGTCTGAACACTGGTTGCCTGATTTCCTCCTTGATTCCAGTGCCACTACACAGCAATAAAACGCCTTTTTTCTGAGCTTGGGATCATTTTACCAACTCAGGCAGGAAAAAGTTTTTCATTTTTTCTCTCTTCTCGCTCTCCTTTAATCTTACCTCCCCCCCTTTTTTTTTTTACCTTATCCAGATTTCCAGCATCAACCAGAGCTTCATTAGACCTGAGTGTGGTACCTAATTAAGGTTCATGCCACTTGTTCTAATACGGCTGCAGATTTAAAGCAATCTGTGATGTTTCAAAGTGCTGCCGGCAGCTTTGGACTCAGCAGGCTTTAAAACTGGATTACCTCCTCTGACACCGACAGAACTCCTGTAACGGAGACACTGATCTGAATAAGGGATAAATAAGTTCCCTAAGTCCAGAACCACTTTACACAGCTGGGAGTGGCACAGAAATATCAGTGGGCAGAGAGTAAAATAGAGAGTAAAATATCAGTGGGCAGCCATATTCTGGAATACCGAACCCACACAATTGCTGCATGTCTCCCTGGCTGACCCCACAAAGAATGACGCTGGCGGGGTGACCCATTATACCACTGAGGTGTCTTCCAAACACTTTCCAACATCGTGCTTGTTAACAAATGCTATTGTGGGGTATATCTGTGGGCCTACATGTTCACGGGGTCTGTTTCCTGGTGAAGTCGTTCTACAAGAACCTGTCCAAATTTTCACTCACACACACACACAAACACACACACACAAATGTCAACGCATCAAAAGTCCGCTGTCACTGACTGTAGGATCTGTCATTTATACTTTCAAGCAAAGTTCCCCAAAGACACAAACCCCTGCATGAGTTCATCTCTGTCTCTGTCAAGTGCCTTGAAAACAACATCTGACTGACGGGATATGGCACTGCAGAGTTATCACATTCATAGTCTTCAGGGTCTCACAACTGCAGAGCTCTACAACACGAAGAATCATTATACTCTGAGAAGAAAAGGACTTTTCGGTGACTTTAGTTCTGTTACTTGATGGACGCAGGCTACACAGAGTTTGAGAAAGGGAGGATTTATTTAAAGTATGAAGTTAAGATAATATTAGACATCTGTTAGAACTTTTTTTGGAGACAGAAATACTGACTTGCCTCAACAAACACATGTAAAGTGAACACATTAAGAATTTGTGCTTAAAAAGAAAAACATTCCATCTATCTTTTCAAACTATCATGAACAATCATGTCACAATCACTGGCTACTGAATATAGTAAGACCTGAAGGGGAAATGTTAGGTATGTGCCTATGCATGTATCAGTAACCGAATTCAGGAAATTGGCTAAGATATGAACTGACAGCTTATAGAATGACATCACATACTGTGTATAGTATCGCAGGTTAGACGAGATGATACCATCTGACAGCTGAAAAGAGGTTTAAAAGATAGAATTCAGCTTACTTTTCAGACACCAGTGGCAAAGTAAATAAATAAGCTCTAGAATTCATGAGAAACGCTCGGGATCTTGCCGCTCTTTCTGTGAAAACTTTATTCACGTGCCCCAGTAACAAGATTTACAGACGGTCCTCACAATACCGGGGTCCCCAAATTACACAAGAGTTCCGTGAGGAGCGGATGAAAACATTCCGATCATATCAACCCCAACCTGAGAAGGCTGCACAATCCGCTCACTGTCCGGTAACACGAGCTGCGCTATTGACAGTTCTTTGTTTAGGACATTACCCCATAACTACCTGTTTTTTATGCTTGTAAATCTCTTCTTAATTAGCGATCACGTCTTAATCCAATGTCACAGTTTTTAATTATGGGATTGGTGACGTTTTAGTACTAGCAGTCTCAACGCTACAAGCTACTTTGGAGCCATTTTCACAAAGTGGGGGTTACATTTAAAGTTGGTAAGTGCTTGAACACAAGGAGGAGTGTGCTGGCAACTTGACAAGGACGGTTTCAATATAAACGTTTCTTCTTCTGGTTGTAAGACAGAGTTCATGTGATGTACGACTTCTGTAAGAACCCGAAAAAATTGAATAGCGTGCATTCCTGGCACGCGACTCTTCCACCTGCTCCATAAAGATGCTTCACAGCCAACTGCTGCAAACATGCAACCTAGGCGACTCTCTCTCTATATATATATACACACTATATATTTATTTGTGCGTGTGCTATTTTAATAAGCCAGTGTTGCTATAAGTGAGCTAAAAGCTACACTATTCTCAGCGCCGCTACAAGGAATCAACTTTGTCCTACTATTATGCGTGCTCAACGATAGGTGTCGGGAGAATGATTAAAACACCATCTCTCACCTTGTTGTAGTTGTAGTAGCCCAAGCAGTGGGAGAAATCCATGTTCTGCGGATCTCCGGGTATAGAATTCCCCCCGGTAGACGGATAAAATCGTACATCCATGTTTCCCTATTCGCGAAGCGCAGCTGCACAACGAGCTGAGCGCAATTTGTTTTCGCTGTTTTACAATCCACGCGCGGTGAAAGGGAAAACGTGTAAGCGCAACGGGTCGGCGGGGAGCTGCCCACGCAGGAGAAAAGGGGGAAAGGGGTGAAATAAAACAAAAAAAGTTTTAGTAATCCTTGTCTATACGCAGACGTACTTCAGAGATCTTGGTAAATGTTGAGCAGTGTTCAAGTCGCCCCGAGAAGGTCGTTACTTCTGAGCCAAACCACCGTGCTCGAGCATGCTTGAAGTAGCAGTACACAAAGAACCACGCGACCGGCGAAATAACCTCCGAAATACTCTTCCTCACTCAGTTACCGAATAAGTAACAACAAAACAAAAAAACGTTGGGAAAAATACATATGTCGTAGTTTTCCAGTTCGGCGCAGTGTCTATATGTAGCACGGAGAGCACTAAATCAAGTTCACAGAATTCTGTGCCTTAAAACTAAACTAATTTGGTTAAATTAGCCCTTTTTTCAGAGTTGCCTTAGCTTCGTTCTCCACCATCCTCCAGTTTCAACGTTAACACCTTGCAGCAAACTTTGGACGAGGCGTTTACCGATTAATTATGCCGCTAGGATTCAGGGGTCTCGGATAGCCAATAGTCTCCTTGTTACATCAATCTACATCAAGCTGTGTTCCTAGGCGTAATGAGCAAGAGAAGCGTGCGGCCAACCGCGACCACTCCCCGCGGGCACCGATCGCCACCCCCTTACAACCAGTAAAATAGAAATCTGGCAAAGAAACATTGAGTGGACAGTTTAACCTGGAGAGCATCTAGACTTTCAAAAATAATTGACTGATCTAAAACTATATAATACATAAAACTACACAGGCATGATGTTTTACATCCTAAATCTTAAAAAAACAACGTGCGGATAATTTGTATCTTTTCACATTAAGTGTCTTTTGTATTCATAGTGACAACTGGTACGGAGAAGGTTTGTTCATGAGATGTATTTTAATCTCACGTGATGTATTCAAATGTTCAAATCGCGTTTGCAAATCAAATGCAGGCTATTTGCATGTGAATAGGCCACTTCCTCTTCAGACCAAACCAACTTGTAAACTCACAAGCTATTACCCTGGTATAAAACAGCCGTCAAGAAATACATATAATTACTTTTGCTGAATGACAACAAATAATTTTCGATTCAGATATGCCTTGATAATAAAATAGCTGGTAGTCACGGAAACGCAGAAAATTAATGAAGAATCGATCCAATGAATTGAACACATAAGAGAGACAGAGAGTTAATCAAACAACTGTCTCTCAGGTTGATACAATTCCCCAATGTGACCACAAGGGGCAGAGAAATGAAATGTAACTTGCAGAGGTGTCATTATTATTTAATAAATCCACCTGGGGATTTCAGACCTACTCTAGGGTTGTGCAGCTGAAGTCCATGAGATTTACGAACAAGGCGTCTCCTAACAGCACTGCCAAATATCAGCTTGGAAACAAACCAGCAGGTAAAAAGCCTTCCTCTGTTTTAGACGCTGCATTTAAATAGCATATTAAACGAATATGGTAACAGCACTATAATACTATAACTGACGATTATACATTACTCATTATTGCTATAATACTACAGTAATAATATATATATATATATATATATATATATATATATATATATATATTATACACTATATTATTACTATATTATTACTGTAGTATTACTGTACTGTTGTTAGGAGTTAGAGAAGAGATGTAGAGATAATTTTGAATATCTCTTCTCTACATCTCTTCTCTACATCTCTTCTGTAACTCCTAACAACAGTTAGTACAGTAATAGTACAGTGAACCCACAAGGTTTCCAGAGAAACAGTACATTTCAGCTGAAGGATCTCTGTCTGAAACATTCTGTTTCTCTGGAACCCCCTCACTACAGTTTTGGATATCTATCTCTTTATATATATTTTAAACACACACATCTCTCTAATCTAACTGTGTCATAGTTGATGTGCAGATTTCAAAACATCATACATCAAGAACCAACCTGAAAATAGGAGGAAAGAAACTGGAAAAGGAAAGAAGGCTGGGAGTATACCAGTACTAACATAAAGACATCAATACACACAGACACCCTTACACACACCCTGACACACACACATACCCTGACACACACACACACACACATACACACACAAACCCTCACATAAAAACACATACACACCCTTACACACACACACACACCCTCACACACACATACACACACCCTTACACACACACACCTTCACACACACATACATACACCCTCACACACACACATACACACACCCTGACACACACATACACACATGCACACACATACCCTCACACACACACACACACACCCTTACACATACACACACACCCTCACACACACCCACACACACACACACACACACACACACACACCCTGACACACACACACACCCTCACACTAAACCAATGCTAACGTAAAGATTGTTCATCGGTATAAACACACACACTGGTCACATTAGACCATTATCAACATACAGATTGTTGATAACTATAAACACATACACAGGTCAATACTAGAGTAAGAGAGTCTTTACTGTCATTATATGTGACTTCTGCAGCATTACCAGACTCTTCGTCAGCAGCCTTGAAACATACAGCAGAGTTCTGTTCACACCTCATTTGCTATATTGCAACTGAAACAATAAAATGTCAGTACTGCCAGAAATTATTATATTTATGATGGGAGCCATGTCTGGAGACCACTTTATCCAAAGCCTGTATGCAAATTTGTAATGGGAAGAAGGCCTTAATGCTACAGCGGGGGGAAGAAAGCCTGCTTTAATAAGTCCTGACATCTGGAAAGGATTACTGTATGTTTGGAGAACAGACAACGGACACTTTCAGCCCAAACGGCCTAAACCCAGCGGCTCTGCATGGTGGCAGGGTGATTCTTAAAGGATGAAGTCATTCATATTGCTACAGGAATGTCTAAACTTTATTATTGTTGTTGTTGTTCAGTCTTTGCATTGGTAGTTAGTTGAGGAGTACATACTGAAGCATGTTGAAACGCAGGAGAGCCTGTCCTCTCTAGAGGGCTCTTACTGCATCTCCCACTGTAATTAAAAATGGGCACACAGGGTTTTAGATATCTGCATCATGTGAACATAAGGAGAGCTATGCCACAGGATGGTCCTGACAACAAACAATAACAACAACAAAAAAACAAACAAACAAAAAAACAATTAAAAGACCCCAGCCAGGGGAGGGAGTGTGATGAGTATTCAGCAGCAGGACATTTGGTTCAATAACTTCTTCATCTCCACAGTCAAGAGTGAGTTAATGATTTAGTCCTTAATTTTGTACAGCCAGCATCAGAGCCAAGGTTTAATTAAATAGTGCAGGATCATATTCAGTCTTACAAATGAGAGCAAATCCCTAATAGCATTCTAATAACTAGCAAACATACCCCCACTTTAGGCTGCACATGCCATATTACATCTACACCATTTGCAGTGGTACCAATTTCATCCTAATATATTCCCTATGTAGTCATATTTGTAGGCTCCACACAGCAAGAGAATCAGAAATGGTGTTCCTTAATTAGCCAGAATCAAGATTGTTCGTGAGGGTAATGCTAGGTTAATGTATTATGTATATGAAGGGGGTCCTGTGCATTATGTGTTATTGATAGTACCATGCATGCTAGAAGTGCACTCAAGTTCTATATTCCCACAGGACTGAATTATGTGCTGACCAAGATAATTCATTCATTCATTCATGATGGAAGATGAGTGATGAGTCGTGTTGGGAGATGAGTGATTAATCGTGATGGAAGACAAGTGATGAGTCGTGTTTGGAAATGAGTGATTAATCATGTCGGAAGACGAGTGATTAGTCATGATGGAAGATGAGTGATAAGTTGTGTTGGAAAATGAGTTAGAAGTCATGTTGGGAGATGAGTGATCAGTCGTGGTAGAAGATGAGTGAGAAGTCAGATAAGTCATATAAGTTAGATAAGTCAGATAAGTGTTTTTGGTGGTGGTCTTGTTCCAGGGTTACGGTTAGGGTTAGGGTTAGGGTATTGTCCACACACTAGACAGCGTTTACACTAGACATTGTCATTCTGTACAGTGATTCTATGTTATAGAAAAACACAGTCAAATGAAATTTTGCTCTTTCAGAAATGCGTAATTGTATAAAATATGTATTTGTAACTCTTTTATCATTTTCTTTTACAGAAAGAGAGAGAGGTGGATAGAGAGAGAAACACAGTCAGAAAAAAATTTACTCTATTTCTAAATAACCCATGAGTTATTATTATATTTGATACGTCGGAAAACTCTGTTACTCCTGCACGAATTAGCGCCTTTGACTTACTGTTGTTATTTATTTCTGTGTAATGTTGTTTGCCGAGAAGGGTGGGGGTGAATTAATTTCCTCTCCGAGGGTTTGGTGTCATTGTTGCAGCAGGGATGAATTATGCTATGCGTACACAACGTGTCATTTCCTCTCTGCCGCGCAACATTGTCACCATTTGGTAACCTGAAAACAAATTATCCTCCACTGGCACAAGTTCAAATTCAATTATATCAGCCCACAGTAATTATGCACAGGTATAAAAGAATCATAAATGCACAATAATTAACCTAATAATCTTTATTTATGCGCCCCTCATATTAAGAATGTGATCTCTCCATTGTGGCAGACTTTTGGGAGTGAGACAGCACTGCTGCCGGTGGCTTCACGCACCTCACACCTGTGCCGGGAAACCCAGCTCCTTCTGACATCTCCTTAGCTGTAGCTAACATGGTATTTAGAAAGTGCTTTCTTCAACATGGCTGGAGTCACCCATAAAATCTCACATAAATAGCTCTATCTGCCCAGTGGTGAGCACAGTGGGAATCTCCTGTGGTAGCAGGAGGATTTGAATGTAAGGTGCTAGATCGCTGTGCAAAAGGCTCTCTTGATAAGTGTTCAATGCCCCATCACTCATGCCACCACACTGCACTACACAGACTGGAAAAGGCACCTGTGTTTATTATAATCACTGTTCTATTAAGCCTTTAGAAACTGAAACAGAGTAGTATAATAACATGTAATTGTCATTTTAGAGACACTGAGGGATTTCACTGTCCAGCACAGATTACGTTCAATCTGGGACCTTCAGATTGTCCTTCACCTTCCCCGTGGACTAGTTTAGAGTTGAGATTTCGAGAGCTAGTGTGATTATTGTTTCTACTCTGTGATCAGTGGCAGGCAGTAGTCCAGTGTTTACATGTCTGAAAGGCTGTATTAGAGACTGAATAACATAACAGGGCAACCAGGACTCATCCAATCAAATGAGAGTAAATTTATGCTTCTCCCTTGGACCGCTTTTCCAGTCTCTATATAGTGATATTTTTTGTAGAAAGAAGTGTTACAGCTGGGAAATCTATAGCTTCTCTCTCTCTCTCTGTCTCTCTCTCTCTCTCTCTCTGTCACTCTCTCTCTGGCTGTCTCTCTCTCTCTCTCTCTCTCTCTCTCTCTCTCTCTCTCTCTCTCTCTCTCTCTCTCTCTCTGTCTCTCTCTCTCTCTCTCTCTCTCTCTCTCTCTCTCTGTCACTCTCTCTCTGGCTGTCTCTCTCTCTCTCTCCCTGTCACTCTCTCTCTCTCTCTCTCTCTCTCTCTCTCTCTCTCTCTCTGTCACTCTCTCTCTGGTTGTCTCTCTCTCTCTTTCTCTGTGCTGCAGTATGCAAACTGAGGACACAATAGCTTGGCTTTATATGTTGTACTCTTGGGCGCCTTTGCTTTTATTACAGCATTCAGTAATGATGTGAGAAAATAAAGATTGAATCTCTGCTCTCTCTCTCATATCGTTCTCTCTATTTCTCTATCTCTCTCTCTTTCTCTCTCTCACACACTTTTTAAATTGGTGTTCCAGCATTGCATTAGCTTTAACATTAAACACACACATTCTGAGCAGTTGTTTTCATGAGGAAGCATGTTAATTATTCATCATTTGTTGAACAGATTGCTACTAAAGCTCCATAAGGCAAAGCCATGTGAACAAAGCAGCTAAACCTTCTAAAATAAAAAAACACACATAGTCATTATTAGATTACATCTCAAATATTCTAGTATACAGCATTGACTATGAGACTTGTTCAGCAGATCAGCAATTAGTGTGTGTGTACTAGGGACAACACGTTTATGAGAAGCTAGTTCTGAAATGACTCTCAAAGGCACCATCCGTCTGGAGTGTAATTAGTGTAGGGCTTTGATGAATTTGCAGACTACTACATTATATTATTCTCAATTAAAACCTGTCTTCCACAGCATTAGTCATTTTAACGCTCTTCATTCATACTAATTAGTGCAAGCCTTAGTAGCCTCGGAGCTGAAGAGGATATTTCAGTATCCCATTAAATGATGCAGAGATATCAGCATGATTGACACCCTGTGAAACGTGGTAAGTAACTACATTACATGCATCAGTATGTTCCTTATTCTGAGTGTAATGACAGTGTTTTATTACTACACGTCTATCACTGCTTTTCCTGCTTTCTTTTTTGTTCTGTCTCCCTTTTTTTTTTTTTTTTCACTTTTCTTCAGCCCTGTTATCCAAGACCCCTACGTATTTCAACCTTTGCATTTGTAAAAGAGTTAACCACAAGAACATGTTTAAATGAGATTACAGAGAGTGATAGAGAGACAATGACAGACAGAGAGAGAGAATGAGAGCGGGAGAGAGAGGGAGAGAGAGAACAAGAATGAGAGAGTGAGAGATATCTCAGTCTCCCTGTCCTCATTAACCCCTAAATCAGTCAGCAAACACTAGCTGTTGGCAGCAAGCCATTTCTTTTTGGCCATGGGGAAGAAAATGTTCAGACAAACTCATTCCTCTAGAAGGATTAAAAAGACACATCAGCTCTGGGCATTTTTCAGACTTATTTAACATACCTCGAGTTCAGCGAGCATCAAGGCTCAAATGTTTGCTTTGTGTCCCTATAAAATGCGATATTTTTATAAACACACTGAATTGGCTAGTTATTTTGTTTCTTCAAAACATCCATGGCAGCCTTTGTGTGGTCAATTATCCATAGCAGCTGCATAACAGAGAATAACATATATACATTCACGCTTAGTAATAAAATATACTTAATATATCTCACACTAGGAGCTGTTCCCCTACAGTCTAGTCAGGTGAGAGAGATGGACGTGGATATGGTGAAGTGTAGGCTTGGGATTACACAGCATATCTTGTCTGGTATATATGATGTTTTGTTAGTTAAGGGTGAAACCCTGTTATTTACCACATTGTTTATTATACACCAGTATGTAGTATTGTAGCAGACTGAACTCGACGCTGGTAATATAAGAGGGTTTTGTTATGCTGAGTTTATGGGTATGGCCACTTATTGGTATGTGCTTATTTGCTTTGGTTCACCATGGCAGGACCAATATCACACTGAATGGCACCAATAGATTTTTATGTATTGCTGTAACCCACATTCTTTAGTCATGGAGAAAACACAGAGAGGGAGAGGGGGAGAGAGAGAGAGAGAGTGAAGGGGGGGGCAAGAAGCTTGAGGCTGTTTGCTGTTCTAGTGCGAGCTTTACAAATTGCTCATTGGTTCTGGAGCCCTGTGGGTTCTCTCCTATTGGTCAGTTAATTCAACGGTATTCACTTTCAATTTGAAATGGACAGGAAGGCTGTAGTCTGTTTTTTATGATTTTGTGATGTATTTGAACACATTTTAATATGTCTGTATATTTGTGGAATTACTGTAACTGAGTAAATTAACTGTGCATGGTCATGTTTGTTAAATGTCTGTGTGCACCTGTATTTGTTAGATGAACGTAAATATGTCTGTGTTTGTTAACTGTGTGTGCATATGTGATTCTTAACTAAGCACGTGTGTGAGATACTGTATATGCTTGTATTGTACTGTATGTGTGTAAAAACGACTTTGAACTGACAGACTGAGCTGCTGTCTTGATGTTTGTGTGTGCGTGCGTGCATGTGTATGTGTGCGTGTGTGTGTGTGTTTGTGAGTGTGTGTGTCTGTACCTGTGTGCGTGCGTGCGTGTGCATGTGTATGTCTGTGTTTGTGTGCGTGCGTGTGCTAACAGTCCTGATGCACACTCCTCACTCCCCACACATCTTTGCTCAGTTCTCTCTGCCATGGACTACACCAGACCTGGACAAACTACGGCCCACGGGCCACATCTGGCCCTTTGTACGTCCCTCTCCGGCCCGCGAGAGGCCAATCATAAATTACAACATAAACTAATATATGTCGTGCGTGCAATTCAACTGTGGCGCTTTTATTTTGAAAGCACTACGTTTGTGTTACTTCCGTGTGAACGTATGCGCGCATGTGCGCGTGAGCTGTGCGTGTAGGTGAACAGCGACAAGTGATGCTAGCCAGATTACCCCAAGATGTCAGCTCACGCTAAGAAAAGAAAAGTTGATAAGGAATGCCGCGTTTTCAACAAAACATGGACTGACTGCTTCTCACTAAAGAGGTAAAATGAGTTGGAAAACATTACAAGTTCTTGTTTGTTGTATTGCTATATTCCTGTAAACTTGTTCAGCTGTTTGTTGTTTTTCATTGTTTGTGGAGATGAATAAATTAAGTTCAAGTTATCGTTGGTGTGGCCCTCTGACACAATTCAGGTTTCCCATGTGGCCCCTTATAAAAATTAATTGCTCACCTCTGGACTACATGAACCATAAGAAGAAAAAAACAAGGAACGCAAACTTTCAAAGCCAATTTGATTAAACATTTTCTGTGGAACAGACATTCTGATTCCTCACACACGACCTGAGAACAGACCAGGAGAACAGACCTAAGAACAGACTAGGAGAACAGACTAGGAGTACAGACTAGGAGAACAGACCAGGAGAAAAGACCAGGAGAACAGACCAGGAGAACACACTAGGAGAACAGACCAGGAGAACAGACCGGGAGAAGAGATCTGGAGAATAGACCTGAGAACAGACCAGGAGAACAGACCTGGAGAACAGACCAGGAGAACAAACCTGAGAAAAGACCTGGAGAACAGATCAGAGAACATACCAGGAGAACAGATCTGAAACAGACCGGGAGAAGAGATCTGGAGAATAGACCTGAGAACAGACCAGGAGAACAGACCTGGAGAACAGACCAGGAGAACAAACCTGAGAAAAGACCTGGAGAACAGAAGAGACCAGGAGAACAGAGAAACAGACCTGGAGAAGAGATCAGGAGAACAGACCTGAGAACAGACCAGGAGAACAGACCTAAGAACAGACTAGGAGAACAGACTAGGAGTACAGACTAGGAGAACAGACCAGGAGAAAAGACCAGGAGAACAGACCAGGAGAACACACTAGGAGAACAGACCAGGAGAACAGACCGGGAGAAGAGATCTGGAGAATAGACCTGAGAACAGATCAAAGAACATACCAGGAGAACAGATCTGAAACAGACCTGGAGAAGAGATCAGGAGAACAGACCTGAGAACAGACCTCTCCACTCTCTATCCGCTGAGCTAAATGTCAGCAGATAAGCAGTGAATACGTTAACTTATTATATAAGGGTTGAATGTAAACATGTCATTGGCATGTACATGCATGCACATACACATACACACACACTCTCTCTCTCTCTCTCTCTCTTCAGTGAGTGACATGCTGTTTGTTTATATTTTGCTGCTTGTAGATAATTTCATTCCATAATCTGACATGTTATCATTGCACATCTTCCTATGCTGTCTCTCTCTCTCTCACACACACACACACACACACACACACACACACACACACACACAGAAAGTCTGGCATCATCATGGTATTTCAGTTCTGCCAGATGATGCTTGTGTCTAGCATGGCTAAAAAATCCCACATCAAAAAACATACAGGCAGGAGATGTTTAGAGAGGCCTTAGACAAACGCCAGCCTGCTTCAAGTATTTTGGCTGTATTATTGTTCTAGGACTGGGCTACACATTATGAAGTAAAAAAAGGTAGTGCAATTAAAAAGGTATGTTCAGCTACATTCTTACATGACAGGCCATGATGGTTTAGGAATAAACTTGCTCTAAAAGGTATCTTGAGAAATACCCGTTTGGTAGCAGATGTGTAATTACATCAGTAATGTATGTATCACTGTACCCTTTCCACTTTGCCTTCCTTTAAATAGAAACCACAGAAAACCCTTAAACCTGTAAACCCTTAAACCCTTAGCTCTGTTTGGAGTTGCACTCTTAGAAGTTACATAATAGAGTTAGTAAACTCTCTAGAAGATGGCCAGAGTAGTTTTTGCTGGGTCAATCCTCTCTCTCTCTCTCTCTCTCTCTCTCTCTCTCTCTCTCTCTGACACCACGCACACATGCACACTCCTCCTTTCCCAAAGTGTCCCTATGTATGCTGTTGTAACATAGCATCTCGTGTTTGGCTGTTAGAAGTGGTTTGGGTGCAGGGGCCCCAGAGCTATAGCGCTACCACAGTCCCACCAATAATAACTACCAGAGATGAACAAATCACAAAGTGTGCGGGGCCTGGAGCCGGGCCAGCCTGGTGCGCCAGACTGGAGATCTGCAATAATAACAGCCTGTACATTATTTTCTGTGAAAATAGACTGTCCACAAGCCTGCGCAGATGGAGCCTGTCTGGCAAACTACATGTTCTCATGCTTACAAAAAAAAAAACCCTGCATCTCTGCCGTTGTTCAGGGAGATAGAGCTGCTGGCCACCGCTCTGGTTGTTGTGTCTCTGAGCAGAAATGCTCATTCATGTCCAGATTGAGCTGCTCGTATGGCCGTGCGGCTGTCCCAGTTCGAGGGCGGAGAATAACTAGGCGTTTGAGCACTGGTGCTCTCCGACGGCCTACGGTGCCTGATGCTGCCGCGGTGCTGTGTGAGGTCTCATGCGTGTTAGCTCTGCGCACTGTATCCACACACACGCTCCTGGCTTATTTACACTTGTACTGCAAAGACGGGTTAAGAATGCAAATAGGGAAAGGGAGGGGAGACAGCAGGCCCCTCCATCTCTTTCACCCTCATTTTCGCTGTCTCTCTCTCTCTCGCTCCCCCTCAGTCTCTCTCTCTCTCGCTCCCCCTCATTCTCTCTCTCTCTCTCCCCCCTTCCCTCATTCTCGCTGTGTCTCTTTCTCCCTCTCTGTCTCCCTCTCTACCCCTCATTCTCTGTCTCTCTCTCTACCCCATTCTCTCTGTCTCTCTCTCTCCATCTCTCTCAATTCACTTCAATTCACTTCAATTCAATTCAACAACACTTCATTGGCATGAATGTTATAAGCTATATTATTGCCAGAGCAAATTAACATAACCAGGAAATGACATACAGGCAGGTAAAAGAATAAAAGGGAGGTTCGTTATCTACCACACAAATTATTAACAGTCATTAATCAACTATACTAACCAACTGAAGCAGTAGCTCCTGTTTCTCTCTCTCTCTCTCATTCTGCTGGCTGTGTTCAGGGCTACAGAGTGTGATAAGGATGCATGGTAGAAGGCCCAGGAGCACATGGACATGTGTTTCTATGTCGTTTGACATAATTGCCACTCTGTCTCCCATTTGGTATCTGAGCAACATCAATCTAGTAGAGCCAGACCTGTCACAACTGTCTGATTGCAGGGGAGTGAGAAAGAGAGAGGGAGAGAGAGAGAGAGAGAGAGAGAGAGAGAGAGAGACAGAGACAGAGAGAGAGAGAGAGAAAAATATAGAGAGTGAAAGGAATAGGGGGAGGGAGAGATGGGTGGAGAGGAGGAGAGAGAGAGCATGAAGCTAGAGAATATATGGAATTCACCACTGAATTATGTGTCAGAGGAAACTCAGGCTGAATGCATCTACAGAAACTGACTAGATTACCTTTCTAAAAATATGCCAGGACACAGAGAGGGAGAGAAAAAAAAGAAATACATGTTCATCTAGAAAAGTAACCTTCAAATGAGGTTTCACCCCATGAATAAAGAGAGATATTTGAATTGTAACATATGAATCGAGAATATTTTTATGATTGCTTTAATTGAAAGAGAGAGAGAGAGAGAGGCAGAATGAGAGAGAGAGAATGAGAGAATGTGTGTGTGAGAGATGCAGTGAGAGAGAGATTGAGAGAGCCCTTAGGAGAGTGAATGAAAGTCTTTAGATAAGAAAAAAGATTGTTTGGAGGGAGAGGCAATATTTCAGGGAGTGCAAAGAGAGGAGGCAATCTGCCTGTGGAGCAGAAGAGTGCAGTGCTTTATAATGGAAGAAATTCAATGTGACATGTTGAGAATGAATTGCTCAGTCAACCAGAAATATCCCTTGTTCTAATGGCTTGGGACATTCAGTGGTGTGTTCTGTCTCTCTCTCTCTCCCCCTCTCTCTCTCTCTCCCTCTCTCTCTGTCTCTCTTTCTGACACACACCTTTTCTCTCTTTCATACTCTAAATTTTAATTCTAGGTCTGAGTCTAAACATGCAGTAACCTGCATAATTCCATACACAGTGATCATGAGTAGTTATAAACCCAGCTCAACCAATGTAAATTTACTAACGAGAGTTGCACTAAACTCTACCACCACAAGCTGAGCACATCACACACACCGAAGGAAAATATAGTCATATTTTATAGTTTCACTGTTGGCACAGCCATGGTAAATACAGTTTAATTATTGGCACCCGGCTGCTCAGGAGGTGAGGATGTGAGAGCTGTCTGCAGAGATGCTCCACTGCACCTGCATTTAATCTGCTTTTCTGAAAGGTTAAATTGGCAATAAATTGTGCGTTCGTAGCTGAGCAGATGTGAACTGGCCGTTGTGAATGAGATATTAATGCAGTCCATCCCTGCAGGGAGTGGCACTGTGATTACACTGTATTCTTGGTTAAGGCAGAACCTGGAGCTTTCGCATGGCTGCTACACACTCTCATATGTAATGGTCTTTGGCTATACAGACAAAATAGTTTTTTCCATGTTTTTGATGAGCGAGCCAAATCTTTACTTAAAATAAAATGCTTATTGTTGTATGAGGAGGTTACATTTCATTACCCAGAACTAAGTAATGGATCTTTAAAAATTATAAACAGTTTCATATCCACAAACTTAAACTTCATACAAAGACCCATTCACACTCACACACATGCATGCACACATGCGCACATACACACACACACACGTCCTCTCTACATGAACACTGTAAAAAACAATATGTGCTAGCAGAGTTATAGGCACAGACATATACACTGCCCCAGGGTGTGTGTGTGTGTGTGTGTGTGTGTGTGTGTGTGTGTGTGTGTGTGTGTGTGTGTGTTTATATGTGTGTGTGTGTGTGTATGTGTGTGTGTGTGTGTGTGTGTGTGTGTGTGTGTGTGTGTGTGTGTGTGTGTGTGTATGTATGCATGTGTGTGTGTGTGTGTGTGTGTGTGTGTGTGTGTGTGTGTGTGTGTGTGTGCATGCAGGCATGTCAGCAGGAATTGTTTTTGTGTAGCTATATGTTAGAACAGTGAAGTGAGTCTATTTCATCTTACAGTTACAGAGATATAAAAGCAGAAGATTGAACAGACACAGTTCCTCTGAAGCACTGATGTTACCAAAACAGCCAAACAAAATCTAGAAATGGGCAATTTCTTTCTCCATGATATTACCCTCTACACGTATACATTGCCATCCTTTAGCGTGTTAAACTGTGTATCTAGATACAGACTGTGTGAAATACAATGGCCATTTTATCCAACGTAAAAAAGGCAGCAATATTTAATGTTCAGATGAACACACTGTCAAATAGGCATTCACACACACACACACACACACCTCACCATTAGTTATATCTCGCCTTGTTTTTTTAGCTGAGGGGTGGGAAAAAAATCACATGCATAAATTCAACACATTTGTTACTATGGCAACCATTCACCATGTCATTCACATATGTCAAAGTGAATCAGATGAGATGAGAGTTGTCTGCACTTCCCCCAACTCTGTCCCTCTCTCTCCCTTTCTCTCTCCCTATCTATCTCGATCTCTTTTCCCTCTTTCTCTCACCCTCTCTCCCTCTTTCTCCCTCTCTCTGTGTCTCTCTCTACTCTTACACTGTCTCTCATATTGTCATTTTTGCTTAGATTTTTATTTTATTTGAAGGCAGAAGTGAAACCTCATACTACGTTTCCCATCTAGCTGCCCTCCTGAAACCTTTTTTCATTTGACAGGTACCTGATCAACAACACATTTAGAGAAATGAAAAGTGCTTCATCATCAGCTTCTTCCCTGGTCTCGGGCAGGGCAGGGGGTTCAGCGCTCGTGTCTGCTGTCCAGGAAACCGTCACTGCGGGCTACTCCAGTGAGACTCTCACCACACCAGTGAGACACTCACCACACCAGTGAGACATTCACCACTCCAGTGAGACATTCACCACTCCAGTAAGACATTCACCACTCCAGTAAGACACTCACCACTCCAGAGACATTCACCAATCCAGTAAGACACTCACCACTCCAGAGACATTCACCACTCCAGTGAGACACTCACCACTCCAGTGAGACACTCACCACTCCAGTGAGACACTCACCATTCCATTGAGACTCTCACCACACCATTGAGACATTCACACCAGTAATACATTCACCACTCTAGTGAGACACTCACCACTCCAGTGAGACATTTACCACTCCAGTGAGACATTTACCACTCCAGTGAGACACTCACCATGCCAGTGAGACACTCACCATAACAATGGGACATTCACCACTCCAGTGAGACATTCATCACTCCAGTGAGACACTCAACACTCCAGTGAGACATTCACCACACCACAGAGGACAGCACCCTGAAGACCTGAACAGGCTCTAGTGCCGTTCCGTAAGCAGACTTACCTGGTTTGGTCTGGCACTGGCTGAGTGTGTGTGTGTGTGTGTGTGTGTGTGTGTAGAAAGAATAGTTCTGCACAGATATGTATTCAGTGCATGGACATTTTGTCATTCATTTGCAACTCTGACCATGTAACCTACAGTATATATATGGCCCTTTTAAATAAACTAAAGCAATCTATCGAAGGCCCATATTTAACATTTTATTGAATTCCATTTAATGTATTCAGTACATTATGATGTAATAGTCTAATAAAATATAATGGACTGATGGAAACTAAGTGAAAAATTCACAGAAACTACGTACACGTTTTCTTTCCAAACTAAAGCTGCACCTTCTGAAGAGACTTGTCCAAGGTCGGCAGTGTGCACAGCAATATTGCTAAGCCATTATCTTGTAATTTGTAGCATGGTTCTCATTAAGACATGTCTGTAAATTGCTTATTCCTGCCATACAGCCCCAGCCCCAGGCTCTTGAGTACTATAGATCTGTCTGAGGGGAGTGGAATGGTCCATGCCTACACCTCTTACAGCACAACACCCCCACCACCCCCACCACCTACACACTACTACCAGATACACACACCCACAGTCTGTTCACCAAGCACTCCTGCTCAGCAACTGAAGCATTATGAAGCAGATACAGGGCGATTATGGCATATGAAGCTGAGCTGTGCGGAAGACCAGGGTGCTGAAGCCTCATGCCTCGACTCCCTCTTTGCAGATGCTGAATGTAATGGGAGCGTACAGAACGCAGATATGCAGCGATGGCTATTAAGAGGAGACAGTGACATGCTGAGGTGACACATGTTCTAAAAGCAATTCTTTTGTTTAGGGCTCCGTCGTTGCTGATGCCGCACAATCAGATCACATTTTGTGTTGGTAAATTGCGTTTCTCGAGAAGCCCATAACATGTGGTGAGAAAAACACTTTAGGGAACAATTGCATGCAGTGCTCCATGACTGTGGTGTGGGTGTTAGTATAAAACAACCCATGCAACCTTCAAACCCTCTTATATTTCTGTAGCATTGCAGAGAGCTGCTCTGTATTATTGACATCATCTTTCAAATGAAACGCCTGATGGATTAAAGACAGGTGGGGGGAGACAAAGAGAACAAAAAAGAAAAGAGAAAGGGGGAGGGAGAGAGAGCAATAAAGAGATAGAAAAGAAAGGGGGAGGGAGAGAAAGCGATAGAGAGAGAAAAGAGAGGGGGAGGGAGAGAGAGATAGATAGAGAGATCGGTTTAGTCTGTACTCTCTAACATCAGAAAAAAAAGAAAAAGAAGAAGGGTAAGTTGAAAAAAGAAAGAGAAGGAGATTGAGAGAGAGAGACAGAGAGATGGAGAGAAGATCTGGTGAGCATCAGGAGGATGTCTGAACTCTTCCAGTGGTGTCGGGGTTGTTGTGATAAACCTCAGCATAGCCCCATAACCGTACCTTCACTTGACCAAATTAACAAACAGCAACTCAAGCTTACATAATCACCTGCAAACTGTCTACGGAGATACAGTTTAACTGATAAACAGTAAACCGCTGCCTTATTGGAGATGTAAAGTGGGAGGGGACCAATCAGAGCTCCTCTTTCATATGCAACATCTGTTGTAAACTCTGGGGCACTCTGAGTCCCGAGCATGCAATTTGTTGTTTAACGAGACAGTGGGAATGACGCTTCCCTCAGACTCAGTATAAAAATGGAAACTCCATTAAACTCTCCTGTACCAAAGTATGCCATGATGTACTAGGTATTATAAATGTAGTGTGTAATAAATATCATAAATAAAGCAATGCTCAAGGTTATGAATTAGGTACTGTAAATAAAGTTTGTTATGCACAGATGCAGGAAATGTGTGAGCAATGAATTTTGTTTTCTAGGTTGGAGAAATTCTGATTTGTGCAAATTCTTAAGTGATGCAACATACACAGGCACTGCTGGCTGACAGAAAAGCCGATTGGACTACAATATAGTACATACATGTAAAATATAGTACATACATGTAAAATATAGCACATACATGTAAAATATAGAAGTCTTTGTGTGGGTATGTGTATATTATTGATCTTACAGTTTCGGGTTTAAGGATATATGTTCGATTTTAAGTAAGTTAGAGTCACAGGTTTAATGATGCGAAAGGAAAGCAGAGTAATATGACAGAGTGGAATATGATTGGCTGCAGGGAATGAAAAATGTTTCAATGACAAATGTATGTTGTAATGTCCAACTATCAAGTACAGTTGTGTAACTGACTAATGTAGGAATAGACATTTCTGGTAATGTCTTGTCATTTCACCAAAACAAAAAAGCCGCCATGACAATGTGGTGCTGTCGTAGTCTGTTCATTTTCTTGGAAATCATCCTGCACTTCTGAGGAGGAATCTTTCTCCTGTCCATGCATTGTGTGTAGGCATACAGTACTCATTCACCATGTGTGGATGGAGCAAGCATTCAACATGGCTCATGGGAAACAGGAGAAAGTGAGCTTCCTGAACAAGGATAAACGCCATTCTGTGACTCTCCAGGATGAAATAATCACTCTTTGGTGAACCACGAAGCCGGCAGCGTCCCGCAAACCCCTCCCTCGATGATGAGTGTGTGGGAAAATGGCAGACAAAGGCGGAGATGTTGAAGTCAGTTAACAACTCCTCCCCATGGCGTAGGAGGTAGGTGTCAGGACGGCATAAAGAGTGGGGAAGCCCTCCCTCGCCCGTCCCTGTGAACTTTAATGAGGCATTAACCAGAGGTGTGGGCACACTCTCCTTACAAAAGCTACAGGTCAGCATTGTAGAATGAAGAACATGACAAAGACATAGTGGAACAGAGGTCTGAAATCTCAGTTTAGATGAACTGTGTGGTCAGCGTTCATTACAAAAAAAAAAAAAAAAGACCTGACTATGTGGAATGTTCTCCAGATTTCTATAGTGGACGTTTTAAGGGGTCTGAGGGTCTTCTGTAGGCACATATTTCTGTTTTCTCAGTCATTGAAAGTTGGGCGGCGGCATGGTGGTGTGGTGGTTAGCACTGTCGCCTCACAGCAAGGCGGTCTGGGTTCGATTCTCGGTCTGGGCTGCTCTGTGTGGAGTTTGCATGTTCTCCCTGTGCCTGCGTGGGTTTTCTCCGGGTACTCCGGTTTCCTCCCACAGTCCAAAGACATGCATCCTAGGTTGATTGGTCACTCTAGATTGCCTGTAGGTGTGAGTGTGTGTGTGCGTGTTGGCCATGTGGTGGACTGGCGAACTGCCCATGGTGTACCCTGCCTTTGCCCGGAGATGCTGGGATTGGCTCCAGCCCCCCCGTGACCCCGACTAGCGGGAATAAGCGGTACGGATAATGAATGAATGAATGAATGAAAGTTGGGCCATACAGGTCTTACTAAGAAGGCTGACCTAGCTTAAGATCCACCATTTTTTGCATTTGTATTAATTAGGAAATGAAATATAAGAACTAACAAACAATAAGAACTAAATCCAGATCAGTACTTGTAGTTTTAGAGGTCTAATACTTGAACACTGACAGAAAAATTAAGAACTTCATCACTTCTTAGTACTTATTGATTAAGAAGGGGTTTTATACAAACACACACACACACACACACACAGAGATCAGCCTCAACATTAATTCCTCTGACAGGTGAAGTGAATAACATTCATTATCTTGTTACAAAGTCACCTATCAAGGTGTGGCATGTGTCAGGCAGCTGGTGAGCAGTCGGCTAAGTTCTGATGTCTGGATGACTGGGTCAGAGCACGTCTGCAGCAGCGCGCCTGCCACAACACGTACCTACAGTACCAATGGTGCGACAAGGTATGCCGGACAACTGGTGAACTGCCAACAGAATCAGAGATCCCAATACACACTGATGTGCATGTGGAGTGAAGAAGACGTTAATGTTAACTGTGTCTGTCTGTCTGTCTGTCTGGGGTAAGTTCCCTTCATGCCAACGAAACTGTACTGAACCTTGAGGCGTGGACTCCACAAGACCTCTAAAGGTGTCCTATGGTATGTTAACAGCAGATGTTTAAGTCCTGTAAGTTGTGAGGTGGAACCTTCATAGATCAGACTTGTCTTTCCAACACATCCCACAGATGCCTGATCAGATTGAAATCTGGGGAATTTGTAGGCCATCATCTTGAACTCTGTCATGTCCCACCATGAAGGGATGCGTTTGATTTAGGTATGTGGCTCAGGTCAAGGAATGAATGCCAAGACACAAGATTTCCTAGCAGCACACTGCTTCCACCTTCTTCCCCCAGTGCATCCTGGGGCCATCTCTTCCCCTCTTCCTCTTCAGTGATACACATATACACACACACACGCACACAAAAACACACCTGTCCATGCACATGATGTAAGAGAAAACATGATTCATCAAACCAGGTCACCTTCTTCCACTGCTCCACAGTCCAGTCCTGATGTTCATGTGACCATTGTAGGTGCTTTTGGCAGGGGTCAGAGGTCAGCATGGGCCGATCTGCAGCTATGCGGTGCCATACACAGCAAACTGTCATGCACCGTATGTTCTGACACCTTTCTAACATAGTTAACATTTCAATTTCATTCTGATCGGGCATCTGTGGGATGTGTTGGAAAGACAAGTCTGATCTATGAAGGTTCCACCTCACAACTTACAGGACTTAAACATCTGCTGTTAACATACCATAGGACACCTTTAGAGGTCTTGTGGACCACACACCTCAAGGTTCAGTACAGTTTCATTGGCATGAAGGGAACTTACCCCAGACAGACAGACAGACAGACGTGTTGGTACCTTTCCACAAAGAAAGGAAAACCCATGATTTTCCTGCAACAAATGACTTAAGTCAGACACCCATCACATCTTAATTCATATTTACAAATTTACAAAAAAGGTTTTGCTTTTGATTAAGAATATTTTAAATAATGGAATGGAAATAAATAAGTATTTTCTGTAGGATAATAAATAAGGATTTCTGTAGCTCTATGTAACAAGACAGAACCAGGCAGATGCTTATGGATAAACCTGAGCAATAAATCTGTACTTATAAGAGGGCAGTCAAATCTTGATGTCAAAATACAGGCAGAGGTCAAAACCAAGACAAAACAATTCAAAAGCCTGGGGAACATCAACAACAGGGGAGTCGAAAAACAGGTCAAAACCAGAGAAAGACAAGAAAGAGTCCAATAGACCAAGAACAAAAACACAACAGAGGGAAGTTAGGGTCAAAAACACAACAGAGGGAAGTTAGGGTCAAAACACAACATAGAGAAGTTAGGGTCAAAAACACAACATAGGGAAGTTAGGGTCAAAAACACAACATAGGGAAGTTAGGGTCAAAAACACAACATAGAGAAGTTAGGGTCAAAACACAACAGAGGGAAGTTAGGGTCAAAAACACAACAGAGGGAATTAGGGTCAAAAACACAACATAGGGAAGTTAGGGTCAAAAACACAACCGAGGGAAGTTAGGGTCAAAAACACAACCGAGGGAAGTTAGGGTCAAAAACACAACATAGGGAAGTTAGGGTCAAAACACAACATAGGGAAGTTAGGGTCAAAACACAACAGAGGGAATTAGGGTCAAAAACACAACCGAGGGAAGTTAGGGTCAAAAACACAACAGAGGGAATTAGGCTCAAAAACACAACAGAGGGAATTAGGCTCAAAAACACAACAGAGGGAAGTTAGGGTCAAAAACACAATAGAGGGAATTAGGGTCAAAAACACAACATAGAGAAGTTAGGGTCAAAAACACAACATAGAGAAGTTAGGGTCAAAAACACAATAGAGGGAAGTTAGGGTCAAAAACACAATAGAGGGAAGTTAGGGTCAAAAACACAACATAGAGAAGTTAGGGTCAAAAACACAATAGAGGGAAGTTAGGGTCAAAAACACAACATAGAGAAGTTAGGGTCAAAAACACAGGGTCAAAAACACAACAGAGGGAATTAGGGTCAAAAACACAACAGTGGGAAGTTGGGGTCAAAAAAAACTCAACAGTGGGAAGTTAGGGTCAAAAACACAACATAGAGAAGTTAGGGTCAAAAACACAATAGAGGGAAGTTAGGGTCAAAAACACAACATAGAGAAGTTAGGGTCAAAAACACAACATAGAGAAGTTAGGGTCAAAACACAACATAGAGAAGTTAGGGTCAAAAACACAATAGAGGGAAGTTAGGGTCAAAAACACAACAGTGGGAAGTTGGGGTCAAAAACTCAACAGTGGGAAGTTAGGGTCAAAAACACAACATAGAGAAGTTAGGGTCAAAAACACAATAGAGGGAAGTTAGGGTCAAAAACACAACATAGAGAAGTTAGGGTCAAAAACACAACATAGGGAAGTTAGGGTCAAAAACACAACAGAGGGAATTAGGGTCAAAAACACAACAGTGGGAAGTTGGGGTCAAAAACTCAACAGTGGGAAGTTAGGGTCAAAAACACAACATAGAGAAGTTAGGGTCAAAAACACAACAGAGGGAAGTTAGGGTCAAAAACACAACCGAGGGAAGTTAGGGTCAAAACACAACAGTGGGAAGTTAGGGTCAAAAACTCAACAGTGGGAAGTTAGGGTCAAAAACACAACAGTGGGAAGTTAGGGTCAAAAACACAACAGTGGGAAGTTGGGGTCAAAAACTCAACAGTGGGAAGTTAGGGTCAAAAACACAACATAGAGAAGTTAGGGTCAAAAACACAATAGAGGGAAGTTAGGGTCAAAAACACAACATAGGGAAGTTAGGGTCAAAAACACAACAGTGGGAAGTTAGGGTCAAAACACAACAGTGGGAAGTTAGGGTCAAAAACTCAACAGTGGGAAGTTAGGGTCAAAAACACAACAGTGGGAAGTTAGGGTCAAAAACACAACAGTGGGAAGTTAGGGTCAAAAACACAACAGTGGGAAGTTAGGGTCAAAAACACAACATAGAGAAGTTAGGGTCAAAACACAACATAGGGAAGTTAGGGTCAAAACACAACAGAGGGAATTAGGGACAAAAACACAATCGGAACAAGCACAGCGGAAACCCACTCAACAAGCTGGAGAAACACCTAGCCAATACTGCACAAAGACGTCATTGGAGAGACAGATATAAATACACCAGGTGAATTTGGAAACAGGTGCAAATATTGAGCTCTCTGGGGGATGATGATCTAGGAAGTGGCAGCTGATTGGTGGAGACAGGTGGTGTGTTCTCCACAAGGGAATGTTGGGAAATGAAGTTCTAGGCTGCAAAAATGAGAGAGAGCATGACACTCTGAATGAGACTTCTGCCCCTATCAACAGGTAATTTGGCTGCTCTTCCAGAGCAAAGTGCTCCAGCTCTCTCAGGTTTGAAGCGTGCCTTCTCCACACGGCAGGTTTCAGGACTTTACATTGGTGTTTCTTTGGGTTCGGATCAGGGCTCTTAGATGGCCACTTCAGTCCAGTGTTTTGGTCTTAACCATTCTTTGGTGCTTTATACGATGCAGCGAAAAGCCCTGAAACATGACCACGCCTCTGCCATGTTTCACAGTAGGAATGGTGTTCGGTGGAAGCTTCATTTTTAAGTCTGTGAACATGAATCTAATGTGACTTGCCAAAAAGCTCATCTGTCAAATGAACATTCTCCCAGAAGCATTGCGGCTTGTCAATATGCATCTTAGCAAATTCCAGTCTGGCTTTCTTATGCCTCCTGTGTTTCCTTCCAAAGAGCTCGCTGTCACTCAAAAACAGATGGATGGTGAGATCAGACAGCAATGTACCTTGACCTTGGAGTTTAGCTCGTATCTTTGGAAGTTTGTCTTGGCTTTGTCTACCCTTCTGTTCAATCTGGGGTTCATTTTCCTTTTGGGGCTGCATCCAGGGAGTTTGGCTGGAGTCCTGTAGACTTTAAACTTAATAATATTTGCAACTGTAGTCACAGGACCATCAAGCTGCCTGTGGATGGTCTTATAGTCGTTACCTTTACCGCGCTTGTCTATAATTATCTTTCTGATCTCCTCAGACAGCTCTTTCTCTCCCCCCCGTCTCTTTTTTGCTTTCTCTGGTCCATGTGCTATGTGGTACATACAATGATGCCAAATAGCAGAGTGGTTCCTTTTCTATATTTAAATGATTTGAATGACTGATTGTAAGATTGAAGACATGTATGATACTAATTAGAGAAAACAGTTTAGTTTGAAATATCACTATAATCCAAAGCACTTATGATTTATTTTGTATATCTATATATATAAACCAATGCATACACATATACAATAGATACACACTTGTCTATATATATATATATATATAGATATATAGATATATACACACACATATACACACATATATACAGTATATATATACAGTATTTGAACATGTGTATATATATATATATATATATATATATATATATACATAGAGAGAGAGAGAGAGAGAGAGAGAGAGAGAGAGAGGGGGAGATACATACACACACACGCATATATACTGTATGTATGTGCGTTTTCTGTTGTACATTCATATATACAACAGACACTTTGTGTTTGCAGTAGCACAGCTGATGAAGGACTGGAATGACTGGAATGTCGTGTTTCTTTGGAAACCACAGTGCAGTTTTCACTAGAAGCCAGAAGACTGCAGAGAGACCTGTACCACCACCAGTCCTGTACCGGGCCCCTGGCCAAAGCCCTTTTACAATTACACCTTTATATAGCAGTCAGCCATTGATTCAGACATTAGCTGCAGCTTTCGGTTAAACTGATGTCTGTTATAAGGCCATTCATTATTATCTCTGAAAAAATATCATAGCATGACAAACCACATATAACCTTGAGCTATGACTCTGCAGAAACCCAGCCGCATGTATTCACAAAGAACACTTGTGCTGGGGATAAAAGTGAATATCTTTTTTTTATCTTTTCGTAGCACAAAAGATAAGAATGTGAAGACAGTGGAAGCTACAGTGCATAAACTGGGTCTGCTGAAACTGCCTTAAACGCAGAAATACTGGGAACGAGACGCTAATGCGTCTGACTTGTAGGGGCTGATTGGACCCTGTTACAGAGTTTGGATGAGTCATTTGTAATTTGTTTCATAACTTTCAAAGAACATTCTTCAATAGATAATACAGAATGGGGAAATAGGGTAGTTCCTTAATTAGAGGATTAAACCTCCGGCCAGAAGTCAGGTTTCCAGATTTCTTTACCAAATGTAGTACTTATATACATACACTAGAATTCTTACAGAGAAATTGTTTTTATTCAACCCACAATATATCCATACTAAAACCACAGAGGTATTTGACCGATGATAACATAAGATGTGTACTATAGGAATGTTCATATGTACTATAGGAATATTCATGTGTACTATAGGAATATTCATGTGCACTATAAAACACAATACACAATGTCCATGTAAAACACAATAACTGCTTAACATGCCATTAGATGACTACAACCATACATTGGTTTTATTCTTGAAAATAAGAGCTTTATTTGAAGGGTGGTAAAAAGCATATGTAAAGAAGTATGGTACAATATATTGACTGGCACTTTCTTTTGTCCTTTAGTTCTTCCTTTCTTGGCTGGGAAGAGGGTCCTAATTAAGATAACCTCAGGGCTATTATGCTAAATGCTAAATGGCCAAGTATCTGATTACAACTCTTTCCTTTGGCCTAGCCAAGATGCTATCCAAGGTCCACTGAATGCAAATAAAGGAGAAAAGAGGGTTTTTCTTTCCTCAAAGAAAAAAAAAACACACATTTGTTGGCCACAACTTCCATGTAAATGCAAGTTCTGTGGAGATGGGTTAAGTACAGCTGCTGAAGGACACCCTTCTTTTAGGCTAAATAGCACAGCCTCTGTGCTAGCAGCGGCCTAGCGGAGCATGGGGCCTCCTGCACATGGCTCTGTCGCAGAGCAGAGGACGGTTTGCAGAGCATGCACTTACGTGGAACGCATCCAAGACCTCCGAATGCCTTCAGACAAGCTCTCGGTGGTAGGAAACAATTTCAATTAGAGAGACTAAGAGGCTTGAGAGACAGTGTATGGAAAGTAAACGCAATCTTGCTTGGTCTCACTCTCTCAGCCACATTCTGCACCTTCTGTCCTCCTATGTGAGGTCTGAGGTGACATGTCTGCCCAGACCATGACTTTGACATCTCTTTTACCTATTAGAATGTCTAGAAAAAGCATATTTTACAGGGGTGGGGGTTGAAGAAAACATTGTCCTAAGCACATTTTGCTGAGAAAACCACAGGCTCATTGTATGTAATTATAGATAATCTCTATGATTAAAGAGCCTTTCTGTACACCATGAACAAAAATAACATTTGGTTAGTCAATTGCTGCATTTTATGCAACCTTTTAGGATATTTCCCCAAACCAATATTGACTTCATCTTGGGGGGAAGGAAACATGTGTTTCACTCACTAGCTGCACTGACCTAATACACAGTTCATCCACTAAGCCTCTGTGTTACCACAAAATGTCCTCTTACCCCATAATCATGCACAGAATAAAGATGGGCTGACAATAAAGGGTTAAACATGGCTTTGCCTGACTGTATTGATTTTGATTGGTTCACAGACAGGATCTCATCAGGCAATAGAAAAGCATTAAGCCCTGGCTGGCGATTCCTTTCAAGCACACTTCTGAAAAGATAATTGATCGGGAGGCCGTTTAATTTACTTCAGCTCCAGTGCACATTTCTAAGAGTGACCAATAATCAAGCAACTCAGCAGATTATGTCCGAGATATGGACCAAAGAACTTTCTAGAACTCAGTAGAAGTGGAGGCTAGGCCTTCTAATTCCCCTAAACTCCCCCGAGCCTTTCATTTTAAAACAATGTGTTCTTTGATATCAGCAGTTCTTACTGATTCAACTATAGGAGTGAAAACTATCCAGTTAGCTCTGCAAGTATACAGACATGCCTTTCTGGGAAGATACTGAGTGAAGGAGACTGATATTTTCATTCACATTTATTGAACTGTTTATCTGCCTCTGTACACTTTGTGTAAAAAACTATGTGATAGACCTAGAATTGTTCAAATCTGATCCTATATCTAAATGCTTCCTCTTCAGAAGAACAGTCACTATAGGTGTGTGTTCACAGAGATCTGGACCAGGATGTGACAAATCCGCTTTTTAAGAAAAAAAAATTGCTTTCAGTTCTTTGAGCAATGAAGGTCCAGTGATGTTTGAATCTGCTGGTTTATGTAGATCATGAAATACATCCGACATCCAGGAGTTAAAAGCAAACATCCTTGAGTTTGGTTATTGGCAGCATAATCCTACAATTGCAAATGTATCCTGGTTAGGGTCAGAGCCAGGTGTCATATCTGCACCTCTTCTCATGACATTGTTCATATGGGAATCCAACAGCATCCTTCTTGCTAATTGTGAGCTTATACTTAGGGGTTATCATTACCATCCTGGAATAGAGGAACCTTCCTAGAAGGAACAGAGTTTGCAGCTGAAGGTCTGCCTTGGCTTCACAACAAACCAACATATCAAAGAGATGGATCTCAAATCTACATTATAGATCATTTTTATTTGAACTAATATGATTCAGCAGTATAGTTTAAAATAATTGCTTAAAAAAACATTTAAAAAAATATTCCTTCAATCATTCGATTCAATACAAAACATAGCGAATGTATCGAGATTATGATTTAATTTCAAGGAATATATGCCTATAATGACATCTTAACATCTTCTGTAGTACACCCAACTTAAAAGGAATACTGTCTACGTAGTGACCACAGTGATGAAGAGAGCCCTCTCAGCCTAAAAGGAATACTCCAATGTCTCACAGTGTTAAAGAGACCCCTCGTAACATTTTCTTTATGTTTCAGTACACTGAAATCATTTTTTGCAAAGAAAAACTACAATTCACAGCCTAGATCTTTACATTACATGTATTACAGGTACATCCCTGAAACACAATCTAGACATGGATTGCACTGTTGCTATTTGTTTGCTTTCATCCGAGTCTTTTGAAACGGAGGAATGACAATTAGAGGCAAGAGAAGAAAAAGGATCAAAATGAAACCTCAGAAAAACAAAGCACACATTCAGACACACACACAGATTTGACACAAACACCCTCACACACATCCTTTAGACTTACTCAGAGAGACAGTTTATCAGTATGTGACCAAATATAGCAAGTTACAGACTTAACATCTGTGTTGGTATATCTGCTGCTGTTAATTAGATGACTGATATCATAGCGATAATAGTGTTTGTGTGTGTGTGTGTAAGGGTAAGTCATATCATCTGCAATAGTTGCAGTAGGTGGCTCAAAGACTCAAGGCTAGTGTCAGTTTTAATTCAGTATAGTCACAAATCAAACTCAAACTCCAACTGAACCTCCTGCAGTAGTCTAGGCCACTGGATTAGCCACTAGTCCACTCTAGTAGCCCAGCCTGCTTAAACTCCACCTCTCTAGTAGTCCAGCCCATTCAAAGTGGCTCAGGCCGCCTAGACTCCACCCCCTTCAGCAGACCCTGCCCACTCTAACTCCACCCCTTCCAGTAGCCCAGCCCACTCAGGTGGACGACTTTAGTCTGTCCTGTAAATTGTGTTCTATGCTCCAAGCATTCAGAACACCATTCACACCCTATCAGCGCTGGAGAGTTTAATGTGCTTCTGTGCGACTGCTGGCTTTCTTCTTCTTTTGTTGCTTTAAAGGTCTGTGGGGAACGGAGCAATGAAAAGGGGAAGCTGGGAAATGTGGCAATGTGATGTCAGGGGGAAACTTTACAGAGGCAGCTCATCTCCAGGCAACTTTAAATAAAGACTCTGTTAAAATTAACTCTGTTAAAATTAGGTCACTTGATGTATGAACACAGAATTAATATTTTCTTACATAGTGTCATAACCCTATAAGGGTCTCATAAAAAAGTAGCTTAATTTATTCTATTCTGCAGCCCTGGAACACCTTTTTAATATATATAAAATGGGTTGAATGTAAATATAGACAGTCAAATATCTTAGGAAGCATCTATATATTATGCATTATTAATATGATTTAATATTAATATGACTTGTAAAGGCACCAATGCATGTCTCTTCTTGTCTGTCTCTCTGTCTGTCTGTCTCCCTCTCAGATGTGCTGTAAATATGTGGGGGACTGGGTCTGTGTAGGTGGGCTGGTTTCTGCTCACACTACATTAGTAATGCTTCATGAAACGTCCATATTCACTGGCATGTGCATTTATAATCACAGGCATTGACAATAAAACGACATGCATTTTACAGCCGGAGTGGTGGCTAGGCAGGGTATAATCACTTTAGATGCATATTAGTTGTATGTATGGAATACCATTTGTTGCAATAGATATCAAAATATATCATATGGAGGAAAAAATAATTACATTTGTACATTGTGAGTAAAATCATTCAGTTTAACACAATTTGTTATTATCACCAAATCACTACATGAATGATATTTAGAATTTTTTTTGTAATAGAGTTACAGAAGAAAGTTTCATAACAGTTGCACGGTTTAATTCCTCTGTTGTTTATGGATCCAGTGGATCCAGTAATAGACTAATACATATTAGTAAATAGATCTGTAAATATCAATGAAAGCTCCTCTCTCTCTCTCTCTCTCTCTCTTTCTCTCTCTCAACCATTCCTACATGGCTTAGATAATGAATGATGGATGATGTCCAGTGATTTGAAGCTGTGGTGTCTTGTGCTGCCCTACAGAGGCCTCACACGTTATCCACTTTATTAGCTTTGAAATTCAGAGCTGGTAGCTGAAAACCATTAAGATGATGCAAAATGGGACTGATGGTAAATATTAGTGAATTTCATGGGAGCATCAGATATTAATCCAGACCTGAAAGCAGTTCTGTGTATGTGTGAAAGGGTGTGTTGGGGGAAAGGGAGAGAGAGAGAGAGAGAGCGAATTGGTCATTTGTTTGTAAGAGAGAGCTTGTGTGTGTTGAATTGTTGAATTGCTGTAATATCCATTAGGTCCACTGCGCTGTGGTGCTCTGTCTGTCCTGTGTAGAGGGAGAGTGCATCACATTTCATCACACCTTCATTTTCTCTGGTGGAGGAGTGATGGGAGTACAGGAGCAGTTACGTGGCATGTACCAGATAAATCTCATCTCTAACAAAATTACTCCTACACTACAGCTCCTTCTCTCTCTCACACACACACACAGATTGTTTTTCAGATTTGCTTGGTCCACTCCAAAAAAAAAAAGATTCACCATCTGTTATCATATCAAACCTGTTTTATTAGAACCCTCATCTTATTTCATTTGTATAGCTGTTTTATAGAACACACTATCACTAAGCAGCCTTACAGAAATGCTGTCCCAAGCCATGAAGAGCAGCTCAAAGCCAACACTGCCAACAAATTACAATGGAGAACGGCATTCAACTCCTTTTGGCCAATAGCAAATACATAAAGTTGAGGTGGGAGATACAGTTTAACTGAGTCAGACTAAACAAGAGGCAATCCGATCATAAAGATCCATGACATAAGCCACTGATCAGTGTGAGGTCTGGGGGAACTACCAACTGTGTCAAACACACACGTCAGACCATCAGAAGAGATTACTAGAGGCTGACAATTAAAAAAGATTATTTGGTAAGCATGCAGTCCTTATACAGTCCAGTATACATTATACTATATATACTATATGACCCTTGCTCGCTGCGTATTGCTCTAGTAAATACTGTTATGCACTGCTGGCCTCCGGAGGACTCTGGAGGAACAATAACAGCTTAACTAAAAATGGTGAAGCATAAGGTATCAGCAAATTCAAATAGCTCAGTTTGCTACAACTCACAGTGCACAGGTGCAGCCAGATCCACACCTTTACCCACAAAACACCTGAATAAACATGTCATGAGTGCTGAGCTCTGACAGGAAACTCCTGACTAAACAGGTCATGACTGCTGAGCTCTGACAGGAAGCTCTGATATTAAGAGGACAGCTCTGACAGAAAACGTATTCCACAATTGGTGAGCTACCCAGTGCAGTAATTTTCAGAATCTAACCTTTTGACCTAATGAGGAAGGCTGTAAAAAAATAAATAAATAAATAAATAAATAATCACTCCAATATTGCATGTAAAGACCATTTAGAACTTCATAGGTCATCTCAGTATTTTACTATCAATAAGGACTTAACACTGCCCCAGTAAGAACTGAACACTGTCTCAATAAGGACTCAACACTATCCTAATTAGAACTCAACACTGTCCCAATAAGGACTCAACACTATCCTAATTAGAACTCAACACTGTCCCAATAAGGACTCAACACTATCCTAATTAGAACTCAACACTGTCCCAATAAGGACTCAACACTATCCTAATTAGAACTCAACACTGTCTCAATAAGGACTCAACACCATCCTAATTAGAACTGAACACTGTCCCAATAAGGACTCAACACTATCCTAATTAGAACTCAACACTGTCTCAATAAGGACTCAACACTATCCTAATTAGAACTCAACACTGTCCCAATAAGGACTCAACACTATCCTAATTAAAACTCAACACTGTCCTATTTAGAACTCAAGCTGACTGGAGATGAACTGGAGCTTATTACAGAACCCAAAGCACTCACATAGCAAGGCATTCAAGTAGGTGATAAAGGCAGCGTCTAGTTTCTCTGCTTCATGTAATATTTCATAGATGGAAGCATGTATTGGAAGATATAAGAATCGATGGTGAGTTTTGCACAGCAACACGATGCAGCGGAGATGCCAACAGGATGGATGATGTACAGTTTGTTTCTAATGGTCTTGTGGACCAAACAGTGCTTTGGGATCTAAGCTAGAGTAAACTGTTCTCTGTGATTGGCTCAGCGCTTATGGAATGGCATCAGCATAGCAAAGGTAAATACATGATACACTATACCGCACTCTCATAAGGTCATAAATACATGACACATTATACCATACTCAAGTGTAGTAAAAACATGATACAATATACTATACTCTCATAAGTGTAGTAAACACATGCATAAGAAAATAGAAAAGAAACCTCACATTACTGTGAAAGGCCTAAAAAAAAACAATATGTAAAGTAATATGTAAAGCAATTTGTAAAGCATTTCTACTTTAAGCCAAAAAGTGTAAGACTCACTTAAATATAATATAATGGACATACTAAACCACAGCACTAGTATTATGTGAGTGGCATTAGAGTCACATATGCTTTCTATGATTTGTGCCATCACATATCACCATGGCGACACAAGCATCTGATTCCACCTTTCCATTTTCTATTGGAAAAGTAACAGAGTTGCAAGAGGGATTTGTTCTCTTTTATTCAACATTCCATTCCATTGTTGTGTATCATTGTTCAGCGCACACACACACACACACACACACACACACACAAACGCATACACAAACACAGAAAGAGAGAGAGAGAGTTCAATCATGTAAACCTTACACTAAAATAGATGCACTTTCAGGCTATGTTTACATACCTTATCAAATTGTCCTTTCAGTACAGAATGGTAGATGAGATCTCCTGCTATGGCACTGCATCATAACTGCTCTGCATGCTATTACACAGTGAAGGGACAGAGTCCCTGTCCAGCATGTAGGACTTGTAATCATTTGGTTAGGTGATGCTAATCTCTGCTCTAAATTACAGGACGTAGTTCACAGCAGGTGCAGACGTCATGGGCATTGCTCCAAAAGATTTTCATTTCAAGTCCTAAAAAGACCATGTTAATGTCATATCCACTGAACGTGTGTGTACAACAGAATTGGATAGGAGTTTCACAGTGTTCTGGTGTTCTGGTGCGCAGATAAAAAATGGGCAAAAGCAAACAAAACATAAAAAATAAATAGACCATTAAGAAGTTTATAGTGATACAAACATTACACTGCAAATACTGGGCCAATACTGAGACATTAAACATACACTGGGCCAATACTGAGACCTTAAACATACACTGGGCCAATACTGAGACATTAAATAAACACTGGGCCAGTACTGAGACATTAAACAAACACTGGGCCAATACTGAGACCTTAAACATACACTGGGCCAATACTGAGACATTAAATAGACAATGGACCAATACTGAGACCTTAAACATACACTGGGCCAATACTGAGACCTTAAACATACACTGGGTCAACACTGAGACATTAAACAGACAATGGACCAATACTGAGACATTAAACAAACACTGGGCCAATACTGAGACCTTAAACATACACTGGGCCAATACTGAGACCTTAAACATACACTGGGCCAATACTGAGACCTTAAACATACACTGGGTCAACACTGAGACATTAAACAGACAATGGACCAATACTGAAATATTAAAGCACTGCGAGCACAGCGATGAGGCAAAAATGGCACTGGACAAAAAAGAATGACTATATTAGTAAAATAAGGCCAGAGGCTACAGAAAAGGTAGAAAGACGAAAAGGACAAAAAACTAATTATTTTGCATGTTTTGAAAGTCATTAAGTAAGCTGTGTTGTTCTTTTAATTATTGACAGTAAGGCAATCTGTTCATAATTACAAACATTTGCTTGTAGTCACTGCTGCCAGCGGCAACTAACAGTTCAATTTGCTCCGCTGTAATCTGCCCTGTAATTAGAACACACACACACATACACACACACGCGCGCACACACACACTCTCTCAGTTCACTGATCACTCAATTCCTTGTTACAAACACATACACCAAACCAAAACAGCTTACAATCAGTCAATTTTGTTATTGAAACATTTTTTGTATAAAAAAAACAAACAATCTAATAAGTATTCAAATAATTCCCTGTGTGATTGAGCCAAATATCCCTACACATCTAACTTTTCCATGTTTTCCTACTACCGTGGAGCCCAACAAAGAGTCAAATACATGCTCCACAACATACGCACACACTCACACACTCACAGGTTTATCTGTATTGATTATGGTCATTTTTAATCATTGGTCCTATACTATGACAACCCAAACAGGATATTCCAATTTCCAATTCTGGTTTCCAGTACTGAGCTGCAAACACACACACACACACGCTAGCAATGATAATAAACTAGGATACTTCATCTCTCACTGTCACTAACACAGGGTGCACAGTTGTCCCGTTGCCTCTCCCTCTCTGATGATAGCTATTAAGTGTTTTCAGGGCCAGCTTGATGGAAGGCTAACAACATTTTATATTGTTGATACACTCAGCAGTGTGACCACATGCTCTCAATTACTGATGGAAGATAGTTGGTAACCTGGTTACAAATGGTTCCCACTATCCTATGATGTCAAGCACCTTCATCAGCTCGAGCAGAAACGGGTGCAGGCATATATAACAACACTTCAGCAGCTCTCTCTCTCTCTCACACACACACACACCCTCACACAAGTTTTCTTATGGTTATTTTTTAATCAGCAGCTTGACCGATCTGACATATTTGGAGCCGTGATGGTGATTAGAAGTGCACACCCAGCCACAGGCTTCTCCTCCCTCCCTCTCTACACCCCTTTAGAGGCCGGAGCTCCAAGCAGTCTGCTGAAGCACTTGGAACATAAACACACATTACAGACCCTCGTTCGACTGCCATTACAGACCAGATTGGATTTCAAATTGAAATTCCTTTCAACAGAACAGTATGGTCACCAGCCCTATTCTACTAAAGGATCTGTTTTAATTTCAAAGCAAACATCTGATGCGACAGAACAGGGAGGACAGGGTGGACAGAGAGGACAAGGAGGACAGGGTGGATCGCAGTATCTGATAACAAAAATGCTGATGATTCCATTCACTTTTATTCCTTGCAAAAAAGATTCAATATTCCCTCACAGACTCACAGGATGGAGAAGAGAGAGAGAGAGAGAGAGAGAGGGAGAGGCCAAAGAGAAGAGAAGAAGCAGAGAGTCAGAAACACTGAGAAGAGATAGATAGATGGATAGACAGACAGACAGATAGACAGATAGATAGATAGATAGATAGACAGATAGATAGATAGATAGACAGATAGACAGATAGATAGATAGACAGACAGACAGACTATTCAGAAGTGGATCATTTCTGCGCTTGTCTCTCTTCAGGGTCCATGACATGAATACAGATGGACGTTGTTACATAATGAATGGGAGCTTTACTCAGGGAAAAGATTAGCAACTGGCTCTTTTCTTTTTACATCAGCTCCTTATTTGAGGAACATGGCACTCCCAGACATGGCTCCTCCTCTCCTTAGAGAACCAGAGAGCAGCTAACTGGAAAACAGACATATGGAAGAACTGGTTTAAATGGTCTCTAATTGGTCCCCTGTTTGAATAGAATTCTAGCCCCTAGGAAGAAAATGAAAAATGTTGGCCTGATTAGTTGATTGCAGAGGTACACATTTCAGCATCCAAACCTGTCCTATTTAAAGAATGTGGTCAACCTCACCTCTTAAATGTTTGTGTGAATTATTGTAAATTAGCAAACTTAAGATATTTATCAACATAAAAATAATAAATAAACTTTTAAATAATACAAAGCATTCACATCCTAGGCAATAAACATATATACAAAGACACACGTGGTTATGTCATAATGAAAGTCTTTTTAAAGAAAAGTAAAATATACAATTTAATATTGTTCAAAATTTTGACATGCCCCACCACCAAATCTTTCTTTTCTCACTTTCCTTTTTATATAACTCGTCTTTCCCTTTCTCTCTGTCTGTCTCTGTGTGTCTGTCTCTGTGTGTGTCAGTCTGTCTGTGTGTGAGTCAGTATATCTGTGTCAGTCAGTCTGTCTGTGTCAGTCAGTCTATCTGTGTCAGTCAGTCAGTCTGTGTCAGTCAGTCAGTCTGTGTGTGTGTCAGTCAGTCCGTATTACACTGATACTGATCAGGGTTGCCAGTGCCGCCACTGCTGAATTAAACATTAAACATTAAATGGCATCTGACAGCAGTAAATAACATGCATCAGAATGGAGATGTGATATTGACCAGGCTCCCGCTGTGGTCCCGCCGGCCAGCCCCACAGCTGATCCCTGCCGCACTGTGATTGGCTGGGAGTGATCTGAGATCGCAGGGTACAACAGCCCCGATGTTTTGATCTCCCCTACGCATGAAATCACACCAGAGTTCTGTTTGGATTAGACGCTGCTTCTATCCTTGAACCAATTATCATTATAATCAATGGAATTATTGCCCTGTTAGTGTGGATTCAGGGACAAACGCACACGCACACACACACACGCACACACACGCACACGCACACACACGCGCACACACACACACACGCACCCATAGATATGCTCGCTCTCTCTCTATTAAATTCATTTCAATGAAGCTTGACAGGTATGATTGCAATTTTGTCCATGGATGTAATAGTTATTATTGTTATTTGTCCGTGGATGTAATCATGTTATTATTCTTATTTGGTGATAGTAACAGAGGTGATTAAATGGACAAGAAAAGTGTCGTTAGTTTCAAACAAGCAGATTTCTATTCAGGTTGTAGAATAAAACTTCCATGTACCAGCACCATACCAACATTCACCATATCAACACTCACCATACCAATACTGAACGTAGCAACATTCACCATACCAATGCTCACTATACCAACACTTACCGTAAAAACACTGCACGTACCAACACTTACCATACCAACACTCACTATAACAACACTGAACATACAAACACTCACCATACCAACACTCACCATATCAACACAGAATTTAACTACACTCAATGAATCAACACTGAACACTCACCATACCAACACTGAATAGGTATGGCGTTGTTATGGCGATACACTCACTGCATCAATACTCACCATACCAATGTACCAAACCATACCGAACATACCCACACTCCATGTATCAACACTCAGTGTACTAACACTCCATCAGCAAAATAGCAATAATGTCATGTTCAAATAATCTGATTGGTTCTCTGATTGGCTGAGCGTGGTATTGACTGGCTCCTGGGCCATCAGTCCCTCCCTTGGGGATAGCATCCTTTCCTTTCACTGTAATCAGGACCTACGGACATTTGAGTGCAATTCTTGAATTTATCAATACATCTTTATACTTCACTTCTTAGAAGCACAAATACAGGAACACATTAAGGTCATTTATTACATGTATCTCTGGAGTTACTTTAGTCATGTCTTCAGAAAAGAGCGGATCCGAACATGATGTGTACACTATAATCTTCATTGCTACAAACTGCTCAGCAAGACAGATTTTGCTGCTTGCCGTTGTAGTTGCAATACATAGTGAACTAAGGAAAAGGCTGCTGGAGACATCTGTGAAGTTGGTCAGATATCACCACTGCATCTGACCACAGTTCCAACACTCTTAATAGACATGTTCACTACCGAGTCAAAACAACAGCTCAGCTACTGTAGTACGTGTCTGCAGATTGTGTCATATGAAACAGTTTAAGTACTGCTGCTATGAGCTAGTAGGTGAAGAACACCTTCTGGGTCATCTAGCTCCTTCCTTAGACAACAGCATAGTAGATTTGTCAGCTACTATGTCGACTCTGTTATAAAGACAAGAAACTAAAACTTTAGGCCCTAAAATACAGTGTGTCAGGGAAGCTCAGACAAGAAGAGATTCTTAGAGGAATCTTAGAGGCATCATATGACGATAACACTAAAAGATGGTAATGAAATGGCATGAAAAACTCTAGACTGACTGCAAACATATAATTGTGAATGTTAGATGGAACCAGACAGGAATTTGTCACCTTGACATCCCAGCAAGATGTTAAACTATAATTAGAAATATACTATATATGGTATATTGCATATTACAGACTGCCTTTGTCCGTCTGTGACTGGGTCTAGCCACCATATAAATATATATTTTTAATATTTTTATATATTTTCCTTCTGAGTGGTTCCTTGGGGCACTCTTATGAATCTTGCCAAAACAGTAAGAAAACATACAAAGAATTCCCGAAGCAAGAAGCCGCTCAGGCCGGGAGTCAGAGTAGGATCCCTTCAACGTTTTCCTTATTGAAATAGTTATGAATTGTTATGAACCCTCACAGTGCCGAGTCTGGTATGGACACACCTTGGTCCAGCAGAGACGCTGACAGAGTTCTGCTGTTCACCACATAAGGATCAACGGAATTCCGTATAGAAGTGAGCTCAAGAATCCCGAACAGCTCTGTCTGTTTACCCTTCTCCACCTTCTCCTCCGGAGAGTGTAGTCTTTCACTCCGAACACCATCTCAGCATGTTCATTGCTGTTCTATAATCCCGACTGCGCTCCTAAACGCTGTTTGGGGCTCTGGTCTGAACACTGTACCATGCAGGTACCATGTTGTCTCTTTGGAAAGATCAAAAGATCCCTCCTGCTCTCCGCTCCCCTCTCACACTCTTCCTTTCTTTCTTTCTTTCTTTCTTGTTGTTTCTTTCCCTAGATTCACATGCTTCCAGATGGCATTTGAGTGGAATGTTTTTTTTTTTGTTTTTTATAAATAAAACAGAGAAAGTTACATAATCAGTCTTTCGTAAGGTTCTGGGAATCGTAACATCAACTTGAGATGTCATCTGTGCCATCACAGTGATTCATACATGCCGCTTCACATTCGCCGTCTCCCTACAAGACACATCGATCCTCTCCCTGCACCTCCGCTGACGTTTCCTCCACGTTTCCTTGTATAATTTCTGAATGTGCAAAAAGTGTGTTCATTTCGCAGGAGCAGCAGTAGAGCGCCGATGCAGACAGGAGGAATGAATCTCCAGGATTATTGCACACGCCGCCATGTCAAGGCTATTGTTCAGCACACAACATCACAATTAATTATGCGGCAGAACTATTTTGTTCAGTTTACTGAGGAGGAGGAGGAGTGAGAGGAAGAGGGATACGGAAAGAGAGGGGAAAAAAGATGGAGAGAGAGAGAGAGGGAGAAGGTGAGAGGGGAGAAAGAGTGGGAGAAAGATTAAGATAGGGAGAGAGGGAGAGAGACAGAGAGAGGGAGGGACAAACAGAGAGAGACAGAGAAAGGGAGGGAGGGAGAGAAAGAGGATGTTATTGTTGTGTGCTGCCAGGCATATTCACTCACAGTGACAAAAAAACCTTTTACAGATAATAATTATATGTGTTAACAGTTAATAATTATGTTACAATTAATAATTATTTAGAGGCGGAGCAAAAAGTATACTAAACATGAAGCAAACACCCGCACAGCAAACCGGAACATGGACACCCAGGTGACAATGACACAGAAGCTCCTCTCTCTGTAAAACTCATCAAAAGCAGAGAGACAGAGAGAGAGAGAGAGAGAGAGAGAGAAAGAGAGAGAGAGAAAGAAGGGGGGTGGCTCATATCTAATGGAGCTCTTGTTATGTCCTGCTACACTACACAAGATGCTAACCCTAAGCCCTGGTACCGATATGTACAGGGCACAACCGATTATGCTTGCAGTAATGACCCCCCCCCCCAACATCCTGGTGGTTTAATGTGGTGTTAAGATGGTTTGTTTGTGCGGTCTTCTAAAACAGTACAATATAAAATGGTGTTTGTTTTCAGTCCTCTGTCATTCTCCCCTCTCTCTCTGTTCATACATTGTGGTTTTCCCTATAATTTTCAGCACTCTCTGATCTCTCTCTCTCTCGCTCTCTCTCTCTCTCCCCTTCTCCCTCTCCCTCTATCTCTAAAGCAAGAATGCATAGCGCAGTCAAAGGATTAAAGGCACACAGAATCCTCCTCATATCCAAAGTGTTCTGCAGGAAACAGCTTGGAAAGTTTTGATGGATGTCTCAGTACCTTCTTATTCTCACTGCACTGTTGTATTAAATAGACTCATTCAATCGCACAATATCATTTTAAATCAAATGTAATCGCAGCTAGGTTAATTGCCTCTTCCTAGCCAGGTATGCGGTCTGAGAAACATGCTGATTGCACAGAACTTGCGCATATGTAAACTGTGTTTGGTGGGGGTTGGTGATCATGGCGGTGTGTAAATGTATGCCTGTATGTCACTTCTGTGGCCCTCCCTGCCTGTTTGGTTTGGCTTTGCTTAGCAACAGCAAGATCGAGTGAAGAGGCTTCATACACAGAGGCCTGGAACCAGGCCAACGCCAAGCCTGGGGGGGGGGGGCTCTTTGATAGCAATTACACATGATGTGTAAGGAAACGAGACCCTCAGAACTCTGGTCGATGCAGGGCTGCGGATGTGCTGTATGTAGTGCAGGGCTGCGGGGGTTATCTAAATATCGGGCTGGAACATTTTTCATATGAGTAATGATTTGATGTCAATGCTGTACATGTAGCAAGCTGTGGCTTCAGTTAGGGTTCGATTCCTGTCGTAGTCTCGGAGTCGGACGTTGGCCAGTGTAACTCCAGCTGCAGTAGTGATCTCTGTGGATGATAGCATGGTGTTGTAATGCACTTGCTGGCCTATGGAAGGGTTGAGTCTGAGCAGCAGCTGTTCTATTGCTATCAGGGTGTGCATGTGTTTGTGTGAGAGAGAGTAACACAGCTGATAAGCTGCCTGCGTTCTCTCGTGGGTTTTGGGATCTAAAGTGAAGTAAAGAGTGTTGTGCCAGGAAGGATTTCATGGCTTCTTAGTTTTGTTTTCTCCTAAAACGCCAATGAAATCGATTACTATAAGAAGCCAATTAAAGTAGATTGAGCACTTATTAGTCTGTGGGATATGTAGATTGCAGTAGGTTTGCTGGATCTTTTTCTCAGTCCTAAGCAGTAATAGAAACCTGAATCAAAGTCATCTTTGACTTAACTTTTCTAAATGGATTCCAGATCATTATTCTCAGAACTCAGAAGAACTTTTGGTGTTCTTCTCTTTGAATGAGAAATCTAGAAGTAAAGCCCTTCTGCTCTCTAACGCTTCATAATTCTGTTCTTCCAGTGCAACACTGATGTCCACAGCCCCTACAAATGCACCAATGCCTGCAACGTCTGACTGGTCTCACTGCCAGTTTTAAAACTTCTAGATTGGCGAATGCCCTCATAATCAGACAATACTCTGCAGATTTTTGCATTGTCATATCAGATTTTAGTGTCTGATTGTCTTTACTGACAACAATCAATTTAAAGTATATTCGGATATGGATCTGTATATGGGTATATGTATATGGAGTATATGGATCTGTTTATAAATTCGTAACCTGAAATCCACATTTGATTTGTAGAGGCTCAGACCAGATAGCCTTATGAAATCGTAATGTTTTTATTGTGAATCACTGATCATGAACTATGGATTACATCTGTCTTTTTGTTTCTTCTCCCTTATTCAGTGTTCCACCAATAATCATAAGAGCAGACTGAGCAGGTTTAATGCATACTGATTACTCTAGAGACCTTTGGCCAAGAGGAAGCAGCAATTCTCTGTCTTAATCCTTCATAAATGGCACTTTTAAACAGATGAGGATCACCCCCACCCCCTGCATGCATGCATGCACGCACACACACATGCATGCACACACACACACACACACACACACGCATGCACACACACACACTTCTGCAAAGCTAAATCTTTCTGAATGTGCTTTGAAGAGATTTGTAAACACTTTCTGGATGTACAAACTGTAGAGTGTGCACACGGGTCAAGACATGTTTTGATGTTGCAAGACTGAAGGGATGTGGGATAATGTGCAGAACAGTCATAATAGTGCAAAAACAGCAGAAGCAGACTTCACAGACACTGGAGATGCCAGAAAAAAGCATAATGCATAAAGAAAAGAAATACAGAGAGTTCATACTGGATAAACAGAGGGTTGAGCTAGAAGCAATAATTAAAGTGAATCCAATCATTCAGTTCAATCTTAAATAACCTCTTAAGGTCTTTTTACTGATTAATGCTATCTTCAATATGAAAGTAAATGCTTGTCAAACTCAGAACCAGACTGGGAATTTCAAAGCACACATTAGCACTATAGGTTCACTAACCTAAGGTCCAAAATCACATGCATGATGCCACAGTGATGAAGGGGTTAATTATTTTATCATATGGTGGACCAAGGGAGGAATGTAGATACCCAATTCTAACTAGCCTTCTATACTAAAACAAGAAAAACCCACAGTCTCCACCCAGTTTGAGCAGTTAAGACTGGTCAAGGCCAACGCTATATAGACACTGAGAGAACAGAGAGTCACGAGAGATGGAATTGGTCCTTTTATGTGTTGCATGAATCATATGGTGTCGGTGGTGTGGCGATCATCAGAGTCCAACAGCTCCTGCCATGACTTTAGTAGAGGTGGCAGCTGCGTGTCAGAGTGAGAAGGATTTCCCACCCCAAGACCATCCGACCGTACCGTACTGAACACAGCCGCAAGTGCAGCACACCGGATGTATGAGTCCGGACGAAGGCCTAGGGAAGACTACTTAGTGCATATGGAAAAATGTTCCTGTTTAGACTGTGATTATATCTGATCCGCCTTTTCAGATGAATCTGAATAAAAGCATTTAGAGCCGGCCTGTAATGTTTCTAGATGTATCTTTTACAAAGTGAAACAGGAAAGGCCAGTGAAGACAGAAAAAGAATGAACTTCTTCTTCCATTTGTCACTCTATAAAAATGCAGCTTGTGCTTAGAATGGAAATGGCTCATGAAAGGAGAGAGAGGTTGAGTGGGGGATGGGGTCTGAGAGGGGGAAGTGGGAGGGGTTAGAGGAGAGGAGGGGTTGTTTTCTGAACTGGGAGAAATGAACCTGGCAACCCCATCATTCACTGTTTGAATAGAGCAGGCACTTCATTGCTTCTCAAATCAACATGCACAAATACACACACATACACGCACAAAAACACACATGCAGAAAAACACACACGCACAAAAACACACACACGCACAAATGCACTTATACACGCACAAATATACACACTCACAAAAATACACACACACACACAGACACATACAAGCACAAATATACACATACATACACACACAAACATACGTGCACAAATACACACACATACACGCACATTAACTGTTTCACGCTACCAGTTCATTATACTGACCAAACACAACACCACATTTCTTCTTCTCTCTCTCTTTCTCTCTCTCTCTCCATCCCTCCCTCCTCCCTTCAGCTTGCCCATGTAAATGCAAAACAAGAATTTGGATTAATCAATCCTTTTACTCTTCCCATCTGCAATTCATTTGTAGCACTAAGAGGCTGGAAGAAGAATGAGATATTTCATTACAGCACACAATAACTATCACATCATAGATCCTCCTGTAACCCAGCAATACTGTGCATGATTGAATTTCACACTTGGAACATAAAGAGGCATTTGAGTGGGTAGCTCAGAGCCCCACCAGGGATCCATGTAAATATGCTGCTAACTATTGTACTGCATGAGCATCAATCATGATGAATATGACAGCCTCTTTTGTTCTTTCCACACGTGCATGCACGCACACGCACACACACACACACGCACACACACACACACACACACACACACACACAAACACAGCTGTTAGCAGACAGGACCTGTCCTATCTCTGTCTTCCGCCTGTCCGTAGCCCTGGGTCTGTCCTGTAGCCTGACTGACTCTTTCACCTGACCAGTGCTCTCCTTACACACAGCACAGGACACTTATTACACTAATTAAAGCTGTGAGCCCCATCTCTCTCCCTCTCTCTCCTGAAGTCTCCTGCATACACTGCCAATTAAAGCTGAAGCTAAATGACCCCAAGTGGAAGTATATATGTGGAGAGCCAATTACATATCCTCATTACTAAAGGAGCTGATACAGACTGTGAGTGCTTTAACGTCTAGAGTAATACTGCACATCAATACCATTCCCCCTCAAATACTTATAGCTGTGTGTGTTTGCAGGGGAGGACTTTATTTATTCATATGAGAACTAGACAAGGACATCTCATAAGTATACGCATTACAGTAAAAGTCACTCTACCCAATTCTTTTTCCTGCATGTACAATTAATACATTCAAAATGAAGATTTTGTATGTATATTTCAAAAATATACAAAAAAAAACCATGATGTTCCCAGGACTATATATATATTATATATTTTTAATTTTTTTTACTTTAAAGTGAGTGTCATCTGATGTGCCATGGTAAGGGTCTATTGCACGGTTAATCTTCCCACAGAAGACCCTGCTCCGCCACACAGTAACCTCCAGGATCAAACAGCCACCTTCTCCCAGCTCCTCTGGATCTTGTCCCTTCATGTCCATCCAGTAAGAAGCAAAGGTTTGGTTAGCGTTAAGAGGGGTAAGTTCACAGACGTCACACCATGTCTTTCTGTCTCCTGTTGCACAAAAAAACACAAACTCATTTTTTTAAAAAACACTCACTGAGTCACCTTTTTCTTTCCAACACTATGTTTTGCATCACGGGTGTCCAACGTGTGCGCTCTGCATTGTGCTCTGCAGTCAGCCAGCTTTCCTCCGTCCTGGACGGAGAGCAGACAGCCCTCTCCCCCTCAGCCTTTCCATGCCTCCCCAGGACCCCGTTTGAGAGCGCTCCCTCTGACGTCCGGAGTCCCCAGAGCCACTCTTGGGCTCTGATGGTCTCCATTTTAAGGACACGGCGCTCATAGGAAATCATGAACAGGAACATGACACGTTTCTTTGTCTCTGAATCATAAAAACATTCCCACAAGGCTGGCAGCTTGACACAGCTTGGGAACCTCCAGTAAGTACCCTTGAACTTCTCCTGACCTCCATTTCTACACCTCACCCGTGTCTTCTATAGTGCCGGGCATCTCGTGTGGGAAAATAACATCTCATCGTGGAGGTACATTCTGTTTAGGATATGGGGTCTAGCCCAACGAGGCATGTCTGGCTGTCATTGGTGAGGGCCAATTTTCCCAAGGCTATTTGGCATTCCACTTCTCTTCAGCTCCAAGTGCACTCAAGGATTCTACTGGCCCTACACTGGCCACACGCACTCTGGAAAGAAGATGAGATTCTTTGTTCTGAGCTGTAGTTGAGCTGCTACTGGAAGAACATGCGATCCATGTATTCTCATGGTCCCCTTCAGAAACCCTCTCCTCTTTCTCTTTGTGCAATTCTCCAACAGGCCCCCTGTTTATTGGCTGGGATCCGGTTCAGAGAAGTGATGGTTCCAGCTTCTCCAATCAGCTCCGTCCCTTCCCTCTCCCGTTCCAACTTGGCGTGCCACATTTCGTTTCCTCGTTCCTTTAAATTTGCAGTGATATCTGACTGCCCCACGCTGGGAAGCTTTAGCGTTTGGTCTCCTGCTAACCTGCCTCTCTTGTGTCAATGACCATTTCCGGAAGACATGCTTAAATTCCACATGGCCGGTGCCATCTCCCTCTCCAGCTTGTTTTGCTGCTGATAACAGGCACATTTCTTTGCCAGTACCTGATATGGCCATTTGAGATCCCCTCAGACAATGCAAACCAATGTTCGTTTCCTGCACTTGATAAAGCAGTAGTCAGTCTGGCGTATTGGACAACGTGCTGAGTCAGACCCCTCAGAACTTTGCACAGGCAGCTTTCCATCCGAACACGTTATGCGTGTGACATCCATGGTGCAGTTCTGATAGCATGTTAAATTCTTGTGATTTTTAAGATGCAGCTATACCTCCTAACCACCAGGTGGCTATACTGTCAACCTCCCCCCATTGTTCCCCCCTACTTTCCTTGCACAGCTGATGAAGGACCTTTGTCTCCTGTCTCCTTGTGTACTTCACCTCACTACACTCTTTTTATAATGTATATATATACACATTATAATATATATATATTATATATAAAAGAAGGGAAAAATCAAGTCCTGTGATGTATTTTATTCTTTGCTGCCTCACACTGCTGTCTGTTCACACCGTGCAGATCTCTCTGCCACAGGGAAATACATCAACCTCCATCTTCAGTTATTTGTCAAACTTTGTTTGTTTTACTCTGCAGCTCCAGAAGTGCCGCCCTGAACAGGACCCGCTCTCACACCCACCATCTTGTTTCATTTCGCCCCACGTGCACCTGTGACCTCCTTCCTCTACAATCTGCTTCCTCCCTGACTGGCAGAAGCTCACACAGAGCACATCAGCTACACACACACACACACACACACACACACACACACACACACACACACACACACACACACACACACACACACACACACACACACACGCACTCACACACACACACACACACACACACACACACACACACACACACACACACACGCGCACACACTCACACACTATAACTAAGCTTTCCAGAAGCCATTTCCATGAGCTATCAAAGGTAAAATGGTGACTGCTGCGGAAGCTCTCAGAACAATGATGCTTATAAACTTCAAAATCTTCAAACAGCTCAGGAAGTCGACATTCTCACCTCGCTTACTTTGAACTGTTCTGCCAGTCTGGTTCTAACTTCCTGTCCATCTCCTTTCTCTCTGTCTTACTCACGCACAAGGAGCTGCATTACTGTTCCTGTTCAGCCCCACAGTAACCCTGTACGCTGCTCTTCTTAGGTGCCCTGTGCTAAATGTGGGTTTGACTCTTATAATACCCCCTCTAGCATTTAAAAAGCGATTAAACGCGTCAAATGCTCAGCGACAGTACATTTATAATGTTTTCACACCTGGCCACACACACACACACACACACACACACACAGGCACAAGCACACATATCCACACACACATCCATGTAGATGTGATAGCTAACACCACTCCACATTCACACTGGCCAATCACTCTCAGTACCTTCCAACGTCCAGGCGGCTGGATTCATACACACTTTCTCACACTGGCAGGCACATAAGCAGAAAACACTTCCATGAGTCTGCATTCTGCATTTTCTGGTAGTTACTTAATGACTTACTAAAGTGGGCAGAATGCGGTTAATGAAAGTGTGGATTTTATTCTGCAGCAGGGACTGATAGTAGGACGCTCGTGGACATCAATGAGGAGACATAAAGTGGACGTTATGATTATTGTTGCTGTTCGATTGGGCAACAGAAGCACGCATATAATCAAAGGAATCTGAATAAGTGGCTCCATTATTTTAATTACAATGTCATCATTAACACATAATTAACACACCATCTTGCATGAAAATTCACGGACGTATTACCTGAAGCTACCCGTGCAGATTTGTTCCTAGGACATGGTGAAGCAAACCTTCTTTTCTCCTTCTAATTCTAGTCTTCCATACATCACTGAGTCAGAAACATAAGCAGACCTCCTCAAACACCCAAAGCTGCTGGTATGATCTACGTATGCAGGAGTTTTCACTAATCACTACTCGTAAAGCCCAACTCTTCACACAGAATTTTAACAGTAGTAAATGATTAAATTATCATTTTATTGGCAGTTTTTGACCATATATAATTTCCTTCACAGTAATAAAGTTTTCAATAATAAGTCATCAGTAACCATTAGACATTGTGTATGGAAGGTAGTTTCTACATCACAGATATAGTGAGCTGTGTACTGCATCTATGGATAAAGCTTTTTATCAAAAATTTCTCCTCTATCTCCCTCACACACTCTCTGTCCACTTCTCTCTCTCTCTCGACCCATCTCTCTCTACCTCTTTCTCTCCCTCTCTTTCTCTCTCTATCTCCCTCCCTCTGGCATATGGCTCTTTATATGTTCATTGCCATATAGATACACATGGAGAGATAATAAGGACAAACCAAATTTAGGGTCACTTGCGACAGCCAAAGAGCTTCAGCTTTTGGAGGACAAAGCGAATCTGGGTAATTTGGCAAGAGATTCCTGGGTGTAACAAATCTGTGATAGCACCCAGACAAACACAAGCAGAGAGCCTACACACACACACTCAGGCACAAGCCTAGCTGTACAGCCCCAGACACCACAGCAGACAGAACAGGCCCCTGTCCTGGTTCATCATAGATAGCACATAACAAAGATATGGGTATACATCCAAATGTACATCCAAAGTAACAGAACTTCAAGACTAACTTGTAGTTTTACCATAAGGGAAAACACTGTAGGAATCTAGATATCTATAGAATTTTAGATTTTACAAAACAAAAGATGGAGCTGACTAGCTACTGATAGATGAAACCATAAACGAACTTCACTGTTTACATACAGAAACCATGAATGAATTTATTTACATTTAACAGCCATGCACCCCTTCAACATCCTGTGTCACTGCAACTGTATAAACTGGCCCACAGCTTGCATCACTTCCTTTAACCATCAAAGGAAACATGAGAGATGTCAGAGTATACTCAAGTAGGAGTTGGCACCCCACATGCTGATTGGACATCAGGACAGCCAACCATCAGGAGGAAAAAAACGAGAAGTTAGAGCCTCCCTGTTGAACCAGTGGCAAGGTTCAGCACACTGGAAGAGCCAATCAGGTGAGGTTCACCAAAGAGGAAGGCACAGCTGTTTTGCATAAGATGCATTCCACTGGGAGACTACACAGAACAGCCACCCTTTGACACATGGGCCTTCTTCTCACTTCTCATTGGTTCTTTGTAAAGTAAAAAAAAGTCTGCTCTCACTACCAGAGAGGAAGAGTGATCAGTCCGTAGGGTTTTGCCAGTGCTTCAGTTAAATGCTCTGAAAGCTGGATAAGGAATAGACTCTACTCTCTGTAGTGAGCTGTATAGAGATGTATATAGATACACCTTGACTCATTTTCTCTAGGCAAACTGTGTGTGCGTGCATTTCTTCACACACCTCCCTTCTCTCTCTCTCTCTCTCCACCCCTCCTCCCCCCTCCTCCTCTATCTCTCTCTCCATTACAGGGGACTGGTAGTGCTTCGGGCTTGAAACTCAATTTCTCAGCCTTTGAATGGGCAGCGATTGCACAGAGCTAACTCAATTGTGGAAGGAGGCCTGCACAGTCCCCTTCAATAGATTGGGGCCTCGACTTTAATACAACATCAGTCATGTAACACGCAAACACATTGCTATTCCATTTCAAACCACAACACTTACAAATGGACGACTTTAAAAGCAGGCTGTGTGCTCATTATATTGCTGGAGGAAAGATGGGGGAAAAAATTCCATGAATATGTTTAGCAAACAGTTTATTTATTTATGTTACAGTCTCACACTCAATCACAGATTGTTAGCTCAGATTGTTCTATTACTTCTCTATTATTATAAACTGTGTTTTTGTGTCCCACAGCAAAATAGATGATGGAAAGTAACCCTTAGTAATAACCACCAACCAAAATGTGTGCACAGAACACATTGTCCGACACTAAGGAGATAGTAAATAATTTATGTTGATTGGAATGACGTGGTGGGGGTGAGCGTTGTTCACCATGGCTATACAGTGAAATGGGTCATTTATTTGCAATTACCAGTTCATTGCACGTGCTGTGGAATATGTTGTTTGGTGGAAGTCTCACATAAAGAGTGACCTCATTTCCTGTCTTATAGGTGAATGTGGGTAAACGGAGTGATTTTTGCCCCCATGCACAGCAACACAGAAGTGGAACGTTCATTTGGGTTAATTAGAATCACAATACACCAGTGTTACACCAGAATCTGTGACCATCTAATTCTGTGACCGCAAACTGTCGTTGCACATTTTCTGTGTGTTGTCGAGAATAGGCACAAAGATGAGTGTTAACACAAACAACTCACAAACATTAATCGGTGGATACCATTGCTTCCTATGGGAAAAGACCATCCTAGACATATCTGAAGCTACAAAACTTATGTTAATGTTTTAGCCAAAAACGTTTAAGAAACAGCTGTTTTAGCTTTATTCTTATTTTATTCTGTACCTTCTATCTCAACAACACACATGCAGAAGATGCATCAACGGCCTCCACAGGCACAGGATTCGGTGGGCAGAGATTTCAGTGCAACACCAGTGCCAAGCAAAGTGTTCAAACCTGTAGTGGTGCTTTCATGTTGAAAGCAGAAGGAATTAACAGCACCTTGTACTGTGTGTGTGTGTGTTTGTGACTTGCTCTGCATCATGAGAAGGAACAAATTCAAACAGACGCAAGGAATGTAACGCAGGTAATAATTCCTAAACAAAAAACCTGCAAGGTAATAGCAGAGGTATCACCATCTCAGAAGTATAAATCAGTGTTAGCTAAGAACTTTTTTTTAAACGCATGGCATATTCAACAATACAATTTGAACACAAACAGTGAAAAGAGAGTTTATATAACAGCTGAATTCAACAGCGGTTTAAATGTGGCAGTTGTTAGCAGTGGTGGCGTGTTACCCTGCACTGGAGCACTCCCAGAAGGGCGAGGAGCTGGGATCAGATGGAATGTGAAATCAGGCAGCTGAAGAGACAGGAGGAATCCTGAGGAGTAGTGAAGGAGAGATGATGGGCCGTACGCCGGAGCTGCGTTCTCTTCTTCCACCTTGTTATTCTCTCCTCGCCCCCACAGTAAGGCAAGAGCTACATTTCAAACTTAATTACCTTTCAGGTTGCCTCATCAAGTCGGAGGCACGGTGAAGATGGATGGCAATTGCACACGCACGGCTGCACACACGCACACACACACACACACACACACACACACTCTCATACACACACGCGTCACGTCACATCACAACAGTTTACAGTCATCACAATGCCTTCGAGTTAGCTTTTAAAGCTCTGAACAGAGACACGCATGAAAATCCCTCAGTCCAGTCATTGTGTTCTGACACTTGGCTTCTAAACTCTACTGGGCTACTGAAATAACGGCCCATTTACCCTCTGCCATCCCGATAATGCTTCGGCGTGCTACTATAAATGCTGGTTTGTGGCGCTGCTGTAGCAGGTATTAGTCGTGTTTTATGGAGTCGTCTGGCTGCAGGGCCTGGTGTGAGGGAGTGGCTCTCAGATCCACTGCCCATGGCGACCTGGAGGTAAGCTACCAGCAGGAAGTGCAGCGCGTGACCTGGAAGTGCACAACACTCTCAGTGGAATCGATATGAAGATTGGTCACCTGCGCTTAACGAGTCTCTGGATAAACCGCGATGAAATGTGACCACGAGGAGTGAGGACAGAACATGAATACTGCTATTTACTAAAACCACTTTCTCTCTAATATACTGACCCATAAATGTTCAGCTCATTTGATTAATGCAAAGAGGGAATGGAACATTACTAACTAAATTAGATAATGATGGCAAATCCAAATATCCCATCAATTACTCGAGACTCCCAGGGAGCAATTTCATTACAGTACATCAAATCACAAGTCCTTGCTCAGATAAAGAACATTTAAGAATTTAAGTATGATTCAGATTCACTCTGTGTGCTGTGACCACAGATCAGTGCTCACAGATAAGTGAGCAAGAATGAAAAAAAAAATATATGTATCATATATATGTATCTGAGTACTAAATGTGTACTAATACTTATTGGGCATTACAACTGTAAGAAGAGAGAACTGGTCATTCTAAAGAGACAGCGACAGAGAGACAGCCAAGCAGGCAGACAGACAGGCAGACCATTCCAAATGTAACCATATATTAGAACATTTTACAGCATATAAGAATTTCATGCTACAAAACCCTTTCTTTCCACTGAGGTTTGCACTGGTGAACAAGATCTTTGTGATGGGCATGAAGCTGTATGCACTGTGATCACTACAGTGTCACTAAATGTTAGAAATCACCAAATAAGAGGTAACCTCTCCAAGCACACAGACATTTATCTAGGCAATGAGAATACATTTTGAATTGGGTAAGATTCATTCTTTAAATGTATTTACATGAATTATAGCTGGAGCCACAAAATTGCATCACTAATGAATTTGTCAAAATACAATTAGTTGCATGCAGTATGTTAAACCCAAACCAACCCGCCCAAGCACCCCGATGCTCTGCATTGACTGCTCAAATTCTTCACGCCACACAGACATCCATACTAATTTACTCTGCTGTAGCTCAATAGCAATGATTTACAAACGAACACACACACAAACACACGCACACGAACACACGCGCACGAACACACATGCATGAACACACGTACACGAACGCATGTGCACATACATGGTCCATTCATTGATTTGCTTCATCCTTCTGGACTGTTGCTATTGTTTTATTATTCATGCCCAGAGCTACCGTTTGACACCCGTTACTCAAGAGCCCCAAGACCCACCACAAGGCCTGTGTTTGCTTCTATTCATTTGAAAGCTTTTGTGGGTGAATGGGTTACACTTTTGTTTTACATTTGTTTGTTTACATTATTATATCATATTGTTTAGAACTGTTAATTATTACAGTATTACAGTGTAACATACAACACACCAAAAACAAGCAACCAACCCCAAGGGTAGTATAGAAAACACCAAGACAGTGGAGTCCCTATTATTTAATAATACCATCATGTTCTTTTATGAGCACTTTAAAGGGATAATGAATTATTGAGGCGCTATACTATGTACTGAAAGTACAGGAGGCTTTACACACGTATGTGTACACACACACACAAAATATTAACCCTCCCTCATTACTGTGCAGGCTAGAACCAAACCTCTTAATGCTTCATGAAACCCTGGAACACAAACACACACAGGCACATGAAAACACACATATATACACATATACACACACACACACACACACACACACAAATACAGTTCGAAGAAATGATTCATTATTCAACAGTATTGAACTCCCCCTTATTAAATCAATCACATATAAAGGACTGAAATAGCTGTTCATATCAAAAAGCTGCTCACATCAAACCCTCTGTTTGAAGTGCCTTGGTTTCTGTCAGAACAGTGAGGGATCAAAGAGAGAAACCGTGAGTGTGTGGTAGAGAGGCTCAGGGAAGATGGGGGGATATGTGCCACACGAGGAGGGTAGCATGTGCTCGGACAGAACACAGAGGAGAGACAGAACACAGAGGAGAGTCAACACAAAACACAGAGGAGAGACAGAGCACAGAGGTGAGACAGAACACAGGAGAGACAGAACACATAGGTGAGACAGAACACAGGAGAGACAGAACACAGGAGAGACAGAACACAGAGGAGAGACAGAACACAGAGGAGAGACAGAACACAGAGGAGAGACAGGAACACAGAGGAGAGACAGAACACAGAACACAGAAGAGAGACAGAACACAGAGGAGAGACAGAACACATAAAAGAGACAGAACACATAAAAGAGACAGAACACAGAAGAGAGACAGAACACAGAGGAGAGACAGAACACAACACAGAGCAGAGATCAGAACACAACACAGAGCAGAGATCAGAACACAACACAGAGCAGAGATCAGAACACAGATGATGAGCTCAGGTTGGGCACTTCAGAAAAGGCGGGTGGATGGGTGGCATGTGTTTAAAGAACTGAACATTACGACCTGAGGCAAAATGCGACCAACTAATTATGACCCAGGTAAACAGTAAAAGGGAGAGAGAGAGAGAGAGAGAGAGAGAGAGAGAGACAGAGACAGAGACAGAGAGCAAAAGAGAGAAAAATTTACACATTAAAAATCCAATATATTAGCTGACTAACGAGCTGAACCTGTCAATTCCAGCACTGAATATAAACTGCGAAGTTGCCTCATGTTCCCATCGGAAACTCTGAAGAACAGCAAACATCTTGCAGATGACTGTTTTTAATTTAAAAAGGTGCTATCACGGATTCACTTACAACATTTTTGCAACTGTAAGGTGTAAAAAAATAAACATGTGACAAATGTTAACTATGTTTTTGTTGCAGCTGGAAGCACAAGCTACATTACACACTTTATATATCTGTAATATAATTAACTAGTCATTTTTATAAGAACCAGAATCATTTATCCTCTTTTTTAATAGCCTATACATCATCGCGTGGCAGGACATTTCATTTTTCCACATGAGAAAGAGAAAGGAAACCTTAATGGTTTGTGCCCACTAGCATAATTTTAATTATGGATTTTCCCTACATGATCGATTTGAAGAAAAGCCATAGTAATACTAGTTGTACATTCTACTGTATTAAATATTTGATATCCATTAACGTTTCATGATTAATGTCTTGAAAATAACCTGTTTCTCTAAGCCCTTTAGTCTTTTTTTAATTAAAGGTTTTATTCATTTTCAGAGAAATATAGATATAGATCCCTTGTTTAGGTGCAGTTGAAAAATTAAACCTTTTTTCTTTTGAGCTTTCCAATAAATATTTCTCCAAAAAAAGATTTTATATTTCATCTATGCACTGTAAGTAGCACAGCTCTATATAAGAGTATTTTATCTATCAATGCCCCCCTTAATTCATTCAGCAATGTAACTGTGTTTATGTGTGTTTTGCCCTCATACAACCTACATCTATAAATACTCAAAGAATAATTCATAAATCTTTGACAGCATTATAGACCTTCATCCACAGTATTTCAGAATGTCTGTGCATATTTCTTATGGCATGATAATAAACATTATAATAAACATTAATAAACAGCATACATGCTGTGGCATTTTAATATATCTCCCTTTGTTTTCTACCTGCCTTAGTAAATGCTCTTTCTGCAGTTTTGATCAGATACTGATGGAAGCTGTGTGTGTGTGTGTGTGTGTGTGTGTGTGTGTGTGATAGGATGGGGGCATCTAGCTGTGTAAATCTTAATGATATTGGCCTCAGCTCCTCAGGGAAAAAGCCAGTCTCTTTCCACCTCCTGTATCACACAGAGCGAATGGTGCAAATGTATTCTCTCCACTGCTACACACTTTGCTGTTCCTCTTTATTGAACAGGTCATTTTTGTCTTAGCTGAAGCCAAATCACAAATTTTGTTAGTGTCGTCTGGATGTGAATTAAATATGGATATAATCTGAAATGCTTGGAAATCTGGGAATCTGCCTTACAACTGAGAAAATGTCTCTGTTCCTAGAAGCCTTCTGCAAGCTAATCTAGTAGAGACACATCAGTACACTCAGTATTTAGCACCACGCTTACCAATAAATGTTCAACATGATGACACTCGATCTTCACACTTCTGAAATAGGGAAACAGTCACTAATATAAAAAATGACTGAATGTTTGGGGAAATAAGACATTTATATTTTTTCCCAAGCCTTTGGTTGTGGGGTCCAAAAATCAAGAGTGTAGCAAGTCTGTAATGAAATATTAATAATTATTACCTCATTAATAAACATACCTGTTGGGTAGGTAGCTCGTTAATAAACATACCTGTTGGGTAGGTAGCTCGTTAATAAACATACCTGTTGGGTAGGTAGCTCGTTAATAAACACACCTGTTGGTTTGCTAATAGCAGCTCCCCAAATCCAGTGGTTTTTCATCCTGGGCACACCTGGATTTTTCTCTTTGCCATCAACCTCGCCATGAACATCCCACAATACAGTTATAATAAATTATAATAACATAAGTTATATTATTCTAAACCATCTCTGACTCAGCCGCAAGCACATTAGTGAACATCATCATTCTAGGATGCACCCTTGTGGTCTATTAACTATGTGATAAGAGAATAATGAATGCTCTTCACAAACAAGGTGCCATCTTCACTGCTCACCACTGTGTGTTCCTGGCTAACCGGTTTCTGAAGGCACTAAAAAGCCCTGTTTACGTATGTTTCAGGAATGGAACTCAACAAGTTGTCCATCAGTTAGTCAACAACAATCACAAAAATCAACATTCTTGTCTTCTAATATATAATATATAATGTATACACACACACACACACACAACGTGTGTGTATATTGTAACTGCAGTTATCATGATCAATTCCTATACAAATAATTTTTCTTTAAGCAGACTGGTAAACAGTGGTACCCATTGTTCATGTTAGTTGAATCTCATGAATAATTCATAAAGTCTACAGTAAGTCGTAGCATTGTCAGCGACTGTCATATAAATATAGACATAAGAAAAGCTTTCCCTGCTAAAAACAATCCTAACCCCAAGTTGGTTCACATGTATCCTCACACATCTGCAACTGTTTGCTAGCTGCACTACAGTAGCTAAAATATCTGGTCGAAATATCTGTGTTGGTTACATTCATGCTGAAACTACCAGACTGCATATGACACACTTCATGTCAAAAGTTCCCTCTCTTTTCCTGCAGAAAAACAGAAAACCCATTTAGGCCTGAGGAGACCAGCAGGACAGGTCTGAAGGTGATGCAGCAAGGGGGGGGGGGGGAGGAAATCGACTTTCTTTTTTTAACCTATCTGCAGATATTGGACCGTGCCAGAGAAAGGTCACACTGGTTAGCTCTATGACTCTAGGTTCATTCAGCCCATAAAAACAGTGGACAGAGCTGCTTTCAGAGTGCACTGTCAACCTTGTGTCATAAAAGCACGGAAGGAACGTTCAGTATTTCAGTCCTATCTATGCTACTATCTAGGATGCCGTCTGTGAACGGATGCAAAGCACTTTGTAAGTTGCTCTGGATAAGAGTGTCTGCTAAATGCCCTAAACGTAAATGTAAATGTATTGCTGGGTGAGTACATGAATTTGATAATGTGCAGATCAGATAATGTGCAGCACATTTTGCTGGTGAAGTGTGATGCACTCACCCATTCGTATCGGTTAGGAATCAGCTCAACAAAATAAAAGTATCTTCATCATTTGGCTTCTTTGGCAACACATACAGCTCAGTGCAGTGCAGAGAGTTTTACTGGACAGACAGAGAAGAGAGCAGAACGCTATTCTGGAAAAATCTTAGTTTGCTGCATTTATTGCTTGCTTAGGATTTACACTCCATTTCATTTTTACACACACACACACACACACACACACTCGCCTTTTCAATCTCTCGTGCCATTTTTATTATAAGGCCCTTGTCAGCAAACTGTTTCCCAAACCTCAAGTTCATTATCATCAATAAGTCAGCCTATACACTGTCCTCAACAGCCATATTCACTTGGACCTTTTTTGCTGTACCTTTTTTTGGTTGCAATGTAAACCAATTTGCCATCCTCTCCCCATTTCAGATAGTATTAAACAATGCCCTCCGAGTGCGCAGCTGTCTGAAAGGGAATGATTTATTGCAGAGTGAGAAGTCTTTGAGTCGCTTTGTGAGGCTGTGCAGTACAAAATAAGCTCATTTATATTCCATATTACCACTGCCTCCACACTTAATATTCCTGCCAGTGAACACCAGCCACTGGATTCACTGTGATTCTGATGTGGTATAAAAGAGACTCTCGGTGTACTAACATTATTAAACACAGTTCATCACATTACAGTAATGTGAGGGAAAGAGCTCAGATATAAAAGCAGGGGTTGAGAGGGCCATCGGGGGCTGCTGGTTCACAGTTGACAATCTCCTAATAGCGCTTGCATGAGAAGTGCTTCTCTCACCATTATCTTCCAGCATTTTCCTACTGCTGCACTGAAAGATGCCTGTAAAAGCTTCAAGTCCTGCATGGTTTTTAAATCAAATTAACAAATAACAAGCATAAATTGATTAAACTATAGAACATGGAATCAAAGACTGCGATACTTTCTTTCAATACATCAATAATCAATAGAGTCTTTCAATGGCTATTGTTAAATATTTTTTAATGTATATATTATACATACACACACACACACACACACACTCTGAGCAATTCCACATCCACAACATGCCACAAGGCCAGTCTTTATTCTTCATGATCTCTATACTGTGAGACTAAAGAGCATGGTGTGATGGATCCTTAATGTGCAGTTCTGTAGCTGTGCATAATTAAAGTGACATGAAGATGCAGCTCGACTCCATTCACTTTACGCAACGTGTGGGATGGAAACCCGTACAGCAATTACAGATGAAGGTCACACAAGTTATTTCGTAACAACAGTATCGCACAGCAGGACAAAATGAAGCAGTATGAATCAGATCGGCAGACTCCCGCACACCAACCATTCATCTGCACACCGTGACCCGTGGAATCAGGACAATGTGGATCTAAAGCAGAGATGCTAAAGATTGTACAAGACCAGCAAACCTTGGTGATTCTTCTGCTTTAACTAGCCTAGTAAAGGCAGTAATGACCTGATGGGACGGATGAAGCGCATTAGAGTAGATAAATCAGCAGACTGTGCTGAGCTCTGATGACAGCACTGTACTACAGCTCTCGTAGGCATCTGGGGGAACACTGCCAGGTCATAACATGCTCCCAGATGGAGGCTGTGGGAATTAAAAGCACCTCTCCTAATATACAGCACTTTCATTTGTTTGGTTAAGGATTACATTCCATGTAAAACAAAAACTGACAAAATGGAATGTTATGATCAAATGTACTAATGTCCTACCTTTGTATTTATTTAGCTATTCCTTCTCATTTCATCAGATCCAGGAATCCCGCAGTTAATATTAAGGAATCCTATCAGATTCAGGAATCTTACAGATGTACCTCCTGAGCAGTAAAAGGCCTTTTTGTGCTGCGTGATTCTTCGATCAAGGGTGTTTTATATAATCTCACCTGTAAGAGATATACCGATGAAACCAGAGCTGGAGTGTGTGCGTGTACGCAGACTCGAGGGCTGGTCAATACCATGCCCTTCACCTGCCCACTTCAAACATAAGCTCCTCATGCTGTGATTGCAGCTTGTTTGACTGTTGTATCAAAGACATTGCAGGGGGTTGGTGTATGGCCGACAGGGGTCCATTGATCGACCTTTCTGATTGGCTCCATTACAGTTCTACTGAGTTTCATTTAATCATGGGCATGGAAAGGTGTTGGAAATTTTGGACAGAGACTGGAAAACAATAGAATTATGCATGCTTCTCTGTTTAAATATATACACAACCACACCCTCACCCCATCCATCCATAAGGAATATACCATCCATGAGGAAAATGAGAAAGTAAAACTAGAAAAGCAGATAACAAAAGCAGAGGATTTGCAAAAATAACACTGATGAAACACACCACACAGCAGCTGGTGTCCATCAGTTACTTCCACCACCAGAACTGCTAGTCTGTCATTGTCTTAACACGTCTAATTTTCTCACTCTTAACCATTACTCAATGACTGAGGTCAATTAAACCTTAACCGCACTGACAGCCTATTATCACCTCAGACAGAGAACATTTTTAAATATCCTTTAATAAATATTATACATACACAGCCACCATTGATCTGTTAGTAGATGCACAAGAAGGAAGTTCAGTTCACTTATTTCTTTGCTGAAAGGTCTCCATGATCACCAGCAGAAGAGGTTTCTCCAGTTACTACAACAGAAGGAACAAACAATTACGTAAAGTCATCACTAAATGTACTGACTCAATGAAAGCATAAACATGCAGAGGTTGTGTTTGACCTTTGACCCATTGAACACTGACTTCAGTGGGACCAGTTGAGGTTGTGTCATAACAGCAACCAGGATTTTCCATACAGAATAAGCATGTACGGCACTGCAGTCTGTTTTTTTGCTTGCGACACAGCACATGAACAGCACTGACTGTGAGCTGTACCACTGACGCTAAGGCACTGACACCAAGGCACTGACAAACTGTTTCAAAGAATTGCCTTTCTGCTACTGTGATCTTGTCTTTAAACAAAATAGCACTAACTGAGGGTGGTTAGTCTAAAATGGGTTTTAAAAAAAGATGAATAAAAACAAGGATTATTCATCTATTACATAACAAGTGTTCCACTTCCTTTCATTACAATCGACTCCAGAACTGTTTACAACAGAAGACTTTTTTCAAAAGTAATTCTGTAGCATACTATATTTTGGTTTAAGACACATTGATTTCATTACTGAAACTTAGAAGATTCATTTTTTTATGAATTCTACCAAAAACATCCACCAAGGTCATAACGTTTAATACTGTAATTTATTCAGATGATAGGGTATGTTTTATGTGAGCTGTCACTGTGATTTGTCATTCTTAACTAGTATATGTAACTGTCTTACCTAATGTATGTCAGCAGACTCACATAATGAATGCAGTAAGATTTAACAAATCATGACTGAAATATGAAATCATAAGACAGTAAATAATTGATTAAACATTTTCCACATCAGTCACTCAGAAGACGTCACGTCGGCACATTTTAAACCTCCTTCTTGTGCATCTAACAGATCATTCATAGCAAATCTGTGGTTGAAGCAGAATATATATATATATATATATATATATATATATATATATATATATATATATATTCTGTATACTATATACTAAAAGAAATAAAAAAACATTGTGGAAAGAAAGTAAATGTTACTTTTATTGAGCAAGCACAGGGAAAAAAATATTGAATCACTCAATTCTGAGGAAAAAAAAATATATAGAATCACTCAAATTGGAGGTAGAAAATAAGGACACACCCAGTCAATTTCCTTTCCCTAAATGGACATCTGCCTCAGATTAGATCTGCTTGTTAGTCTGCAGTAAAAAACACCTGCAGTCATGACACCTTGGAGGGCTGCTGGACAAAGTGGAGTGGCAAGAACCATGGCTCCAACAAGAGAAATGTCTCTTGAAACAAAAGAGAGGATTGTGAAACTTCTTGAAGGTCGTCACTCTTCACGCATGGTTGCTAAAGATGTGGGCTGTTCACAGTCAGCTGTATCCAAGATAAGACCAAACACAAACAGCATGGAATGGTTGTTAAAGATGTGGGCTGTTCACAGTCAGCTGTATCCAAGATAAGACCAAACACAAACAGCATGGAATGGTTGTTAAAGCCAAGCGTACTGGTAAACCAAGAAAGACCTCAAAGCGTCAAGACAAAGAACTTAAGGCCATTTGTCTTGAAAACCGAAAAAGTACAATTAAACAGATGAAGCATAAATGGGAGGAAGCTGGAGCCAATGTATGTGACCACCTATAGGTATAGGTAAGAAATCACCTAAAGGAAATGGGATTTCAATACAGGGAAGCTAAACCATCATTGACACTTAAACAGAAAAGAACAAGACTGCAATGGGCTAAGGAGAGGCAATCATGGACTGTGGATGACTGAATGAAAGTTATCTTCAGTGAGGAGTCAAGAATCTGCATTGGACAAGTTGATGATGCTGGAACTTTTGTTTGGTCTTATCTTGGATACAACTGACTGTGAACAGCCCACATCTTTAGCAACCATGCGTGAAGAGTGACCTTCTTCAAGAAGTTTCACAATCCTCTCTTTTGTTTCAAGAGACATTTCTCTTGTTGGAGCCATGGTTCTTGCCACTCCACTTTGTCCAGCAGCCCTCCAAGGTGTCATGACTGCAGGTGTTTTTAACTGCAGACTAACAAGCAGATCTAATCTGAGGCAGATGTCCATATAGGGAAAGGAAATTGACTGGGTGTGTCCTTATTTTCTACCTCCAATTTGAGTGATTCTATATATTTTTTTTTCCTCAGAATTGAGTGATTCAATATTTGTTTTCCCTGTGCTTGCTCAATAAAAGTAACATTTACTTTCTTTCCACAATGTTTTTTTTTTTTATTTCTTTTAGTGTTTCTGAAAGCCAACAAGTGGAATGACCTTATTATTGCATCATGTTCCGAGTTTGTTCTACAGAATAAAATGTCTGAATGAGTGCTCATCCCAGACTGGTGATTTCATACTTTTTGCCAGTGGTTGTATAACACATCTCACACTATTGCGCTATTGTTTATAAAATCAGTACATACAACCAGTCATGGGCAAGGTGTCACGCCTTTGGACTAACCACACTTCTCCAGACTACATTTCCCAGAACCCCCCTTTACATGAGAGCATGAACATTCCCAAGAGACTTACATTCAGGTGGCTCTGTCTTGCTCGATTTCCTTTTCCGATTAATCTGTTTGACCTTCTCTAATAGTTCAATGACCTGAGATTCATCACTCCTGACCTTATTGTTGAGAACATGATACTTGTTCTTACACTTTTCCACCAGCCACTTTAATTCTTCTTTTGCTCCCTCAATATGTTGTTCAATAGTGGCCTCTCCTAACCAATCTCCTCTGGAGAAGAGCACCATGGTGTGGTTCCAAACATCAGCACCCAAAAGCTCTAAATGCTCCTGCACCGCGATCTTATGTCTTTTTACAAAAGGGGCCCCTAAAGGGTAAACCATAAGGAAAGCGTGAGACCCTTCACCAAGCATCTCAACACCTCTCCTGAGTTCCTGCTTAAGTTCCTCAGATGAATCATCTGCAGAAACCCAGTTCCAGCTTGGTGTGTCCACCACAGTGACTTGAACACCTGCGATTTTGTTTGTTTCCATGATGCACACTTCAGTTTGTGCCCCAACACTGAAGACCTCCTTATTTAGAATGGTATTTCCAGAGGAACTCTTTCCTGCCCATCGCCCACCAAGTAATAGTATCTTCAAATGATCACTTTCTGTTGACAAAAAAATAAACAACCAAATAAATAAAAATACTGGCTAGGTTACTGTACCATTGCCAATCAAAGCTATAGTAGTTTTGTGCTTTCATCTATGTTCTGTTTACCAAACCTATAATTTAACCAGTGAAATTCAACTTGGTTTCAGACAAAAGAAAAAGGGTACATTTTCTGATTCTTATAAACATTGTCTGCTTAAAACAATGTTAAGTATTAGAGCTTAAGGGTTACACCACCACTGGTTCCCTCAAATATCCAGAGAAACAATGTGTAACAGTGTGTGTTGCTGCTCACTGTTGGTTTACCTTTACGTTATACTTTTATGTATACAAAATTTATGCTAGACAAATATTTGATATGGTTGCACCCAATGGTCAGACTAATGGTAAAGTAATAAAATAGGTGTTAGTAATAAACTGGTAGTTGTAGTAGTTGAAAAATTATGGCAGCACAAACATTGCTATTGAACATTCCAATAACACACCTAGTCAATGGTCAACAAGTATTTAACATTTAGTTTTTAGTTTTATTTTCAATCCACTACTTTTGAGCCTGTGTGTTCAACCACTTCAAAGTGGTATAAATCTGTATTTTCAGCAAAAAACATATTTAAAGATATCATATCTAAAGAAATCATTGCTCAATGCACAATTTATCGGACATGTCTGACATATTTTTACAGGTTTACCGGCTGCTCACAGAACACTATACAACTTTAAACAAATGGATCTAACATAGAGGAGCATTGCAGCTCACATGGACTTCTCAAAGATACAATTTAGAGCAATTTGGAGTTGTGTTAAAGATATCCAAAATAGAAATTGCTCATTAAAATAAAACGGTAACTATTGTAAATAACAACACATTTACTGGATGGATGGATGGGCTTTCACTCGAGGACATGAGGACATATGCTTCAAGTAATAGGCCTACAGTGTACAACTTTGTAAAAAAAAAAAAAAAAACTTATTACCAGTTATTCCCAAACCATAGCAAACAATATAGACGGGTATTGAAAATACCACAATTTTATAGGCTAGTATTTAAAAAACTTCAACACAAGCATTTTCATTTTTGCTTTCAAAATTCAAAATTCATTTTCGTTTCAAACAAAACCTGTCTTGTTGACGCTAACATTTCAAACCAGCATGAAAAATTAACACCCCTACATTCAATAAACCACCAAGCTAGTGAAACCTTTTAATCATCACATGATTTCTTGTCTAAGTGCGTTTACCAATAAAACGTACCTGACGCGGTAGCCATAGCTATGTCCTGTGCTGGTTACGTATCTGTCAAGGTTCAAAGTCTGCTTTGAAACTGAAACCAGAAGGATTACAAAATTTAGACTGCAATACCCCGGGAGGACCACAACAACCAGGATGTGGGCTCAGCAGGGGAAAAGGGCAGTTTAAAAGTCATAAAAACTTTGAGTGTCTTCTTTTCAGCATCGTTGGGCTTGCATCAAAGACTCTGAACTTGACACATTTAATGTTACCTAAAACTTAGATGTCAGGGTCGGAAAAACCTGCACGACTAATCACCAAACGTTGTATGCATAGCCTAGGAGTTTGCTTACACAACGTTTAAGGAGGGGCATAGCGGAATACGACAGGGTTGAGCGATGTGCGTTTGTAACCTCTCCGGTGGCGAGATTTTCTTCAGGAATAAACTTATCTTAATGCAAACTGGTGTGCAGTTTAAACTCAATTACATGATTATGCCTTCCTTTTCTGGCACAAACCTTACCCATTCCGAATAGGCCTTAATCGCTGTGAGGAGCTAGGAGTATTGTGTTTGTGTGTGTGTTCTAGGTTTCACCTCCGTGTTTCCCTTCCCGGTTAGTTTTGTTTTCGTTAATCATGTTCTCCGGCTCCACTCCACGTCCCAGCGCGTTTTCTGTTCCTCCTAATAAACTATGACGACTCTTACTAACACAGAGTGAACCACAACTGGTAGTTCATGAGTACAGTTAGAGAGTTGGTTTACCTAATCGAAATAATCACTCGATGAAATAGACGTATCCGCAACCTTAATGCAAATTCAATGTATATAGCTTCTAACAGTGATTTAAAGCCCTCTGCAAACGTTAAGGTATGTATTAAAAAAAGATAGCTTAACAATTCCTCAAAACCGATCCATTTGAGACAAAAAGTAAAACAAAACAGACTTTTAATATCTAGGTCCAGGTCTGACGCTCATGTGTCCACTGTAGACACTGAGTGATGGGTAGGGCTCAGCGCTATGACCAGAGACGTGTTCGAAATAGCCTACTACATACTACTGGCGTACTGCTTGGGCCCCAAATCAGTATGCCGTACGCAGTATGCGAATAAAAAGAATTTTTCCAGTATGCGAAACATCCCCGTTTGACATACTACTTCCGCGAAATATTCCAGTACTGGCACAGAGCTATCTTCGTGGTGTACTGCATCCCATCATGCAACGCTATGTTCACGTGACCCCATAGTAGGCTTTGCTTTTGTCGCATACTGGAAACTGTACTGCATACTACTACAAGGGCCAGTAATGCAGTGTCCAGTATATACTGAGTGCGGTATGCAGTATGCCGTATGTAGTAGGCTATTTCGAACAGAGTCCAGGTCTTGGCCACACAACCCCATATGCAGAGAACTGCCATACGCATGCGTTCTGACACCTTCCCATCACAGCCAGCATTAATTATTTTAAGCAGTGTGTGCTACAGTGCGTTGTTATGGGACTAGACAGACTAGCCGTCACTCCCCATGCAGACCCATGAGCCTGTGAGCACAAGACCCTGTCGCCAGTTCACCAGTTGTCCTTCCTTGAACAACCTAGGTAGGTACTAACCGCTGCACTCAGATCCTCACGTTCGCCCATCTGTCCTACTTCCAACACAAAATGTTGTTCACCTAGTGAACCTTGTTTATATATATAAAAAAACAAGGCTTTGTTAAAACTAGTATAACCAGTTTCAAAACAAACCTCATTTAATTTCTGTTCACATGTATTAACATTAGCTCTTACACCTAAAAAAGTTGGCCGGCACCCAGCCGTGAGGGAGACGCTCACACACACTCATTACACACCCCTCCCTCCTTCCCAGTCACCAGTTTACTGATCACTGTCATATTACCTGCACCTGTTCCCAGTCCCCTCTGCACATTATTTAAAGCCGGCATGTCTGCTCTTCCAGTGCTGTGCGTTGGACTCACACCCTGAGGCTGTCTGCGACGCCGCACTGTAAGGGCCTCCACTGGACACTTCCTCAACGTGCTTTAGAAACTTAAAAGTGCCATACACGCTTAGCTAACTAACTTCGTTTGTGTACTGCGCTAAGGCACTTTCTTCATTTTTTTTTTATCATTGTCGCTATGTGGCATAATGGATAGTAAAGATGTACCTTTACCCGCCATGCCTCCTTCTCCCTCATTGACTCCGTGACAATAGGCTGGAGGTCACCTTATCTTTATTACCACTATGTCAATGTCACTGTGTTCACATAAACACATAAACAACCCGTCCACACCTGTGTCCCTGCAACTAGTTTCAGCTATCTCTGAAGCCATATCCTCTTCGGGAAAAGACATGTTTGCCCGTATGCATAGTTTGCTTCTGATATGTATATAAACAGGGAAGAAAAGAAAAGAAAACCTGTTATTATGCTCAAACAAATATTAGATTCTTTGAAGTGACTATGCTATATTTTAATGACAGCTCTGCACAGTCTTGGTGTTCTGTTAACCAGCTGAAGCAGAACCTATGATGCTTTTCCATCCGTCCTGAAGACATTCTCAGACATGCAGCTACCACATCTCAATCCAATAGAGCACCTTTGGTATGTGGTGGTGGAACGGGGGAGATTCGCATCATGGATGTGCAGCATACAAATCTGCAGCAACTGCGTGATGCTATCATGTCAATATGGACCAGATTCTCTGAGTGTTTGTGAATGTTTCCAGCACCTAGTTGAATCTATGCTACGAAGGATTAATGCAGTTCTGAAGGCAAAAGGGGGTCCAACCCGGGACTAGCAAGGTGTACCTAATAAAGTGGCCGGTGAGTGTGTGTGAGTGTGTATATATATATATATATATATATATATATATATATATATATACACACTCACACACACACACACACACACACACACACACACACACACACTGTATATATCACTGTCACCCCATGTCTCCTGTTGTTAAATATCCAGTCTATACAATATATCTAAGGAGTTACCACTCAGAAAGACATGTTTATACATGTTTGTTTCTATGGTATCTCCCATAGAAACCTTATTCTGAGTCATAGTGAATTTGACTTAACCTAGTGGTGGAAAAAAAACCACAGAATTCCACTTAGCAGAAAAACGTGCAGATACCATCTACTGCAGCTTCACAGAAAGTGAAGATGACACACCACTCACTTCATTCTGAAGAACTTAAGAGTTCGGGTTAATATGATGATTCCAGAGATGTAAAAAACACATTTCAATTGTTAATACTCCTCTCACTATCTGAAAACATCTTCAGTGCCTCTTAACAGAATGCTGAAAATCTCAAATTTGAGCTTTACTTTATGTTATGAGCCTATAGAAACACACACCACACCCACAAACACACACTGTACATCACACGCCACAGTGATCATCTAAAATACAGTCATGAGTTCCAGGTACCCAGGTTGCCTGGATGAACAGAAATGCTGCAGTTTTGTTTATTTTATGGAAGGGCAAGCATGTTGAAAACCAGAGTATTACTTTGAGCAGATCAAGTTATTGCAGGGATGTGATGGGATAGGATTTAATGTCCTCTTCCTTTGTGTGTGAGTGTGTGTAGTGTGAACCATGGATCAGATCTCCTTCCTGGGTAAAGTTATACTGCATCAATATGTTACAGATGGGACATCTGGAAAACATCTTTGACAATATGGGCATGACAAGCTGTGTGTAGCATAATGTGAGAAACCTCACAGACGATTCTTTTTTCCACACAGTTAACGTTCGGGTACTTCTACTGTAGGCCATGGGGATTTGTTTCAGGCTTCAAATTATGAATAAATCCTGCAGGAATTTAACCACACAATAATGACTGAACTCATAAAGGCAAGCTCAGGGGAGGTCTCCAAATAATATGTTTATAATTTCCCTTTGTCAAACTTTTCACGACATAATTAAAATGAAAGATTAAATTCTAAATTCCATATATAATTCATGACCAAACGTATGAGGACACAACTCCTAATTGCCAACAGGTGTATAAAATCAAGCACGTAGCCATGCAATCTCATAGACAAAATTCGGCAATAAAATGGATCGTACCGAAGAACTCAGTGACTTTATATGTCACAGAATGCTACTTTTGCTGCAAGTCACTGTGAAATCTCTGCACTGCTCAAAGTGCCTTGGTCAACCGTAAGGGCTTTTATTGTGAAATGGAAGTTTCTAGGAGCAACAACAGTTCAGCCAATAAACAACAGGCTATGCAAACTAACAGAGCGGAGCTGCCAAGACTTGAAGTGTGTAGATACTCTGTTGCATCACTCTCTACTGAGCTCCAAACTGCCTCTGGAAGCAACAAGAACAGTGTGCTGGGAGCTTCATTAAATGTGTTTCCATGGCTGAACTGCTGCACAAAAACCTAAGATCACCATGTGCAAAGCCAAGTGTCGACTGGAGTGGTGTAAAGCATGCTACTGCGGGACTCTGGAGCTGTGGAAATGTGCTCTCTGGGATGCCCAACAAGCTCATATGTTATCAGCTTGACTTGATACATTTTCTAATTAAGTAAACTGAGGAACGATGTTTGGTGATATATATGAGATTAACACTGAGTTGCCAGTTTATTTACCAAGGTGAACCATGCTATCTTTACACAAACTACATTTCAACCAATCAAGTGATGTAAAATTTAAAGATGTGTCTGATCAGTGATCTTGTGACGAATAGTGATCCTTCGGACAAGATCGGTTTGTTCAGAAAGTTCAGACGCGAAATGGCAAGAATCATGTGGTCAAACAGACGAGCCTCAAACAGGAAATCAGATCTGATTTCAACATCACTGTACAGAATTTCATTGCAAAACACGCAACTATTCAGACTTCTAATGTGTTGCCACAGTTGAGGAGATGTTGGGTGACGTTGGGTGACGTTCAACAAATTGTGGTGTCAAAATATCACAGTGTACCTGAACGTGTTGTTGACCAAGATCAGTGTCCACCGTCGCTATTAATCCACATTTTGAGACCTCCATGCTTCCAGGGTGACCATGCACCATATAACTAGCCATATTTCATCACCAAATGGTTCCAGGAACATAACAGTCAGTTTTCATTCCTACAGTGACTTGCAGTAGTAGAGCAGACTTCACTACTGTAGCGTGCCGTTTGGGGATGGGGTGGAGAGAACTCTTCAAAGCAAGACTGTGGACTTGTCTAGTTTGCAGCAACTACGCAATCATTTCCACATGGTACAAAATACACCCAGCATCTTGCAAAATCCATACCCAGATGAACGCAAGCTCTTCTGAAGGCCAAACAACGTACACCATAGATCATTCTAATTAGATTCATCTGATTGTTTTATCAGAGCCATGCTGACAGATGCAAATTAATAATTGTATATATATAAAAATATTTTAAATATTGTACAGTACAGTACATTATAGATAGATAGATAGATAGATAGATAGATAGATAGATAGATAGATAGATAGATAGATAGATAGATAGGATATCGTCACTGCACAGAACACATACAGGCTTCTTCTGTGCAACCGTAAGGAGTGCAAATTGTGCAAGTAGTAGAATTGTACAAATGCAGAACAGAACACTAGATTAGACTGTAATGAATATGAGCAATATAAACAAATATACAATACAGCTATTGTAACTCTATACATATGTTTGCATATATGCATGTCTACATGCATATTCATGCATGTACTAGTATGATAAATGGAATATAGTATAGTTTATATTGTAGGTGTAGTGAGTTCAGTAGAGAGAGATCAATGTTAGATATTGTACTGTAGCATCCTGGTAACCAGAAAATAATTGCAGGATTCTCTTTATTGACAGAAATCAGGACAAAGCAGAGATGAAAAACAGGCTACAAGGCAAATGTAGAATCAGGAAATAGACAATGGTCAAAGAACACAGAGAGACTAGTTCCAAAGGGCAGTCCAACCTTCTGGAGCCAATCAAGGAACAGATAAGGGGGCCAGTAAGACTAGAGCACACAGGAAATGGATTAGTAAGTACTCTATGAGAGCACAGCACAAGGGTAAGGCATGACTCACGCAGCTGGGCTGTAATTAAAGCTGCCGTAATCGATGTTGCAGTTTATGCTAACTTGCCTCCAACAGCAATCGTGCTTAGGGCTTGGCCCTGCGATGTGTGCACACACATCAGGATTGACAAGCAGGACGTAACTCTTTCTTGTAAAGAAGACAGATCTGATATACAGCAGGACCAATGTTGAAATTTGATGTTGTTGATGATGGCACAGCAAAGTCCCAGAGCATGTCTCAGGGCTATTTTAATGATAGCTCTGAGGATGTAGGACAGTTTAGCCAAAGTGTTCTTAATATTAATTTACAGCACCTAAGTCCAAGTAGTAAATAGGTTGCTATGGTGAAGAGGTGGGGCAGTTGAAGATTATGAGCCAAACAAAGCAGAATGTGGTACTGAGTCTGGGGGGCAACAGCAATATTGAGTTCAAAAAATCAATAGTTCCTATAAAAGATCCGAAATCCAAACCCTACACTGTGTTCTAATTAAATTCAAAAGACATAGCTTTAGTGGATGCTGAACCCTGTTTTTGTAGAGGATAAAGCACGTCTCCTTTATCTATTAAGAAGTCCCATTGTAGTTAAAGAAATTGCTTTTCTTACTTCTAATTAATAGTGGGGATTACATTTACATATGTCACTTCACATGGTGTGGGAATATCAGTAACCCTTGAGGACTAAAAGAGAATGGGTATGTATATTTTTATGCTGGTGTGACACAGCCCTCACATGGATGAACCCACATGGACCACATGGACACAGACATTCTGGTCCACTTGCGGTGTGATACACAACAGTAACAGGCCCAGTAAAATCCAGAACCAGTATGATGATCAGAGTGAGAGCTGGAAGAGCAGCACATCCATTTTGAAGACCTGAATGATCTTTGTGCAGGAGTGCATACACAGTTACTGTTCCAACACACCTGGCCAGCAGGTGCACGCTCACAAATGGAAGGTCTGATGCTTACAAACACACTTGCGCACACATCCACACTCACGCATGCACGCCAACGCATTCATTACAGTACATTTTGAACTCAAGAAGAGGTGCGCATGTGAACCCATGTTCCAAACAGCCCTCTCTCAGGAGACACAAATGGAAGGACCTCAGAAGTTTATTTCCTTCATTAAATCCTATCCCCCACACTAATAAATCAATTCTTGACTTACACATCCTGCATGTGTGCGTGTGTGTGTGTGTGTTTGGGAGGGTTTCAATGACAACCTTGTGATTAATAAAGAGCACTTAGCCTCACTGGGAAGCAGATGAACGGAAGGAGAAGAAAAGAAAAGGCGAGACAGTAAATAACGTGAAAGTGGAGAGGGGCTGATGAAGTCCTTGGTCACAATATCATCATCTTTCCATGAAGCTCTTTCTTCAGAGCGTAGGCTTGAAAGGCCTATTAACATTGAATTACATGAATGATAATGGCATTTTTATAATGAATTACAGCAATAACAAAAACAGTGATACATTGGAATATGATTAATCAAACTAATAAAGCATTTACAAACTTAAGAAATAAGGGAGTTTGTGTTGAATAAGTGTCCTCATTCTACATGACAAGGCTACACCAATGAACACTAATGTGTATGGAACATCAAAAACCTTAAAGTATTGTACCACAGTTAACATGCAGTTATTTAAGGCTTTGTGTGGGTGTATTTAAACCTTTCACTCTAAATTAAAAATGTTTGGAAGACTGTGTTGCATTTTTGCAGCATGTAACAAAGACACACGACTTAAGGCAATATCAACAACGAAACATCAAGGAACGTTACACACACTGCAAGATGTCCAGGCTATTTGAGAAATGATCGCTATATCTTAGCACGTTGCTGAAAAATGGCTTACCCTGTTTCATGATAAATCTTTATACCCTTAAAAGAACTGTACATCAAGTTTGCCGTGATATACTGTTATTGTGTCATAATTTAAAACACTGGCAAGAGATTATGCACCATATTTTATGATCGGCATTTATTTTCCTGTAAGCATTCTTTTCATGTCAGTGCAAACTACTAAATGGATATTCAAAGTAATAATATAACAATTATTCAGAAACATCAAAACAAAGATGGCTTGAAAAACTGCCAATGAACATACACACAAACAAACTGATCACTGATCAAATGACTGAATAAATTCAAATGAAACCATCTGTGAACACGACAAATTCCATGTCAAATTGTCAAGATTCATAAAATGTTTAATAATCACCTTTCTAGCTATATTGTTTCAGGATTTTCGCATGTAATTCCATGAACAATAAGTCCAGGGAGGTTGTTGAGACTTCAACCTGCTAAAGATTCTGTCATCTTGACCTGAGTTGAGATCGGTAGCCCTGATCACCTACGGTGCCCTGCACCTTGATGGACTGAAGGATCTTATATTTAAAGCATTATTTTGCAGTGCATACTGGGATGATATTATTTTTAAACTGTAAGCATCAACAGAAGCTGTCAGAAATGCTTCATCTGCTACGAGGGGGGGGGTCCTTTCATTTCTGATTATGCACTTCACACATCATTGTGGAATAAACAGCACCGGTACATAAAGACAAATAAAAACACAGTAAACACAATAAACAATCTGACATCTCTTGGGTGCAAACAGCATCTCTCCTCTCAAGCCTTTGTCTTCCGCGAACTGCTTTCATTATGGTTGTGCTCAAAGCTAGTCTGCACTTTGGGTGGGGAGGGGCGGGAGAGGGGGAGCTCCCAGATCCCGGGGCTGGATGTTGATTCCAGGAGAGCAAAGGAAGAATAATAGGCTTTGATGTGGAGGAATAAAAGCAACGGCTTCTCAGCTTTGAAGGCTGAATGTTAGGAAATGGCAGACTAATTGGTGGTGTAATCTCAGAGGACATGAGGGGAACTGACTGAGAGGTTTCTACCACCCTCAAGCTCAAAGGTCGATGCACCAATTTGAAAAGAATTTATTCACTGTTTTGGTTAGTGACATATGTGCAAAGGATATAATAATATGTGCTATTATCTCTTAGTCTCTGTCATATCATGATCTATTTTGCAGATTTTTAGAGGGTTGGCTGACAAACCCATTGTCAGATGAGACAATACATACACAAATATAAGCTGTTAAGATGAATTTGGATTGCCATTTGCGACTACCATCTGAAATGGGAGCATAATAAATTGTCTGGTTTCCAGAGCTAGAGCAAAAGAAAATATTTTGATTCAGGCACCTTACAAATATGGATATTGAACCTCAGAAGACAAGCTGATTTTCAGCTCAAAGTCAGTTCAGATGGTTTCTCTCCTGCCAGTTCCGATTATGTTTGTGCAAACAGAATTGGACTTTTTCGATCAAACGCACAGAGCCCGCATCTCATATTTACTTTAGCGGATCACACCTTTACAAGGGACTGAATTATTAACCGCATGGATCACACAGAGAGGAAAAAACTGCAACTCAGCAACTCTGTTTTTGGGCTGCTGAAATATTGATTTGAGGTTATACTAACAGCAAAACCCTCCTCCGCCTGCACTCCACACAGCCATCCAGAAACAGATTAAGAGAACAGATGAGGAATAACCCGAGGAGTCTGAATATTCTGACTCAGGGTTTTGCTGTAATACTGTTTATTGTGGTTTAGCCCCTACACCTTAATAAAGACGGACACCTTCAGATTAATTACGCTTCTGCTTCTGGAAACTGATTAAAAATAATGGCTACAATCATTAAAACAGAGTATGTTAATCTTTTCTGGGTAGAAGAAGGGAAGATGGAGAGCTTTTAAATGAGATGCCATTGTGTTATTCCAGACCTCATTAAAGTTTCAGTACCCAGAACACTTCCATGAATGGTATTATTAAAATTATGCAAAGTCACATCAGTCTGCCTGCTTGGTGATGCGTGGTCCTGAACACAGCGATGACACTGGTGAAAGTCTTTACTGAGGCCTGCACAGTGCTCAGGATCTGCGGTGTGTTTACGTGACGTTTGGCAGTAGCTCCGTCAAAGCGTCGCCGTACAGTCGGGAACGCTGTTCTAGGGCCAGATTCACATGCTGCTTCTGGTCATTCTCGCTAACTGGCTGCATCCGCTTCCTCATCCTCATAGCTGGGAGGAGTTACGAGGCTACAGGTGCAACACTGTGACATGGTCCGCCTCCGAACCTCCACCTGTGCACCACTACGAAGCACCTTCACGCAGCCGAACCAGAGCACCACCCACCCGACCAAACCACCCTCCACACAGTCAAACCAGAGCACCACCCACCCAACTAAACCACCCTCCACACAGTCAAACCAGAGCACCACCCACAGGACCAAACCACCCTCCACACAGTCAAACCAGAGCACCACCCACCCAACTAAACCACCCTCCACACAGCCAAACCAGAGCACCACCCACCCGACCAAACCACCCTCCACACAGTCAAACCAGAGCACCACCCACCCAACTAAACCACCCTCCACACAGTCAAACCAGAGCACCACCCACCCAACTAAACCACCCTCCACACAGTCAAACCAGAGCACCACCCACCCGACCAAACCACCCTCCACACAGCCAAACCAGAGCACCACCCACCCGACTAAACCACCCTCCACACAGCCAAACCAGAGCACCACCCACCCAACTAAACCACCCTCCACACAGTCAAACCAGAGCACCACCCACCTGACCAAACCACCCTCCACACAGCCAAACCAGAGCACCACCCACCCAACTAAACTACCCTCCACACAGCCAAACCAGAGCACCACCCACCCAACTAAACTACCCTCCACGCTCACTCAGTCGTCACACTGTCATTGACGGAAGGAAACACTAATTATTAAAAGTTCAACGGTCCACCCTGTAAGTTTGACTGGCCTTTCTCAACAGCACTGCACTCTAGGCTTGTGAGCACAGCATAAGAGTTGCACATAGAACAGTTCTGATCTTCAACCATAATCAGTGCTAACGGCTCACTGTGGCACTGTGTGCATAAGGGTCTAACAAAGAACTCGTATAACAGGACTAAGCACACGGATGTTATTAGCTTAGGCCATAAAGCGTATTGAATGTAGCAAATCATTACAGAAAATCCCCACATACTGCACTATGAAACTATGACAGACTGAAACACCACTAATCAAAGCGGAAGCTGACCAGTGTTTCGGTGGAGGGGGATTAGTGGAGCCCACAAGGAAGGGCCTGCATACCCCCTCATAGCTGATGAAATCTGACGGAACCTGGGCTGCGTTTACAGCAGAGCCCCACAAATGGTTAGGCCGACTAGCAGCACTCCAGTCTGTGTAATATCAGAGCCAACCCAGGAAGTGAAGCTGGATTTCCAAAACATCTCTGCACCCACCATGAAAGTCTAGAGTAGCCCCTGGTGTTAGGCCTTGCCTTCCATGCAGCTCATTTGGATCACAACACATTTCCAGAGGAGCGTCCATCAGCAGCAACGGATGATGTCTGATGTCTGTGCAAGTTCCAAGTCGGTCTGTTTATGTCCTGAAAACCAGGTGCCATGGTAGACTGGTGAGTAAACATGTAAACTCAGGCAGTAAACTAAACTGAGTCTGTAAACATGTAAACTCTCAGGCAGTAAACATGTAAACACTGAGTCTGTAAACATGTAAACTCTCAGGCAGTAAACATGTAAACACTGAGTCTGTAAACATGTAAACTCTCAGGCAGTAAACATGTAAACAGTGGGACAGTAAACATGTAAATACTGAGGCAGTAAACATGCTATTTTAAAGCATATGAAAGATTTGCATATAGGCCTCACAGCTATGTAACTGGCCAAAATTCATGCAGACATTATTACTTAATTATCTCTCAACAAATTCAAAGAGCACCAAACTGCACCATGGTGGAGTATCATATGGTCACCTTCAGATAAAGGCCCACACATATAGCAAACACAAGGACTGCAGAGTGTCTTAATATACAAAGAAACAGTGCAATAAAAAGCACACAAAGCAGTTATCATTGTGTGTTTTTGTGCACAGATGTACGGGAGCATTTACTAATACCAACAACAGTGTACAACGTATGATAATGTCTAACAAACGCTGTGGTCAAATGTAATAAAGCTGTGTGTAATTTTAGGTGACCTTGGCATTACTGGCACAGAGAGAAATCATTTGCACACTGCAGCCATGCTGTAATGAGGTCTCTGAGACCACAAACGTGTGGGGGAGGGCATGAGGTCCAACAGACTAGGGAGAAAAAGAGGTCTTGTTCATCTTTTTTACACACACACACACACACAGACACACACACATTATCAATATGCTAATGGCCCAGATCCATCTCCTCTAAAAGTGTGTGAGACCATGTTTGTGCCTGTATAATTCAGCACACCACTCCTTACCTCAAACTTTCATGAGCAATATGAATGTATTACAGTCATGAATTATGTGGGTAATATGAATGAATTAATTTGAATACATTACCAATCTATCTAAAATAACAGCTGTTCAGGAAATTAAACTGCATTACACAAATGTATGCTGAAAAATCTCTACCATATTTGAGCTTTTCTGTATGACAGAAGTCTGTGATTATGACTGTTGGAGTCATTATCAGCACCAAAGTCTGGGCCGGAGGAAGCAGATGTTCACCTGTTTACACTTAACCGTTATGGTTCAGGAATGCACTGGCCAGGTCATTCCTGGCTCCTGCTACATCGAAGCATTATAGATAAACCTTAAATAACAGCCTGGTTCACTGTTTTGTGGTGATGTGACGTGCACAATGGCTTAAACCAAAAAGGACAAATTAGCTGGCCCAACACATGTTATCTCAGAGAGAAACGATGGAATAAAGAGGGGACAGACGGAGAGAGAGACGGACAGAGATGGGGAGAGAGAAGGAGAAAGAAAGCAAGAGAGAGAGAAAAGACAAAGTCGAAGACATTGGAAGCAGACAAGAACAAATGAGTCAGGCAAAGAGAATGAGTGAGTCAGAAAGATAGTGGGGGATAGGCAAGAGAAGATAATTAAGGGTTATTTATGCAGAACAGAGCAAAGCAGGAAGCTTTGTTGTGGTGGTAACTACACCAACATTTGTGCTGCATCTCTCTCAGCGTCAACACAAAACACACACTGTCACCAATTTGGATCAAGACAGTCTCATTAAAGATTTTTATTCACTTACACATGTGGAAACACTTATCCTTGCTCAAATAACAAAACAGATCATATGATAGTTGTACGAATGGTGCAAACAAGGAACTATTTCCCAAGAGTGTCACAGCATCAGGATGAGAGGGTAGGGTGATCAACAACAAAGACATGACAATCTAGTTAACTGACATATCCTGGCATCACACACACACACACACATATATACATATATAAATATATATGCACGTATGTATGTATGGAAAGAAAGATATTGAGAATTGTAGTGAAATACACAGAGATTCCAGAGATAGAGGGCATTTCAGACAGATCTCTGAGCTCCTGCACATTCAGAGGCTCTGTGCTTGCACAGCTGATGAAGGACCTCTGTCAGAAACATCCTGTTTCTCTGGAAACTTGGTGCACTTCACTAGGAATGTGAATATCTCTACATGCCTTACCATAGTACAATGCAGTTACTCATATACAGTATATATACAGATTGGTCTACAAGCACAGAGGAGCCAATGAGTCTTCACCAGTGTGACTACTCTCTCCAGTACACACATTTACCCTCTCCTCCACATCCTCCATCTTTCATATACATATATATATATATATATAAACATATTAGAGTATATATATATATATATATAGTAACATATTATATAGTAGTATATATATATGAAAGATGTGTAAATGTGTGTACTGGTGAGAGTAGTCACACTGGTGAATATTAAGACTCATTGGCTCCTCTGTGCTTGTAGACCAATTGAACTGAGCAGTAATATTCTAATTGCATCCATCCCATTAAAAAATCTTGTTTTCCTTGATTACTTTGATGTTCAAATGGGAGCGCAGGGGCCATTCACATTTATTTATTTATTCTACAGTGCTGCCTGACGCTCTCTCTCTCTCTCTTTTATTGGCACAGTAGCTGAATTACTGCAACCATGCACAAGTAAACGAGACCTGTTCAATAATGCAGCACTCCAGTGCCCCCTAGAGGTAAGATGCGGTACTATCGATTTCAGCCATTCAAAGCATGTTTGCCATCCAGGCATTCTGGATTTATGATTCCATTCCCCTTCTGAATGAAATTCCATTTAACAGCATTGTTTGTCTCTGCACTCTTGGCATTAGTCATGTCATCCTGAATACAATGTGGACATCAGTCTAACTAAAGGCATTGGGTTGTAATAACATTAGGGTGAATTTCCAAACAGCTTCACTGGTAATAGTAGAACTGCAGTGCAGTGGAAGACAAGCAAGATTAAAGCCACCCTCTCTCTCTCTCTCTATATATATATATATATATATATATATATATATACACACACACACACACACACACACCCTGCTTCACTTGGAGGTAAACTAGTGGTTACTCTTTGGCCTTTAAGACTATAAGCATATAACACACACACACACACACACACACACACACACAAAACCACACACCCACACACAGACAGACAGACACATCTCCCTCTCAGTACACAACATGTCCACAGGTGTATGTAATCTTGTGGTGGTGTATTTAATACAGCCACATCAGATACTGTTCAGCTCTACAAGCAGACACGGGAGCAGAAACAAGAGGCATCTTAATAAGGCTTTTAGGAGGCAGATACGGGTCAATCAGGGGTTTGATTTAGGAGCAGCAAACTACGCTGGAGAACAGAGGGAAAGATAAAAGCCTAAGATAAAGGAGTGTTGTTAGTGAGCAAGTGGACTGGAGAGAGCACCCTGTCTCAGGAGAGGAAGGGTGGACCCGATTCAGCTGCCACAGGGGGGTGGGGGTGGGGGGGTAACGCTGCATTAAACCAGGCATCTTCTGACTCAAGTACACTGCCAGCAGACCAACATTTGGCAAAATCAAAACAGTTGTCAAAAATGCATAATTAAGAACCTGCTTGTTGATTATCTTCAAGTATTTTTTATAATTATATAATAAGATATAAAAATCATTATACCTGTACAGGAAAACACTGCCCAACAGATTAACTTAATGCCAAAGGGCAGGCCCATGCACACCTGTCTGTGTGTGTGTTGTGTGTGTGTGTGTTTGTGTGTTTGTGTGTGCTTGCGCAAAATAAAACCCAACAAGTACACATGAGCACACAACAGACATTGTAAATCACTATATGTTAAGTTAAGTCAGCCAGATTGTCAATTGTGATTTTCACCCCAATCAAAATTTGTCCTCCGCATTTTACCCATCTGTGCAGTCAGAACACACACACACACACACTAGTGATCACTAGGGTGATCACTAGTGTGGCGGTGCACACGTGCCCACGTGTCCAAGAGCGGTGGGCAGCCCTAGCCCGGCGCCCGGGGAGCAGTTGGGGTTAGGTGCCTTGCTCAAGGGCACCTCAGTCATGGCCTCAGGCCTGGGAATCGAACCCACGACCCTCCAATCACAAGACCGGCTCCCTAACCACCAGACCATGACTGCCCATATATGATATGAATTTCACATTATAGTGTAAAAAGAAAAGACGCTGCAGATCCAGGATCAGTGTAATTACTGTAATCAGCAATAGGTTATTTAATTTTTAATTTCATATTAATTGCAAGCACTAAATATTTTTGTCCTGTTTAATCACAATTTAACTTGACCTCTAATTAAGAATGTAACTTTCAGAATATCTTGTTTAATTAACTTTAATTTAATCATTTTAGTAGGTATTGAACAAGAAACTGAATGTGTTGTCAGCAGTTTAATAAGCCTTCTATCTCTTAGACCGTTTCTAATTAACTTTGTGTGTGTGTGTGTGTACGCACACACACAGCAAAAATGAATACTGTAATGAGTAAAACATATCTTGAGTTATAGGCCATTATTCCTCATGAGATAAATATTTGTACCAAGCACTTCACTGGGCTAGGCACTGTGGGCCAAGTACAGAGTTTTCTTTTTCTTCTAATTTCCAGTGTTTTTTAATTAATTAAATCCATCCGTTGATCATTTTATATTACTTTACACAAGTATTACACAAGTGTGTGTGCGCATAGCACTTTACTGGGAAGCTGGACGAATAAGTGGCTGTTTATCGTAGTTTTTTTTATATAACTGAAGAAATCAAAACACTGAATGTCGTTACGTTATATCTCAGTAATCAGGTTGTCATTTCAAACTCCACCAGTGCCAGGTCGACACTGCAGAGCAAAGCCTTTAATCCTCAGCTCGGTGCTGTGATCATGAACATGAAGGCTAAATAGTGATCTCAAATGTGCCATTATCGCAAGAGGACGCGCTGATGCCAACCCCCACCTGAGGCTCATCGACTCTGAAGGGACTGTGACTACTCGGCCTGGAATATATCTGGACTATACATGACCTGTGAATGTGGACATTGCTAGCGGGCCGCCCAATGGAGGATGGGTTCCCTTTTGAGTCTTGGTCCTCCCAAGGTTTCTTCCTAAATTCCTGCCATCTTAGGGAGTTTTTCCTTGCCACTGTCGCCTTTGGCTTGCTCATTAGGGATCTGGACCCACGCAATTTGTAAAGCTGCTTTGTGACAACATGTGTTGTAAAAAGCGCTATATAAATAAAATTGAATTGAATTGAAATGCTAAAACGTTTACAGTAGGAAATAGCAGGAATGATGACACTGACAGACTGACAACTGACAATTTAGAAAGCTAGCTACGTTACAAAGAGCGCCCGAATCAAATAAACCCACATTCAGTATTAAGGTCACAAGCTGAGATAAATAGCTAGGTTAGCTAGGTGGCTAAATAGTTTTGCGCATTAAACAAATATCGAGCTAGCTAGGATAGCTTAGCTTTTTATAGAACTTCTCGGCTTCCTGATGTGTTGAAAAAAATGTATCTTGTCGTCGTGCAAGATTCTCAGTTTGCATGGGTTGTGTTGAAATCCACGAAAAGCCTTGATGTCAACGAACAGTTTAGTGATAGCGTTAAAACTTTTACTAACCCGAGAGGGTTATATATATAAACGTTATCTTTGCCCCCTCGTGTGAGATGCCACGTCGTCGAGCCTCCCTGTAAACATATTCCTAGTCCAGGAGAATCGCTCTGTTTTGGTTGGGTCTCGCTGAAGCGAACGTGCGGCACACTCGCTCCAGGGTGAATGATTTGTCAGGGCTTAGATCCAGCCACTGGGGTAGCATGTTGCTGATAAAGTCAAAAAGTGGGTCCTTACCTTCAGCTCCCTCTCGTACACCAAGCACTCGAAGGTTCTTTCTCCTATCTCGATTTTCCAGATCCTCAGTTTTTAGCTCAAGAGATGCAATTCGTTTAATCGTCGAATTTAATTTAGTATTCACGTTTTCAAACACATCCTCGACTTCACTCGGTGCTCTGCTTCATCAATGCGTGCTGTATTGGCGGCGACATCTTCCTTTATTTCGGTTATCTTGCTCTCCAGTGCGGACATCGAGTTTGCCATGTCGGTTAGTCTGCTGGTTATATTGTCTAATAGTAGTTTCAGCTCGTTTTATAACTTCGGTGTGGTGCGCCATGTGGTCTTTGCTAACGTTAGCTTCCTTGTCAGCTGAGAGGCTCCTTGAAGTTGTTTTTGGCGTATTTCCGCGAGTTCGCGTAAAAATATCACAATGCTTATTTACAGGGGCCTTTGACTTACTTATGTCTAAATAGTTAGTTATGGTTGTTCGGAGTTTTTCTCTATAAATGTGCAGTTTTGCGGAGCTCCCTCACTAAGCTGCCATCTCCTTCCTCTCCCAATCCTATGCTAGCCACTTGATCTGACAGGTTAACGTGTAGGCCTATATCGGTTAGGGGCAGCTAGCTACATGTTTAGCCAGTTAGCTAACGTCAGTGTTTCAATTTGTAAATACATATTCATAATCATTCTTTTTTTCATATTATTTGAAAAAGTATTAATGCATACTTTAACACCGTGAGGTTTTATCTTAAAATGGTTACGTTATTTTTACCTTAAAAAGTGGTAGTTTTGCATGTTAACTGTAAACAATTCAATGCATACATATGCATAGCTGGCACTTATCTTGATGAGAAACATAAAAATAACCAACAGGCTAAATAAATATGCTAGCCTTTGTGATTCAACTACTTTTAGATAAAAACATTATCTAATGCGGATCCCATTCACTTAATTTCTGTCGGGCTCTGCATAACCCCTATTTTGAGAACGCAGGTAGCAGAACCATTAGATCCTCTTAAGGTGTCATTTGCTTATAGCTCAGGTTCATGTTGAGGTACTGGTTCTTTGTACTTCATTCATAACTGAATTCCAAATAGTCAGCTGCACAGTTTCTCCTTGACTGGTTTCAAAGAAGTGGCATTTCTCTTATCTTATATGTGCTTATGAGCATCATTAAATGAGTGTTGTATCCCCATATGTAGAGCCAACAGATTCATATAACAATGTCATTTCACTCTTCACTACTCATGAGTCAATTTAACTGTCTAGAACATTCCTCTGAACCCCATTCCCTCCCCGCAATATTACAATCATAACACTTAAATCAGACTTCATATGTGCATTATTGCATTTTCTTTCCACCCAAAGACAGACACACACACAGCATTCTCCAGTCCAGTCCTCCATCTTGTCGCAGATGGCTGACCATAGCTCTAGGAGTCACTGGGAAAATACTTGCTATGTTTTTCTTCTTTTCTCTTCTCCATGGACAAATAAATGCCACACATGTTCCTGGAATTCAAAAAATGTTAAACTCACAGAGCCTATTCAAGCAGTTCAGCTTACAGCAGTAAAGGTGATACTACATCAATAGGATTCTCCTGATATGAATGACCAAATCCAAGAACCCATCAGGGCATAGATTATCTTATCATGTTAGTGATTCACTGTAATAGAGTCCTGCCAATGTTCACAGTAACGATTAAGAGATAACGGTAATGATGGTTATTCCAGCGATGACACATTTCTATATAAAGAGTGAGAGAGAAGGGAGGCAGTCATAGATAGGTTTTAGACTCCAATAAGGATAATCAGCATTGAGTTACCATCCTGGAGCAGCCAAGGAGGTTAATGAGGTAGGGCGGGGAGAGAGAGAAAGAGAGAGAGAGGAAGAGGGAGAGACAGAGAGAGGGGGAGAGGAAGAGAGAGAGGGAAAACGGGACAAGCAATGATTAGTTCCCAGACTGACATGTAGGTTGAATTTTAACTTTGAGAATTTTACAAGTACGGTGGATTAAAAATCTGCACACGCACAATCACCAAATAAATGTTGACTCATAGGCTAAATATAAGAGCTTAGTATAGGCTAGTTACAGCTTACATTGTGTTCATTACTGGCAGAGTATAATGAAAATACTACTTAAATTACTTGTGTCAACCTAAAGTGTTTACAGAAAATTAGATCATTCATCAAAAATTTAAACCTGTCATACTAACTTCATATTGGTGTGTGTTTGTGTGTCCATTTGTTACACAGTATGTTTCATTATTAGCTAAAAAAAAGTCCCTATTTCTCTGCATTGTGTTGCAACCACATTATTTCTATCTGGACCGCTAGACAGCAATACAAATAGATGAAGCACACCAACATGACATGTTCTGTTCTTCAATTACTTTGCCAGCCCAAACCACGTGGTTTAAAAGGCAACAAACCATAACTTTTCCTGACATTTCCTTCCCCTCCGGTGACCACTGATGGATTTTCCCTGACAAAGCATTCATTATCTCCGAGAACAGAGAGCGCTAAAATCTCTCTCTGCCTCACTCTCATTCTCTCTCTCTGCCTCACTCTCATTCTCTCTCTCTGCCTCACTCTCATTCTCTCTCTCTGCCTCTCTCTCTTGCTCTTTCTCTCTCTCGCTCTCTCTCTTTCACTTCTATAGAAATCAAGATGAACTCTGCTCATACAGCTCCAGATTCATGTGCTTGTAGACTAGCAGTAAAGGCTGAATGGTTCTGAGCAGTCACACACTAGCATCATTTCACCCATGATATTATTTCGCTGCTGCTGCATACAAACAGTAATTGGAATCAACTGCTAAGTACCAGTGTCAATTTGTCTTGGTCAAACAATCAGGGAATTGTCTGTTTCTAAGGAAACGTCTGTATGGCATTAGTCTCTGTTGTAGCAGATGTAGCAGTCTGTGGTGTTGTCAGGAAACAACTCAATTTTACATCTAAGCGGAGTGGAAGGCAACAGGTTCTGTATGAATCAGAGCTGTTAGAACGAGTACCAGCACTGATACACCTGCCAGGCTGTTTTTGGACAAGTCTGTAAAGGTAATGTTTCTTCTCTTTGATTACATCTCTAAATTCAGCACTGTGAAAAGCTCAAATGTGTATGTTCATGCATTACTTATTATCTCATTTAACTAGAACGGCCCTATACTCAGGTACCCAGGAAGAGAAATGATGATTAAAAGGAGAAACAGAGTGTTTGAAAAAGAAAGTGCTTTTGTAAAACTAAAGAGGGAGAAAGTAATTATAATATATTAATTAGTATTTCTCTCTCTCTCTCTCTCTATATATATATATATATATATATATATATATATAGTATGTGTATATATATACATATACATTTAGTTGCTATTGTAGCGTCCTGTTGTGTGTCCAGTAAACACAGTCATTGTCCATCCCTGGATTGCTCCCATTCATCCAGGCCAATCCAGCATCATCTGACAGGTGGGATTAGTATTCTAGGCATGGCTCTACATCTCTGAGCCTGGGCTGTAATCAGAAAGCTCCTCTTTCAGTCTGGCCCAAGAGCCTGGTACATCCACTCTCCACAGCTGATGAATAAAAGAGTTTAGCCCATGGCCATTATGAGAGTGACAAAACCCAGGGAGCCTTTCTGTAGGTGACTGTGTGAATGATTGGAGAGAGAGAAAGAGACAGAGAGAGAGAAAAAGAGAGAGAGAGAGAGAGTGGGTTATGGGGTAAAAAGATAAAGAGAAGTGAGAGATAGCAACACAGTGGAGAGTGGAACTATACTAGAGAGAGAGTGAGAGAGCTGAGACATTAAGAGAGCTGTGCGAGTGAGAGAGCTGAGATAGTGAGAGGAGCTGAGAGAGTGACAAAGTGACAGAGTGAGAGCTGAGGTGTGTGAATGGGCTGAGAGGGGATGTTGTTACACTCACAGCTGGTGGTAAGTAATGAATTTGTGATCATGTATGTAGGCATAAGAGGAGTGTTGTTCAGATCGATTAACAGTGTAACTGACAAACACAGAGCAGATCCACATTTAAGATATGTCAGGCAGGCTCCTTTACCACAGCCCCTGGTACAAGACATACATATACAGTACATACATACAACTTAAACCAGTTAAAGATAGAATCATGACTATTTAATTAATTTATATTTAATTAATTTATATATATATTTTTTTTACTTTCAAATAAATAAACCATAGTCAGCTGTATCCATTTATGTTTCTACCTTCCTGTGAGTAGCCATGTTTGTTTTTTTGTTTTTTGTTTTGTTTTTATTCTGGTGCTAGGAATTTGAGTGTGTGGTTCAGTACTTTAGCAGTTTATATACACACCAACCAGCCCTACCATTAAGACCGCCTGTCTAATATTGTGTAGATCCCCTAGAGCTGCCAGAACATCCTTGGCCCATCGAAGCATGGACTTCACAGAACCACCAGCACCAAGACGTTAACAGCAGATCCTTTAAAGTCCTGAAAGTTGCAATGTTGGGCCTTCATGTATTGTTTTTGCAGCACATCCCACAGATGCACGATCAGACTGACATCTGGATCATTTGGAGGCCAAGTCAACAACTTGAAGTCTTTGTCACATCATTCTCAAGCAGTTTTCTCAATGTGTCAGGCCCTGTCCTTCTGAAAGGGACCACAGGCAGTGCTGTGGCCATGAAGGGGCGAACGTGGTCCACAACTAGGTTATACGTAAAAGTGAGATCCAGATAAATGCCAGGACCAAAGGTTTCCCAGCAGAATATTGCCAGAACATAGCAGAGCATCACACTGCCTCCGTCGGCTTGCCTTCTTCCCATAATGCATCCTGGGGCCATCTCTTCCGCAGGACAGTGATACACACACCTGTCCATGCACATGATGTAAGAGAAAACATGATTCATCACCAGGTCACCTTCTTCCACTGCTCCACAGTCCAGTCCTGATGTTCGCATGCCCACTGTAGACGTTTTCTGCAGGGGTCAGAGGTCAGCATGGACACCCAGACTGATCTGCAGCTATGCAGCCTTATGTGAAGCAAGCTGCCATTAACCATGTGTTCTGACACCTGTCACAGACAGCATGGACGTTACTGTCACAGACAACATGGATGTTTCTGTCACAGACAGCATGGAGGTTTTCAGCAATGTGTGCTAGAGTAGATCTTCAGTGGGATCAAGCCAGATGGATCAGCTTTAGGTCTCCGTGTGCGTCAGTTAGCTTTGTCTGGTTACCTTGGATTGCTTTTGGTAGATACTAACCTCACAAGTACATACTAACCCCACAAGTAGATATTTACCCCACAAATACATACTAACCCCACAAATACATACTAACCCCACAAATAGATACTAACATCACAAGTACACACTAACACCACAAGTACATTCTAACCCCACAAGTATATACTAACCCCACAATTAGATACTAACCCTACAAATACATACTAACGCCACAAGTAGACTCTAACCCCACAAGACCTGCAGTTATGGACACAGTCCTCTAGCCTTCACAGTTTGGCTCTTGTCAAAGTCACTCAGATCCTTTTTTAGCCATTTTTGTCTGCTTCCAACACATCAACTTCAAGAACTGTTTACTTGCTGCCCAATATATCCCACCGCTGGACGGGTGACACTGTAATGAGATAATCAATTCACCTGTCACCTGTCAGGATTTTTGATGCTATGAGAGAGAATGTAAAAAATAAAGTACATAAATATAGTAACATAGTACACAAGGTTTGATTTGATGTTTTGGACAGCTATAAAACAAAGTGCATACATAATATATAGCTGTATATATAGATTTCTATAAAAATAGGTAAGAATTGTTCATTATAAAATCTTCCTCATGATATATAGCTGGTAATATAAAATGTATTCATATAGTCACGGTTACACATGCTCATGGCATTAGTATTGATTTCTTATTCATTCCATTTTTGAGAGTTTCAGTCTTCTCTTTTTCCAATATGACTTTCTATCTGTTCTTTCTGAATCCAGGTTATCTGTCTATCTAATGTAACAGTCTATTGCAAAACCTCCCTTGGGGGGGGGGGAGTAGTTTGTTTATATCAGGTATAGACTTCATAATGATCCAAATTACAAACTAGACAAAAAGCCATCAGGGGTTATTAGAAAGCACTGCTCCGGTCAGCCTGCATGGATGTGGCTGTTTCTCCCCCATAACAAAGAGGCTGCTAATGCAATAACACAGGGAGTAATGACTGCTAGTCATTAGAGATGCTATCCCTCTGCTGGCCTCCACTGAGACTGCAATCAGCGCAGCATTACACAAATATAAACACATTATCCCTCATTACAGAGGAGAGCCATCTCTCTGACTCTATCACTCACACACACACACACACACACACAATGGACTTAATCCAGCTGGTTGCCATGGATTCACTGGGGAAGGAAGGAGAAAAGCTGAGAGAATGCATAAATAAAATAGACATGGACTATGTGTGTACACGTGTGTGTGGACCATCAACCATTCACACACACATGGGGTGCTAAGACTCTATAAGGGGTGTTCATGCAGTCATGTGTGACGTGCGTATACATGTCTGTGTGTATGTTGGTTGTCATGTTCACTTTGTTATATGTGTGTGTGCCATCATATACCCTCATGCTTGTATTTTTTTACAAGCTGCAACACATGGTTCCTGCATTTTGAGGTGATCAGATTGGACATTGGGTAATGTAGTTTCAAAGCCTGAGGGCCAGCCTTCCTCTGAGACCCGGTCACATCTGTTCCCATTAAGAAAACTCGGATTCTGGTCATTTGGGTCAAGAGTACTAATCCAGACCAGGTCGGAGTGATCAGAACCTTCTAGACAGTGCTACCATTTTGGATGACTGTAAACAGAGACTCTCTGTCTGACCACTTTATAGCCAGTCCACATAAACACATGACACTGGGGTCTCTCCGAAAGAGCTTCCATACCCCAAAGACTTGTCTGAGTATGAATAGTATCCAGATGTCAGGTCACTGCCACAGTGAGTCCTATTAGTCACACTCCAGGGGAAAGTGTGGAGCTGTCGATTTGGCATTAGCTAATGATTATGTAACTATGTATCGTGATGGTTTTCATATAGACTCCGGAACATTAAAAACCATATCAAGATCAAATAATTATATAATAAGGCATTGACAGATTTTGACATCGTTAAATTACACATTAACTTACAGAAAGAAATATATGTAAGTGTATATATAGTACAGGACAAAGCCATTGAAGCAGGCAGCATATATGAATATACTCAGAATGTGATTAATTGGGTAGAACATTATTATTATATTATGTAAAAGGACCTCGATGAGAATCATACCTTAAAACTTTGTCAGATGTTTTTCGGCAGGACTGAATGGCAGGATGTTCTATGTAACACACAGTGGCACCAGTCATTCACTCCCCTGTGAGATAAATCTTCAATATAGATTGAGATATGGGATATATTTTGATGGATGTGTAATCTGACCAAATACAAATGAAGGATCATTTAATTTTTTTATGTTAAAGAACATATTAATGTCTATTGTCTCTCGGGAAAAAATCATGTTTAGTATAATTAAAAGAATTTGTGGCTGTTTCAAATTTTCAGCATCCATATTTATTCTGTATCCTCCTCAAGATGTATACTGTCCTTCATGCCATTTTTGGGTGACTTCTCATGGAGGTCTCTGTTGAATAAGCATTTAAAAGAGCAATCCATGCAATTGCATAATCTAGAATATTTAGTAGATTCATTAGGCTCTAGAATCTTCTAGAAGTCCCAGTCTGTCTCCGTTGCAGCACATTGCCAGCAGCTACACTGAGCAATTAGAGGAGACACATGAAGATAATGTGCAAACATGGCTGTTTAGGAGTGTTAGCCAGTCCTCTGCCATATTTCCCCCCACGAACGAGCCCTCCACGAGCCTTGCCTGGAGCAGAGCATAACCAAACATCACTAATCCTGTAATTAGTGTGCCATCAGAGCCCAGTAAAACCCTGATTAGGAACAGCTGCCGGCGTTTTTCACTTCCCTTCCCCCCCACCTCCGAGCGATGGCCAACTACGGTCTTGTTGGCTACGGTGTGCTGTGCCACGCACGGCCAAGTCAGAGGAAGGGTGGAGAGCCAGACTGACTGAAGGAGAGGTGCAGTGGCTGAGTGTCACAGATGGACAGCTCAAAAGCACAGATTTTAGATATGATCAAAATGACAAAAAGACATGTATATATGGTTTGAGAAGTGGTCAGAATGAGAGCATGGTCACTGATTACTCCAGCATACTGGTAGTGCTGAAATAAGATGAGCCTCCAGGCAGCAGTGCTGTGTGACATTCTATCTTGACATCCTCACCTACTGTCCTAAGGTGGAGTTATGCTGGTCTGATCACACCTGTTGGAGGAGTCTGATCACACCTGTTGGTGAGGTCTGATCATGCCTGCTGGACCAGGGTCTGATCAGCTCACACCTGCTGGAGGAGTCCGGTCATGCCTACTGGGGGAGTCTGATCACATCACACCTGCTGGAGCAGTCTGAGCACACCTGTTGGAGGAGTCTGATCACGCTTTGCTCCTGCGACAGTGTTGATTTCCCACTCTGGAGCCTGGTTCCTGTATCATGACCCGTAGCTTTTTCCATCTCATTGAAAACAGATCGGGGGCCAAGAAGTTGCTCCAAAGCACCTGAGCTGTGCTCACCAAAACACATCACAGCGAAATGAAGGCAGGCGCCACAAACGGAGGTGCTGAGATCTGACTGCCAGAGAACAGATGCAATCAAAGAGGCAATAAACATGGAGAATGCAGCTGCACCATGAATGTAGATGGGAAAAGACATTACTGTGCGTTACGGGTGTGAATGGATTTCTTTATGATTGTCTGTGTCTGTGTGACTCCCACGCTGCAGCTCCAATTACTCCATATCAAAACAAGCGCAAAGAAAACTTGTTTACTGCATAGAACACCAGGTTCAGCTAACGTAATTTTTTGTTGGTTTGTTGTTATTAAAATTATTATAGTACTTTACAAAATATTTTGTTTTGATATGTTTACAGAGGATCTATTTATGTGTGATGGATAGGCAGAAGCACTAAACCTATCATTCGTGCGGTGTATTATCACACGTTGCAGAGATATGACACTGTTTTCTCTAAGTGTATCTTATCCACAATCGCCTCTGGCAGGCCTCATCTCTGGCGACAGTAAACGATTTAATGGGTTTTTGAACTGTCAATCCACAGGGGTCAACACTCAACAGAGACCAGTAGATGTTTCAATGCGGTGCTTCTAGGATTCTCTCTCTCTCTCTCTCTCTCTCTCTCTCTCTCTCTCTTTCACTCTCACTCTCTTTCTCACTTGTTCTCCATCATTTTCTCTTTCTCTCTACCCCTCTCTCTTTGCATCTCTGCAGTAGTGTTAGGCAGAAATAATGGTTTTTATACAGATTTGTGTGTGAGGAAAGGCAGACGCTGCACATTTCTCCTGCAGCTCTCAGCCCCACGGGGAAATCAGAGAAACTACAGACTATAAAATTAAAGCACCGCTTTATCTCCCAGGGAGCAAGGGAAAGAGAAAGAGAGAGAGAGAGAGAGAAAGACAGAAGTAGAATGCCACTAAGATGCAGTATCTTCTGTCTCAGTTGTCTCTCTGTTTTAGCAATGTACATCTGGACTCAGTTTCATTATGTGATACTGGATGTATTGAACTGCATTGTGTCCCTCTGGTGCACCCTTTGTTAGAATTGTTGTGCAGAATTGAATAGAATTATGCATTAGGTATTGGGAGCCTTTTTGCAGAGTAAGTTACCATATATTGCTAATGACTGCTAGCTGTCTAGATCTTTATAGAACAACAGTAGAATAATTTCATTGTAAAGCTGAGATTCCATTGGAAGACTAAAATTCTAATGGAAAACTAAGATTCCATTGGAAGGCTGAAATTCTGCAATTCTGCTGGGAAGCAATTTATACCTTTTATACATACGGAGGATTATAGAATGTTGATACATTTAATATTTGCACATAATTACACTTTAATAGTACCTCATAATGCCATAACTGCTCTTTGTATTTGGGTTAGACAATATTTTTATGCTCTTTGCTACATGTAGAATTCATTAGTTTTATCTCATTTCCTTGAACACTTTTTGCATTTTCAAAATATCTCACAAGAGCTGTACACATCTATACAAGAACTTCCATGCCAAAATGCCCTAAATATCAAAACCAAAACACACAAACCAAATATACATCAGTACACAAGAATATATGCAGGATACTAACACACTGTAGCACTTAAAATCAGGGAGAGAAGACCAAGGTTTGGGGTAACAGTATAATGTGTGTAGTAATCCAGAATTTTATGTCTTGCAGTTAATCAGTGGATGTTTACTGGTTTACTAAGGTACATGTCATCTATGTTCTTAAAGCAACTGGAGTCTATGGCAGTGGATGATTGAGACCACCAGAGCACATGTAACTCATAAATGAAAGCGGCGATGTCCTTCAGGGTCACCATGGTGGCACCAGCAACCTGTGGCGTTTCTCAGCAACAAATGTTTTCTTGCTCTGCGGTCAGTGTCACACAGGCAGAGGAGCACCCATCAGGAATTACATCATTAGTGTTCATATAGATTATGCCATAGTGCATTGTTAGTTCTAACTACATGCCTTTCTCTAGAGAGATTCTCTATGGTGTTCACAGCGTTTCTTTCTAACAGCATGTCTGGATGTTTATCCGTACAGTGTAACTAGCTTGTCAGAGCCGCCGTTCAGGACCAATGTTATTTACCATTAGCAACACATTTTTAGCTGATTGATAATGTAGTCAAGCCAATTGCTTGTGTTGTCTGTTACCATTTGCTACATTTGTAACTTTGTAGAGAGTTAGACATAAAATATACGACTGTTCCATTATTTGTATGTGACCCTGTACATTCTTCTGTTCTGGAGTGGCTGAATAACAGCTGAATTATTCCAGTTTTACCACTTGCCTATGCGTAGCATACGGCAGCTATCGGTACAGAACACAAGCAGAGTTTTGCGTGCTTGATGGGCGGAGTCAGAGGTGAGCAGGTGATGTTGAGTTGAGGGTTGGAGGCAGAAGGGTGTGTGGAGATACAGGTGGGGAGTGCTTGCTAAAATCTGCACACACTGATTTACATCCATTTTGTTCTTGGAAATAACTTGTGGTGAAATTGTGATGATCAGAGATTAGTTTTCAGTGGTTTAATTTATGCCAGGAGAGAAACTTTAAGAACTGGTTTAATGGCAGCAGTTTTGAGATAAGACAGACGCATGACCAAGGGAAGCCTTAGCTTTAGGAGGAATATGAGCAGAATATGAGCAGAATATGAGCACATCAACCCAGCAGGCAGGATGTGATAGGAGGGAATAAGATGGAGCTCACCCACGTAGGATTTAGTCTAGTGCTTCAGCTATGCCATGCGTTTGTGCTAAATAAGTAGAACAAACCAAGAATCGTCCAAAACTGAGCAAAAGTTGAGAAAAAATATGTGGATCTGATGTGAGACCTGTGTGAGACAAATGGAATATACTGTAGATTGTTGTATTTATTTTTCTCGTCTTGAGAGAAATATAGGAAGGCATGGCACATGTCACGTGAGTGGGAGCAGGAGCCATGGGCTGTAGGAACTCGTTAATGATGGAGGAATGTGCTCTGGGCTCAGCAGTGGCTTGTGATATAGCGTGTGATATGATATTTGAAAAACAGGCTGACCCTGTGGCTTCAAGGGCACACATCTGTGCTGTATTATCAGACCAGTAAATAACTGGAGCTGAACTGCATGTCCTGGTTGCTTGTACGACAGTCCAAGGCGTCAGCCGTAGGCTTTTATTGGCCGGGAGAGGAAGGAGCTGGGATCAGCCTGGTGTTTGGAGAGTTGGTTAGGGCATTTGCCACAGTGCTGCTGTAATACCCTAAAGCATCTGCGTTGAGTCGGAGTCCTAGGGGATGCCAGACGGACAGTAGAAAATTAGACACGTTTGATTGATTTGCCTTTGAGAAAACATCTAGAGGGGTTTTGTTTTTGTTTCTTGCTTATCTTAAACGTGTGTAAGCACACTACATCAAACATGTGTAAGCACACTAACTTAAACGTGTGTAAGCACACTACATCAAACATGTGTAAGCACACTAACTAACTTAAACGTGTGTAAGCACACTACATCAAACACACTAACATCAAACATGTGTAAGCACACTACATCAAACATGTGTAAGCACACTACATCAAACATGTGTAAGCACACTACATCAAACATGTGTAAGCACACTACATCAAACATGTGTAAGCACACTAACTTAAATGTGTGTAAGCACACTACATCAAACATTTGTAAGCACACTACATCAAACACGTGTAAGCACACAAACTTAAATGTGTGTAAGCACACTACATCAAACATGTGTAAATGTGTGTAAGCACACACATCAAACATGTGTAAAACTTAAGTGTAAGCACACTACATCACTTAAACGTGTGTAAGCACACTACATCAAACATGTGTAAGCACACTAACTTAAACGTGTGTAAGCACACTAACTTAAACGTGTGTAAGCACACTATCAAACATGTGTAAGCACACTACATCAAACATGTGTAAGCACACTAACTTAAACGTGTGTAAGCACACTACATCAAACATGTGTAAGCACACTAACTTAAACGTGTGTAAGCACACTACATCAAACATGTGTAAGCACACTACATCAAACGTGTGTAAGCACACTAACTTAAATGTGTGTGTAAGCACACTACATCAAACATGTGTAAGCACACTACATCAAACACGTGTAGCACACAAACTTAAATGTGTGTAAACGTGTGTAAGCACACTACATCAAATGTGTGTAAGCACACTACATCAAACATGTGTAAGCACACTAACTTAAATGTGTGTAAGCACACTACATCAAACACACTACATCAAACATGTGTAAGCACACTACATCAAACGTGTGTAAGCACACTACATCAAACATGTGTAAGCACACTACATCAAACATGTGTAAGCACACTACATCAAACATGTGTAAGCACACTAACTTAAACGTGTGTAAGCACACTACATCAAACATGTGTAAGCACACTAACATCAAACGTGTGTAAGCACACTAACTTAAACGTGTGTAAGCACACTACATCAAACATGTGTAAGCACACTACATCAAACATGTGTAAGCACACTACATCAAACACACTAACTCAAAATGTGTAAGCACACTACATCAAACATGTGTAAGCACACTACATCAAACATGTGTAAGCACACTAACTTAAACGTGTGTAAGCACACTACATGTGTAAGCACACTACATCAAACGTGTGTAAGCACACTACATCAAACATGTGTAAGGTCACTAACTTAAATGTGTACACTAGATTAAACATGTGTAAACGCACTAGATTAAATGTGTGGCCATGAGTACAAAACATGTGAGCAACAAAACATGAATCCAAAAATTCAGACAAAATTTCCAAAATTCCAAATGTAAATACTTAAATGAGGAAATATCCTGGAATGCTGATTCTTTTACATTACGGAAACTTTTCCCCCTGCTATGCATATGTGTACTTCAGCCTGTCCCTACAGACCTGTCCTATTGGACTAAGTAGACTGACTTTGAATTACTGCCAGGTTTCAAAGAGCAGATGCAGATGTAGATGGGTTGTTTCTCGTTAATCCTATCATTAAGCAAAAAAAGCTCTGATACCCAGTGTTAAGATCCAAGTCTTAACTTCTTTAAGTGTTATATTATAAGTCAAATGCGCAGTCAGCCTGCACAAGGAAATTGCATCATTCATATGCCCAAACAGGACTATATTGTGTAGGGTTGTGCTGGACAGAGAGGCAGCCATGATGAATATAACATGGGTGGCGAAAGTTAAACAAGGCCTGTCGGTAGTGATAAATGTTCGGGTCAATGGCAAATTCTGCAGCTTAGCAGTGGCAGTTCAGCCAGTGTGCATCTGTATCCCATCATGCCGAGCTGCTGCTGACGAAAGCTAAATCACCACGCCACACCTCTCAAACTCTGCAGATGTGCAAAACCAACCACTGCAAAGCGGAAAGGAAAACAGGAGATCAGTGCAGTATGTAAAAGGACCTTTAACGTGACCTTTAACACCCGTACACACAGATACTCACAGTTCCCACGGGCTAAAACTGCACTAGCCCAGCACTTCTTTAGTCCAACATCCATGGCCCAGCCAATCCAGAAAGTACCGAGAAGGTAGTAGGTGTGGTCATATATGCATATACCTCAGTCACTAAGAGACGAGCATAGATGGAATCTGCATGTGTCAGACAGAACCTTGATATACACTGAATTTTGAAACTTGATTTGTACTGAATGCTGAACCTTGATTTGTACTGAATGCAGAGACCGCATCCATTTTTAAGGATCCGCCACTAACCTCATACAGATGAGACAAAAACATCAAAGACAGGCTCATCAAGAGTGAGATAAATGACCAGTGAGAAAACAGCTGTGGTAACCTGCAAACGCTCTAGAAGTACTACATGTACATGCATTAACAGCGCCACTAGAATAACCTGCATGAAAGCATCCTTTATCATTCTGTCTTATGCATCAGTATATTTTTGCATAAGATATGTAATCAATTGTACATCAGAGAAACCAAGAGAAAGCTGTCTGATCAATGTTTTGAACACCTCTCCACTGTCAGAGCAAAGGATTTGTCATTTTCAGTGACAAGCCATTTTAATGCTAATAAACATTGTATCTGTTTGCATTTCCACTTTTTGCTATGATGGAATGAATGTTATAATTTAAACATCCACTGTTTTAACCATATAGCTACAGTATATACACATGTCTGTGTGTGTGTGTTTGTGTGTAGTGATGGTTACTGTCATGGAGGTATCATCAGGCATTTTGACAAAGGACACACAAACATGATGTGATTGGTCAGGGAACAAGAATACGTCATTTTTCAAGATAAAATGACATATTACTGAGACACTGGTCAGCCGTCACAGGACAGCACAGACAACTCTGAAATGTAACACTACAGGACACAGTGGCTCTAGGACCACAGTGTAGAATGTAGGTTGTTTATTTGTTCTCATTTCTAAATGTTTGGATTACAGAGACAACAGTGGAGGGTTTCAGGCTCTGTAACCAGCCTCTCTCACAGTTAATCCACAGTTAATCCATGGTTAATCCATAGTTAATCCCAAACTGAGTGAATGGCAGAAAATGTGCTAGTAGTCTTTTGCAGACATGGTTTAGGGACATGGTACATGAGTTTGAGGTTTTAGTGAAAGTTTCATCGGGAGTGTGAAAACATTTGTGAAAACCAATCTGCAACAGTAACAGAGAGACTGGGATGGCCAACTGCTGTACAAAGGGAAAAGGTGGATGAAACAGTGAGCAATGGAGAAGAGGAGAGAGAGAGGGAGGAGAGAGAGGGAGGGATAGAGATGGCAGAGGCAGTTGATAAAGTAGAGTAAGGGAAAGGTGTCATCCCAGGAGAAGGAAGGTTAGACTACACTATATGAAAATGTCTTAAACCATGGTTCGAGATTACGAATGCCACATCAAAGCATACAGCTAGTATGATGGATTCTACAGTGGCCTCTGCAATTCTTTTAGGAGGTACAGCAACTCTGTCCTGTTATTTGACTTCATGAATCATGTGATTTTTGTACACCATGGTCACCATGGACACCTTGGTCACCATGGTCACCTTTCCATATCACTTCATACAGGAATCCAAGATTATTTACCCTCCAGCCAATTGACGGTGTGTGACCGCAATCCTAATCGGTGAGTATCTCTACTTTGAGTCAAACTCCAGGTAAATAAACATCAATGAAAAAATTCATCAAATATTGATGATTTGAAGAAAGCCTCCCCGACCCTCCAGCACTCCCCGTGCTCTGCTGGCGTGAGCTTAGTTAGGGCAGCCTGCTAGGCTAAGAGGCTCTGGAAACCTCTGCGTAAAGGCTCTCTGAGTAATGAACCCTGATGTGAGTTTGGAGGGGGCGGGGGTGGGTAAGGGGGTAAAAAGGGCTGAAAACCATGTTGTAGGCTGAGAGTGAAAAAGGTGAAAAACCAAAGACCAAAATGGGCTGCAAGGGTGGTGGAGAGGCAGAGGCAGTGAGCAGCGCTGCTCCCAGCACCAGCGTGTCAGACATCGGGACTCTCACCACACTAAGAGGAACAAAGGTGATAAGAGGAAGGAAATGTGCTGCGTTCAATGTCAATATTCAGCGCATCGTGCTCCGCGTGTGTCTTACGTACAGTTACTCACACACTGAAGACCTGCACGAGTTCTGCTTCCTAAAGATGGAGTGATACCTGGATAAAAAGAGACAGAGAGAAACAGCAAGTGAGAGGAGAGAGAGAGGGAGAGAGGGGGGAGGGAGGGAGAGAGAGAGAGCGAGAGAAAGAGAGAGAGGGAGAGAAGGGAGAGATGTAGAGAGGGAGGGAGCGAGAGAGAGAGAGAGAGAGGGAGGGAGAGAGAGAGAGAGAGAGACAGAGAGGGATGGAGGGAGGGAGGGAGCTGTACGGGCGACAGTTCTTGCTCCAGGGCTGATTCTCATGACCACAGTGTTGCTCCTCTTCGGTGGCTACAGTTGATAACGAGCTGTCATGCTATGCTAGCATCACTTCCCAGCAAACCTGTTCCCCTTTCATTACTACCCTGAGATCCCCCCACCACACACACACACACACACACACACACACACACACACACACACATATATATACATTAACACTAGTATACATAGTGATCTTAATGCCACTGGAGGGATACAGGAATACAGTGATGGTAATTGCCATGGTAATAACAGGAGTATTGCCATGGTAATAACAGCTCAAGTTTCATCTGCTGGCATTACAAAGAGTCCTTTTATATATCGTGTTTTTTAACATCCCGTTATACACCCTGCTATTTAATGCTGTTCATTTCATTGCCATTTCATAACTTACAGGAGGGCAGTAAAATATTGGGCCTGTTTGGTATAATGGAGGAAATCTGATTCGTGTCCAATTTTGAAACCCTCAAACCGAACCCTGTGCAGGCTGGGTAGTCTTTTCCTCTTTCATCCCTGTGTAATATAGTGAGTGCAGATATTGATGATTGGCCTCTAATGGATTTTTCCCCTCTAAAGTGCTCTCTGTCTTTCTAAGACCTAAAGGACACACGCGGTCACTCACCGCTCTCTCACGTCTGCTCGCCACCGCACGTCAGAACAGGCTCTTCACATCTCATGTGCAGGCAGAGCTCTCTGGCCCGGGAGATCTTTGAGCGTAACTGCAGCTAATGTAGTGGTCAAGCACTTGATGCCCCTGCGAACTCACCATTAATGCTGCTCCCTTCCATCAAGAGAGTAAATACAAGAGAAGCTCTAATGACTGTACTGAGTATTCCTTCTATGTCTCTGTCCAGTGTGGAAAAGAGCTCCGCTTTACTGTGGAGTGTAAATGTACACACGTGTATGAACACACACACACGCACACACAGACACACACACACATACACACAGACTAATTCATTTACAATTGACCAGAATCTGCCAAGGCCAATTGTAAATTAACCTGTTTTTATTTACATATAAAAAACATATACACAGTCATATTCTCTCCCTTTCTCTCTCTCTCCACACATACACACACTTTGTATAGTTCCCATGTTTCACAATGCAATGTGGTACATTGCCGGTTTGTGCATATATGAATGAGCCTGTGTACTGATGATAGGACACGAGGAACAGCAACGGGATCACAGCTCCATCAGCGTCCGTCTGTAACACACACATACTGTGCCACTAGCTCCCAAGCCGTCAGTCTGCCAATATATACACATTCAAACCTGACATGCCTACAGCACACACACACACACACACACATTCACACATACACACCTGCCTTTCATGCAGTCTCTATCCCTTATCAAAAACGTGGTATTTTGCACAATCCACATTTACAAAAGGGAGAGCTGATTTTTTTTAAGGTCAGAGTGACATGGCGACTGAATGAATGACATTTAGAATACGTTTTCCCATTTTTCTCCATTTGCTTTGAACAGACTTCTGCTGGCTGCTCTCAGGCAAAACAAATCGCACAGATGAATGGGAGCACCTGGCAGCCTGGCAGAGCTCTTGTGTTCCACCGGCTCTCACATGATTACACAGCAGCTGCCAGAGAAACACACTCACTCACACTCACCTTCACACACACACATGCATACATACACACATGCATGACTAGTGCATAGAATGCATGGATGCAGTATATGATGGCACACACACACACACACACACACACAGGAGCACAAATTCCACTCTTTTATTCACTTTTATTTATTTACTCACCTAGTGAAACAATAGAGGCCACGCACACAAATGCCCCCTCCACCCCAACACACACACAGTGTTCATGTAGCTGAAAGAAATCCTTTTGTAGATATGTTGTTATTCATACAACATTATCTCATATTATATATGTGATCAAGTTATTGTATTAATACTAGACTTTCAATTCCGTATAAAAATTAATGTAATAGTTTTATAACAATAGTTAATGATTTTTACCATTGTTTGACTGCGGGCAAGATAAAGACATCAACAGACCTCATTCTAAAACTCATTATTAATACACGAAATCTTTTTTTTCAATGAGCCCTTGAAGCCTTTACTCTGCGTAATAAAATAATTTTAAAATAACATTTTCTATTAAAGCAAGCTGCTCTAGTTTTCAGAAGATCTCCGACTCTTCTGAATGGCACAGCCTCTGTGAAGCGTATATAACCATAGATGGATTTTCAGGAGATAACAAGGGATGGATATGAACTCCAATTGCGCTCGCACGTCAAGTCAATTACTTCAAATTTGCCTGCGCGGTCACAGCGAGAATGGCGATATTCAATCAAACGCTATTCCTCAGCCCCGTCCTCAACCGACAACAATTAAAGGCGACGTCACTCAGTTTCACCGCTAGGAAGTAAGCCCAGAGGAATCCATCAATTCCGCGGCCATTAACACATCAATGTCTCATTTTGGCAAAATGCAACCGCGGAGATAATTGGCGTTTTATGCTTGCATATTAATTAACTGATAATGAGGTAATAAAGCACACTCTCTCTGCAGGTGTGGGTATTCCAATCAATAGTCAGAGAAAACCCGGAGAAATTGTGCTTTCTTTCATCCTGCATATGAAATTAAAAAGCTGTTTACCGCTACATTTTTCCTTCAGACAAAGTGTTTTTCATTTATCTTCTCAAGCACATTATTCAATCACAACTTCCATTTATGTAATGGTAATATTTTTCCCGGTAATTTTCCTGCTGTCTGACTGATGGGTGTGTGCGATAAGGCCGTATAGAATGGTCGTTCCCTTCAAGCTCCCTTCAATCTCTGCTAATAAACCTAAAACGTGCATTTCGATCAGATTTAACGTTCTCAGCAAATGGAGCGAGAACCAAGGAATTGGCGAGATATTGACAGTACACTTCTGCCACCTAGTGGTGATGGCAACAAACTTGAACGTGGAAGACACCTGGTGGACAGTAGAAGTAATGCATTTTTATGCCTCTGAAATATATATAAAAAAAGACAAATTTATCCGAAACTCCGAAAATGTATTACACGTTACATTAGACATATTGTTATCTGGATAATAGAACTAACAGCTATTTTAATTTGACAGTTAAGTAATATTTAAATACACCATACCTCCAATTATTTGATACGTCCAATATATTTATTTTAGCTATTTGTGCCTAATAGCCTGAATGTGCCATATTTTGAGTGACAGTATACTGTTTAGCATTTGGTTTATTTATTTTGTACATAAAGTTTCTTGGAGCGGAAGTGTGGATCCAGGATCTTCTGTGGGTGTAGAGCACGTGATGGTTACTGCAACCAACAGACATCTTTTTAAAGCGTTTAACATAATGCAAACACTATAACCAAAATCAAGCTCACGTGCTTTCATCAAGAAAATGAGACGTAAATGTTTCTGTACCTCAAATGTCATTATAACCGAACTATGCATTAATACATTGCATAGATACAACATTGAGTGTATTACATTAAATTGTGTGATCTCCAACAACAACAATGACTACTACTACTACTACTACTACTACTAATAATAATAATTATTATTATTATTATTTTGATTGTAGTAGTAGTATTAAAACTGTATGTCTCCGGACATACTAATGAGAACTAAACATTTGGACTCTAACCTTGAAGCACGTGCAGGTAGCGCGTGGAATCGTTAGTCGTCTTCTTGGACATCTGTTTGATCGTTGTGTTGCTCCGAGGAGACCTCGGCCTCCGCATCCTCTGTGCTCTTTGAGTTAGCCGACTCAGGCCTGTCCCCAGGCTGCTTGGTAGCATCTACGACCTGAACCCCTCTGCTCGAGCTACACCCCATGATGCAGTCCACGGGCTCTTTGAGGCTTCTACAGCACCGAGCAGCTGTTGGAAAATGTTTACACAAGGTCTCAAAAAACAAAAGGTTTGTTTTATGTGTGTGTGTCCGTGTGTGTGTGTGTCCGTGTGCCAAGACCTTTAGCTCTTGGGTATCTGTGCGCCAAAAAAAATGTTTCTTTAGACCGTGTCTGCGAAGCCCAGCTAATGATGTACAAAGTTTTTTTTCTACGAAGCCCAGGGGTATATGGAGTATAAACGCTTTAGTAGTGTTGCTCGAGCAGTGTTGTGGCAGCAGGAACGATTCCCATGACTACCCAGTGGACTTCCTGTGCCTCTGGTGCAAATGCCGTGGACATGGGTCTGCGGGGTCTCGGTTTACAGGTCTTTGTTGACTGAGATTACTTTGGTCTTATTGTCATTTACTTGCCAAGCAACACAGGCTGAGATTTAACGGCCCTATGTCACGACATAGTGACTGACCAACAAGGGGATGGTTGTCAATCCCTCTGTAGCTGTGGTAACATACGTGAAACTGGGGTACTGGATTTGAGCTATGGCTGCTTTTCTGTTTCTGTTAGTGCTTTGTAAAACCTGTAAGGGAGTCTTTGGCAGAGTTTTCAAACAATTGTTTGACCTTTGGCAATTTGACGTTGCAGACACAAATCGTTGCAGACACACCTGCATTTCAACACTAATTTTACAGTGTTGAGGTCAGCTTTGATAACTGATAACACCTGAACACAGGCTGGATGACTTTATATTCATTTGGATATTAACATTAATCCTCAGAGCCATGAAGCACACAACTACACTACCCTGCCAGTTGACAGCTGGAACTCATCGTCCTGATTTAGCACAGCCCAAACAGAGCTTTCATCGAGACTTTGTTACATACACACAGAAAAGACTTTCTGCTTCGGTTTGTATTACCATAAAGAAAGGCAGAACAGAAATTGACAGGAGAACAATTCGGCAGATTTAAGTGAACGTTTCATTGTTTACATTAAACTTCCTGTGACAGCGGCAGTGAAGGATCGAAAGACGAAGGCAGCTGAGGAGACTCTTCACTCTCATAATAAGCGCAGCGTCCCGTCTCAAACTGCAAGACAGAGCTTAACTAAAGCACCGCGCCGTGGATCACGCGACAGGTCAGGACAGCAATGAGTAAGTCATTTGTGGGCTTATGTAGGAGAGAAACAAACGGGAATAAACGAGGAACAGGGGCAGGGATCAGTAATCAAGTGATTGGGATCGGGGCAGACGGTGTGTCTGGCAGAAGGCGTATGCCTCGTTCTGTGAACCCGGCCCACTGACACTTCCAGAACTGTTACAACACTGAAAATAACAATGAGATGAAAATGTCTATCAGAAAACAAAATGGTTTATAATATTTGTTTTCATAAAAAAAAAAAAAAGATTTGTTTGGCATAACATTCTGTCCACAGTAAATTCATGTCTATGTTTAAGCATTATGGACACAATTTCTGGCCCGAGTACTGGGTGTACATCAGGCCCAAAAAATGTGCAATCGCTCCCCCACGTGGTAATATTGAGTTACTACACCCATAAGGAACCCTATTGCAGCACCAACCTGAGAACATGACCTGGAATTGACCTTTTTGAGTTTCGTCAACCTTAGAAGTCAGTGGCCCATTGCATGTTTAAAGTATTAATAATATTGTTATGTTTCTGTTACAATGGAAGTCTTACTTCCATTGTAAGTCTTTCTGCTTGACAGGAAAATTGAGAGAATGCACCCATGATATATTTAAAAAGCAACTGACATAACACATCATGGATAGTCAGAATATGTTTAATAAAAATAATTAAACCTCAATTTCCTCTATATAATATAGAAAGTAATTCAATAAATTAGAAATGACTTCTTAAGACAGGTATTCACTACATGACGCATTTTCGACTACACAGAACACAACTTGCAAATATTGCAACAAAACAAAATTCTGCCACACAAGGATCCAATGAATGATCTGTAGAATCATCAAAAGCTCAACTAAAATCTATAAAGGAAGTAAGGGCCACTTCTATTGGCATCATTTCATCTACTTCACATAGTTAAAAAAAGCATCTTTACAGTAGTGTATACACTTCTTACTCTCTCTGCAGGTTGGACGTTGTGTTCCTGTGTCAGTGGGAGGAAAATCTCGGGTTATGGTCAGTAACCCAACTGTTGCCATGTAAATCAATGTAATATACCTGAAATAGTTGCAAAGTTATTGAGTGAACTAACATGATTTTCAGGAAAGGAAATCAAGAAACAAAAAGTATAAAGAAATGTTTTGATGTAAATGTAATCTTAAATCACACACCACTGTTCCATAGTCATGATTCAGAGGGAATACTCATAGCTGTCCCACCATTACAAGAAGGCTGGAGTAGTCTGACCTCCTTTAAACCGCTTTCATTGTAAGTGGGGATTTTCTAGGTGTTTTAAGAATTACACAGTTGAATAAGCGTGATGTAAGAAAAGCTCACCATAGATCGGAATCAGAAACCGGTCTCCAGTAAGACAAGAGTGCGGCGTTAGCCAAAGAGGAAGGCATTGAGATTATTACGAGGTCACAGGATCCTAACGTGGATACTAGATAAATGGACACACTCAGGGTGACTCGTTTGTTAACGACGTGAATCTTCACACTGCAATACTGGTGGGAGAACAGGTGTCACACCAGATTCGTACACCTAAATGTTGATTAATGCTAATAATAATTAATAATAATTAAAAAAGAATCAAGATATTGTATCAAGTCCAAACTATGTTTCAGTATGTGCACACCAGGCTACGATATGCCCTATATCACAGTAAAGAGAAAGTTGTTTTATGTAGCAACATCATATCAAATGCACAGAAAAACAGAAGGTTCTGAACTCCAGTGACATTGCCCTCGCTAGAGTCCAACGAACAAGTCTCCTGTGAATTTTTAACCGGAACCAAAAGAAATAATTCGAGTGGAAAGTGTAGGAGTTTCTCCTGGCGCATCTGATCAGCCGGAGAGGTATGGCATAAGAGCACTTTAAACAGCATTAAAACCACTCCACCACCACTTACACATGCACTAGTGAGACCTGACGGATGGTAGCATATAGTAGCACTTCCTCAGCATATAGAATGTTCACTGATCAAAACCAAAACAAACCTAAACAAAATGAGCATGAAAAGAAAGCCTGTTTCCTCTGGATACTTTAGAATTCTGGCACCCACCGATACTGCATCTGCAAATTTACTCTACAATTAAATATTACTAATATAGAATATTAGTATTCATAATGATAAGTAATACTACATTATACACCAGAGATTTTCTTGGCACTATTTGCAAAAGTCTTAACGGGTGTTTATGCTGCTATGCCAACTAAACGTATTTGTTCTCCCTAACGCACAGGCGTACTCTACTGAAGCATGTGCCCTGGAGTACCCTGTACTGCACACGTTCACAATTTCCCTGCCCTACCACACAACTGAGCTTGCAAACAACACATTAATTAATGACAAGAATTGTGTCAGGGGAGAAGAGCTTAAGGGTGGTCCATCACAGACCAGGGAAGGGACGTCCACGGCTTCATTCTGATGGTAAGCTCTCAAGACAACAGTGAAGACGACCAAACCGCCATACAGACCCCAGCCCGTCTCCAGAAAATGTCACCTTCTCCTCCGCCAACACATCCAGGAGGCTCTCATCCAGGATGACGCCACCACCTTCTGTGCACCTACTCATCTCATCCAACTCCGTCAATATTGGATTGCTTGTTGGAAACGCTACACTAGTGTCTGGCTATCCAGGAGCAGAGGGGGAGGACTCTGAGACACAGACTACTGAGTCATCTACACTCAGTAACAAAACCACTGTTGGTACCAAAGACCCTTTGAAATACTTTATTTGCATTTATTACCTTTATTTTTGCCACGAGTATTTCCATACTCTATTAGGAAGTTGCACAACTCCAGCTCTACACGAGGACGCAGAGGATTTGTGAAGTAATACTCAGCAACTGAGTCAGTGCAGCGCTGTGCTTTGCAAGGGCACAGATCTGGACACCCTGCTGGAGACAGACAGTACTGCTCCACACTTCACCAACGCGCTCACGCACACGTGTGCACTCTACAGGGAGAGGTCTGGATCTGAGCAGGAACAGAGGCAGGCCTATTGGTTGCTCCAAACTACACACACACAGGACCTTGTCATTGCGGTTGACGTTTTTCCTCCTCAAGCGATCTGCTTCTCCACTGCACTAGACCCGCGTGTGGAACACTGGTCCTGACATCTCCAGACTCCTCCACGTCAGTGAGGGATACAGCTACTCACGCACCCCATCCAACTGCTTCATACTGCCACTATATGTCCCCCAACTGTCACTCATTGACATTACAATGTCCAACTGCGATCATCTTTATGTACAAGGGCCACTTTTCTGAATAATGTAACTGACCAAGCATCACGACTGGGTAGCGTTGCACTACAGTGGAAGAGTTATCCAAAGGCATTTCTAATTGGGTCATGTATTTCCGGGTAGGTAAGGTGTTCTGTAATGAGTGTGGGACAGAGGCTTCCACAAGACGCATAGCGAAACAGCCTGGGAAGATTCACGGTGACAGGAACTTAAAACATGTAGACGGGAGAGAGAAAAAGAAAGAAAGAAAAAAAAAAAGATTAAAATCAAAACTAGCATGAAGAAGGGAAAGTCCAGGGAGAGGAAACATCAATGACAGAGGAGATAAGCTGGCGGGAACCCGGGGGCGGGCAGGACGAGGGGGCCAGAGACACGGTGGCGTCGGCTCCCACGACATTCGTTAGCTGCCTGTGTTATTGCTGAAGTAGTCTGTGGACTCCAGATGTTTGTGATCCTGCAAAAGTATTTACAAAAGAAACCAGAATGGTCGAATTGCTTCTCCGACACAAAATATATTAATTATACAGCTCGGCATGAGCAATGACGTATGACCTCATGTTTAATAAAATTAAATCCCAACATAATTATTACAGTAATGCCAATTTTTTTTTTGATTTCTTGTTGGTTGCAAGTGTACATCATTGTGCAATACAAGTTCACAAAGTTCATAAATCTACTAAAGTTTTTTGGACATGCAAAATGTCAAAACAACATTGTACCTAAACAAACACTGAAATCCTATTTCAGCATCTGTAGAATCACATAGGATTTTTGCGTTTTTTCCCCCCATCTTTATTACACAACACTTTACTTCTTATATTTACATGAGAAACAAAATCATGATGTAAGTGCTTTTATATATGTGTTTGTATACATTTCTAAGAGATGTGTATAAATATATAATATGTATTTATATATGTATAAAGGCTCAGTCTTCGTCACTGGAATCTGAATCCTCTGACGATGATGAGGAGCTTTCGGACTCTGAGGAAGATGACTCTGCCTTCCCCGAGCCCTCTGGACCACTGTTCTCCTTCTGATCCTCAGCCTCCTCCCCATCATCCCCATCCTTCTCCTTTGATTGGCCAGGTTGTTGTTGCGTGGCCTCAGAAGGGGCGGGCTGAGCTGGAGGAGCGGACTGAGTGTTAGTAGCTTGTGGCTGATTGGCCACAGGCAAATTAAGGCCTGGGTTAAGAAGCATCCCTGGGTAAAGCATGCTGGAGAGTAGAAGGGGGTTGAGGGCCATAGGGTGGCCCGCGGCAGAAGCACTTAGCTGCGCTGAGTTGGTAGCTGTTGAGCTGGTAGCAGTGGAGCTCTGTCTCTCTGTCCTCTCCACTTTGCTGTCCGCGCTCGAGGTCTGAGCCGTCGACTCTCTGTTCCTCTTCCTCCCTGTGTCTTCGCCCTCCATTGCCGTGGCTCCCGCTGACGTTTCCTGTTTACCCAGCAGGCCGCTCATCCCGAGCAGGTTGGGCAGCCCGGCCATGCCGGAGAGCATCATGGGTAACATTGCGGCCACATTGGCTGGGTCGGTTTGAAGGCCCATGAGTCCCGCTGTGAGCTGGAGTGACTGCAAGCTCTGCAAAGCTTGTAGGCTGGTCAGGTCCAGGCCGCTGAGGAGGCCGTTGGCCAGGAGGGGGTTGAGCCCCGAGGTGGCGTTGGCTCCCGTTCCGCCTGCTGCCGCTGCCGCTTTAGCCAAAGCGTTCTTGGGCCGCCGGCCTCGCCGGCTCACCTCCTCCGGGACGATCGGGCCCGTGAGGATCCGATCAAACATGTTCTCTGGGAGGTAGCCCTGGAGACAGGACCAACAGAACCATTAGATGTTGAAGCCAGCAAGAAAAAATGCTGAATGATCAACCCCTCTCAGTAATCAGAGTGAGAAGAACCCTCTGGAGCTGGCACCCCCACCGCTCTGGTGCCACCTGGTGAAGGAAAAGCTCCGGATTTCTCACCGACTGTTTGACGACGTCGGCCCACTCCGGAGGAACGCCGTACTCCGGGTTCTCCTGGAGGAACCGGCACAGGTCCTTCAGAGGAGGAGCAAAAGCACCGCCGATCTGAGGAAGGAGACAGCTTAATTAGACAAGGAGGTGCAAACTACACACACACGACCACAGGGTGGTGCATAACGTACACATCTACGCACACACACAGATAATGGACATTTCCTGATACATGATGGAAAGCACCCAGTGATGAGGCTGAAATCCCAGTTCCACAGACACACTCGACCTCTGACCTTGCGAGCGTTTCTTCGGTTGATGATCTGGACACGCTCCTCCCCGGTGAGGCTGTTCACATCGATCTTGTTAGGGTTTCTGCACCGATGCCTCTTCTGCTTCGGTCGCCCGTCCTGAAACTGCATCTTAACACCCTGAACACGCGAGCGCGCACACACACACACAGGAATTTGTACACTAAGTTTGGTTCTACTATAAGCAAACAACAGCATCCAACATTTTCATGCACGTGTCAGTTCCAGGACAGCAAGTCCAGAAGCACATGGTTCAGAAGCAGGGCTGTTCCAGCAGACCGGCCTGGAAAGCTTACAGGGATGAAGGCTCCTACGTCCGCCACGAAGCTCGGGTGCTCCTTCAGCCACTGTTCCAGATCCTTCCGTCTCGGGGCATCGTCCCCGGCTAGCCGAGTTCCGTCTTTGAGGTTGATGACGGGGACCCTGCTCTCTGTGTCCAGTGACCCAGCACCCTGACTGAAGCCCCTGCTTGTGGCCCCGCTCGCACTCCAGTTGGGTGGAGCCTACAGATGGCAGAGTAGAGGGGCACATTTTGGTTTTGCGACACCAAAACTCTACATGCGTTCACCCAGAAATTAACAGACCTGAAACAGTACTGAAGCTCAATCGAAAAAACAGGTTGTAGCTCACTGATATGTGCATGTAAATGTGCAGTGTACAAGCAAACTTGTACTGATGCCCAAAAGAACGTGTGTATTAACTGTGAGTGTGGGGTTATGAGTGTGTTACCTGTGAGTGTGGGGTTATGAGTGTGTTACCTGTGAGTGTGGGGTTATGAGTGCGTTAGCTGCAAGTGTGGGGTTATGAGTGCGTTAGCTGCAAGTGTGGGGTTATGAGTGTGTTACCTGTGAGTGTGGGGTTATGAGTGTGTTATGAGTGTGTTAGCTGCAAGTGTGGGGTTATGAGTGCGTTAGCTGCAAGTGTGGGGTTATGAGTGTGTTACCTGTGAGTGTGGGGTTATGAGTGTGTTATGAGTGTGTTAGCTGCAAGTGTGGGGTTATGAGCTGTCGTACCCGCTCAGACGCGGCAGGAGGTCTGCTCTTATTCTGGAAGAGAAGATCCATCCCTTCCACATTCTTCCTTCGACCTCTCCTCTTCTTCACCACCAGCTGATCATCAACCACTCCGTTCAGATGCATCTGCCCTGCAAGACCTGGGTGAACACACACACACACACAATGACTATAGTGATTGTGTGTTGGCATCTTTATGGGGACCAAATCACACAGTGTGGGACATTTGACTGGTCCACACACACTTTTTATTTTCATTTGTTACTAAAGTTATGTTTAGGTGTAAGCAGCACACTTATTTAGCACCGATGGAAACACTCCATAAGAAGCATGTGTGTGCGTTTGTGTGTTTGCTGCACTGATGGCATTACTGTGTGGATAGCTGTTCTGGGCCTTGGTGTAGTCAGCCAGACTGCTGTCGGAGGCGCTCTGTAACTCCTGCAGGCGGGCCAGGTACTGCTGCTGTGCCAGTGCGCCGTCCTCCGCAGGTCGCTTCGCATGCAGGCCCTGCTTCTGGAAGGTCAGCTTCAGACTGCCTTCCTGCTGAAGGGGTCAAAGGTCAAAGCCAGGGGGCTTCAGTTGTAATGCAGAACAGGTTCGCATTATTTTCCCTGATAGCCAGCCAAGCTAAAAGCTGCAATTCTAAAAAGGAAATGATGGATTACATAATCGCTAGGTGAAACAAATAGAATAATAAATAAATAACAACCAAAAAAAAAATGTTTATATAAAATGATTTCAGAAGCAGCTGAGAGGGCCAGAGTAAAATCAGATGCTGTAAGCTGTTTTGTTTTGCGCAGACAAACCAAAAGGCAGAGAACAGCAAACAGAACATGCGCAGTGCCGTCAGTCGGCGTTTGTGGGGGAGAACTTAAAATAACATACGTCATTGATTTTGACTGAGAACTCCTTTTCTCTTTCTGCATCATGCTTCTTCACCTTTGACCCCTGAGGGGAAGCCGCAGGGTCGTCTGTGAGGCTGGCCGCATTGTCCAAGAGTTTCGTTGTGTAAAAGGAGGCCACTGCGCTTCCTTCGTATGCACGGCGAGGACCAGGCCACTTGCCCTTCAGCACTGCCTGGCAAATACTGTCCAGTCGATTTATCATAACGCGATCCTGCAAGGACATTGGCAGAGTGAGTAGTGAGGACCTTAGCAAAGTGAGAACCTACCTGGGTAGTGAGGACTTTAGCAGAGTGAGGACCAACGTAGTTAATGAGAGTAGACATTTGGTAAATGAGGACTTGTCTTTTTTGGATGTACCAACGCAAGTCCTCAGACAACACTGCCAGTCTGAAAACAGGGGCGTACAAACATTAGACCTTACCTTCGGCCAATAAGAAGCAGCAAGCATGTATCCGCCCTGGAAGGGGTGGGTGAGGTTAGTGATGCCATTGGTCACATGACTGTCCTGCATATCATCATGAGTGGTGCTGTGGGAAGCTATGCTGTCCTCATCGAAGCCTTTCACACCAGGAACTGCTGAGGCTACAAACACACACACACACACACACAGAAATCTCATTAAAGTATCTGACATACACTACATTTCTCACAGTACTTAATATCACACACTATGACACTTGTTGTTATAAAGAGATCAGAAAATGCACTCACTTCAGTGATATTAAATCAGCCCGGCACTCAAGAGTGTTTCTTTCAAATCAATAGTGTCCGAGAATTCGTTCTGCTTGTCAAACCAAGCTGAGACTAAATTTGGTATAGAAAATGTCAGGCAATACGCCTACTAATAATTTACGAAGGAAAAAACTGATAACTGGTAACTGATCTGGATTCAGTACAACATCATGTACTTTACTGGCCTGGGTCACATAAATAAGTACAAGTTCTGATGACAATAGTCTCCTTAGTCATGCAAACGAACGCATGATTATAGGTTAGTACTTTTTGTAATGCCTACAGATAGGTTTTTACTGCTGTTCTCACAATATGCTCAATATATGCTGTTCTCTCAATGCTGTACGACGATGGGTCTTAGAAAGTTAACAACAAATAAACACTTCAAACACTCACTACTCTTCTGAACCTCTTCACAGTCACTCTCCTCAGAAGATGATGAAGATGACGACGATGACGATGATCCAGAAGAGCAGGAAGACGAAGAGGACGAAGAACTGGATCCAGACCGCGAGGAGGATGAGGAAGATGAGGAGGACCTTGACGAAGAGCTGGAGGAGGAGCTGGAGGAGGAGCCGTCGGAGTCGGAGTCTGAGCCGGACCTCCTCCTCGCTTCCCTGCGACTCCTCTTACTCACTTTCTTCGGTTTCCTGGCGGCCGAGTTGGGCGTGAGCGGCTTCGTCCTGGCAGCCACCATCCGCCTCTCGTTCTCCGCCCCTTTCTCCTCCTGTTCCTCCTTCCCTCCCACTCCAGTGGGTGTAGGAGGCCGGACAGAAGGACTCCAGCCCTCTAGCCCCGCCTCCCTCTGGCTGCTCTCCTCCTCCCCCTCAGAAAGTGTCTCCTCCTTGGTCATGGGGTCCTCCTCTCTGTGGGCGGGGTTAGGCAGTGGCGACGCAGGGGCTCCAGGAGCCTGGTTCTGGCTCTGCAGTAAGGGGGTGGGTGTGCGGGACGGCCCCAACAGTTGTGCCTGATTTTGGGCCTGGCCGAGTGCTTGAGCCCCCTTGTTCTGGCTGTAGTTCCTCTGAGCCGTCATGAAGCTGAGCTCGGGGTCTCGGAGGATATGGTAGTCCGTTCGGCTGACTCCGTGCTTTGCTGCTCCGATTAAGAGGTCCCGGTCGTGGTGCCCTGCCTCCCACCAAACGGGCAGGTCAGGGCCCGGCTGACATAGAGCCAGGCGCTCGAAGAGCTGGGGGTGACGCAGGACCTGTTCCCGCACCTGCCGAAGCAACTCCACGCGATATAGAGTGCGAGAAGCCCGCTCCTCTGTGATTGGCTGGATGGAGAGGGAGGGATCTACGACATCTGGGAAGAGAGATGAGAGGGAGGTAGGGTTAAATTAGAGACCTGGATGAAAATACTCCAGTGAGACCGAAACAGCCAACAGGCACGTATTACTGAAACACACTCATATGCATGTAGAAATAGTAGTGCCACACTGAGACAAGTGTGTGTGTGTGTGTGTCTGCATGTATGCGAGAGAGAGAGAGAGAGAGAGAAACACTCACCGCCCTCTCTGGTGGGAAGGCGACACACTCGTCTGCACATGGCGGTGAAAGCACAGAGGTATTTCTGGAGACTCTCATCTGTCTTCTTGTGGAGGCGAGCCATGGCCCTGAACTTGGTCCAGTCGAAACGGCCCAGGTCGGGGTCGAACACCACCCCGAATGTTGACACCACGCGGTAGAAATCTGCCTCCTCCCTCCTCGTCCACCTACCCCAGAAGAGAAGACGTGAAGTCAAGCAATTTATTAAACTATTTAACCAGCCGACATCTACTAAACGGTTTTGGAACAGTGTGCTTTGATATAATCGTACGTGTTTATTAGTCAGAATACATTATGTTACAACCTCACTTTAATTTTGCATCTCCTTCCGCAACACATTACACCAAATTTATTGCACCAGATCTCTACCTTTGCTGTCGCTCAATCTTAGCAGCCATTTTAGGGTTGAGGGTTTCGCTGAGGGTGGGGGGCAGGGGGCAGAGGTCAGGGGTCACAGTCTGCTGACTCTGGTGGATCTGCAGGATTTGCCTGCTCTTGGTGAAGCGCTGCGACGCTGTGATGAGACGACGGAGCCGTGCGGTCAGCGCCGACGGTGATGGCCAATACGCCCCTGCCCCAGCTCCCAGAGGGCCACCGCCGCCGTCCAACACAGAGCCACCTTCTACACACACACACACACACAGTGCTATAATATGACAGTCTGGTGACACTGTTTCCATGTACAAATGAGCAGCCAACAGGACTCTCCTACCTCCCCCTGTGTCTGTTATGACCAGATCACCTGGAGAGGAAGCATCATCCTGTATAGAAGAGACATTTCAATTCAGCATCAAGCCAGTAAATGACGTAAAATGTCTTTTTGCCGTGTTTTCAACATACACTCTGCTGAATAATGCATGTGTGTGTGATCTGTAACCTGCTTACCTCCATATCGTCTTTCAGCAAAGCCGGAGCAGGCTTGTACTCAGGGTCATCGACGTCCCTGCACACACACACACACACACACACCCACACACACGGCTCAGAATGACACGTCAAAGACTCTGCCCGCTGCCTGAATGCTTCCTTCTTCGTGCGCATGTGTTCCTCTACAGGAAGAGGTGTTGGCGTGTCTCACCCGTCCATAAAGTCATTCCCCCTCTGCTCCGCAGCAATGGCCTTCTCGTCAGGCCGGCCGACCCGTTCCAGGAAGCACAGGGCCGGATCTGCACGGATAGTGTTGTATTTCTCATAACCTGCAACACACACACACACACACAGAAATTGAACAATCCCATCTGCACCCTGCAGTGTAACGTCTCCCAAAGGCCACCACATATTCCAACAAGTGGGGACAGCACACTCAGGGTGGTGGGCATGCATGTATCCTCACCATGCTTGTAGACCCCTATCAACAGACATTTGTCTGCCAGAGAGTCCCACCATAAAGCAGGAAGCTCAGCGTGATCAGGGTCAGGAACCCAGATTTCCATCTCCCTGAAACACAGACACTAGAGCAGTTAAATGGGGTAAGGGGGAGGAAAGAAAGAGTTCCTAGACAGCCAAACGATCATGAGTCTGATGAGCACTGATTTTAAACCAGTTGGGCTTTGCTTTGGGATGATTCCACACTGTGGGTTTTCACCTGTGTGCGACTGAGCTGTGAGAGCTGCAGTTTTATCTAACAACAGCAGATGGCGATAACGGCACCCTCTGAATAATGATGCAAGCAGGCTTGGACACAGATTGACCAGGTTGATTTATGTTCAATATCTCATTCTCTACAATATTTCCTTGTATTATTAGAGATAAAAATTGAACTAATGAGTGTCAAAAGGGCTGTAATGCAGCCAGAGATGAGGGTGATTGTTCCTAACCCTGTATGTGGCTCTCCCAGGCTAAGCTAACAGACCACAGAGCAATTCCTTGGCTTGACAACCAGGACCCCCCCCCCCACCACCACTGCCCCCGCCCCCTTTCAGGGGTGTAACTGTGTCAGTGAAACGGGGGAACAGAACGATCCTACCTTCACATAAAGCTGACCACTGGACCACAACACAAAGCCACAAAAACAAGAGAAAGCTCACGAAAGAGGTGAAAGGTCAATGTTAGGCTCACCCAGCTTCAGCTCCATCCAGCACCTTCTGAATCTGTGCACCAATGAGCTCCTGCTTAAGATAGTACAGCATTCTCACCCTCAATAGCACCCTACACAGAGGGGAATGTGCAAAACACACACAGATGAGGGAACACACACACACACACACACACACAAAATAACTGAAAGCACACTCATTTTTGCCCTCTCTCAAAATACAACCCTAATATCGTGCGCACGCACACACACTGACCCCCACACACACACGTATCTGTCTGTAGATGCTTTGTGCACAACAAAATTGTCCTAGGTCAGCTGAACAGAGGCACACTCATTTGTGCTTTTTCACACTGCTTCCAAACAATAAACCAGACAGAAGCCCCTTCTGTGTCGTTGCGTGGTACCCAGGGTGACCCGTAGCTAGGCTTGTCCAGATGGAAGGGTACGCATACTTGTTGCAGTGGTGTTTGAGGTGCTTCTTGTATCCGTCGTCAGAGAGCATGTGCTCAGGGTTGTGCTTCCGGATCCACTCAGCCTTCTGAATGTCAAATGTGCTGGACTGAGTCTTCATCTTCTTCCCTTTCCTCCCCCTGGGGACCGGTGTGGAGAGCCCTGGAGGGAAACACACACACACATACACAAAGGAAAACAGAAAAGCACATGAACAAAAACATACAGAGAGACAGGCACCCAACACACACACACACCTGTCACTTCACTGTCAGTGTGCTGATGTTCACAGGACAGCACATGTTCAGAAAACGTTTTCTGTTAACAACCCCAATGTTTCCCATATGAAATCTAATGAGTCTGGTTTTAGTTACCAAGAATGTTGACACATAGAATTTGCTTTCGGTTAACAACTGTTGCTAACGGCATACTCAGTGTCACAGCGATATGCCTTCCTGAATTTTTTCACACATATACTGTCACACAACCTATGCAGTACCAAATGCACTATATTTGTCCATTTTGTGTGTGTTGAATTGCTTTGTCATTGAGTTATTGAGTAACTGCATGAGGAAATCAGCTTTTTTTGTGTGTGTGTGTGTGTGTGTGTGTGTGTGTGTGTGAGTGGCTGTTCTGATCCTCAGTTAAATGCAGGCTCTTACCCCTGGGAAGCAGTGAGTGAACAGACTAATATTCACAAGTCTAACAGGCGTAGACTGGAACGTCAGTCATCTGACAGAGGTGTGCAGACATGACTCTGGCTATCACCAGCTCTACAGTGAGGGTCCCAGGTGCCCTGAATCAGTTCCTGAAGACTTGCCATCGAACCCAGTCAGGGTGAGTGGTTCGGATTGGTTCCCGTGCTCTTACCCAGCATGACCGGTTTGGATCAGTTCCCTTGCTCTTACCCATCGTGACCGGTTCTGTTCTGTTCCCGTGCTCTAACTCAGCGTGACCGGTTACGTTCCCGTGCTCTTACCCAGGTGGTTCTGGAGCTCCTTGGTCCTGCCATCCTCGGTTGGTGCAATCAGGTCCCACATGAAGCTCTTGATCTTGTCGTCGCCGCGGTAATGCACCAGACAGTAGGCAAGCAGCGCCCGGCAGATCCACTCCACATCCCTCTCGCTCAGAGGCCTCTTAAAGCGGCCATGCTGCAAGATGTCCCGCCAGCGGCCCCACCTGTGCACGTACGCGCCCATTACCACTTTAAGAAGGCGGCCCACTCGCTCAGTCTAACGATAAAGACATTCACTGGCTCTGGCTAATAAAACTTGGCCTGTAACCTATGACGCTAATATCAACTGTCAAACAACGCAGTGACATTTGCATCAGAACCATAGTATGATTACAATGCAATTGGAACTAAATAAGTAAATAAATGTGTGATAACAGTAAATAAATTAACTACTCAGAACATGAATCATGACTTGTGTCATCGGCCCCGTCGTCTTCACAGACTGTGTTTCTTAATCATGTAAGCGAGCCAGAGAGAGAGGAAGAGGGAGGGAGAGTGTGAGTATGAGAGAGAGAGAGAGAGAGAGAGAAAGCGAGCATGCTCACCCGTATACCAGCAAGTTCTTCTCCACGCGGAAGCACTCTGTGCGGCCGTAGCTATTCATGCGGTCGTGGGGCCGGCGTAGTTTGGGTTTGTCGTCTCCGCTGCTCTCTCCCTCCGACAGCTCGGCAAGCTCGTCTTTAGTGGCGCTGAAAGGGCGTGTTTGCTTGCGCACACGCGGCGTGTCAATCACCAGGCTGTTCTGTGGGCCGACACAAGAAGATACGCGGAGAGAGAAGAAAAAGACGCAGAAGATTGAAAGAAAAGGAGAGTGCTGTATTAGCTGCAGTTCCTGACTCTGCTGGGGTCTGTAGTCTGACTACTTTTTTTTATCTAGACCAGTTATGGTGAGTTATTTCATGAAAGTAGCAGCTTTCAGTTGTTTGATTTCATAGAACATAAGTGCACAACATTAAGGTTCAGTCAACCTCGTGGAAATATAACCGAAAGTGTTGGTTCTGGAAAGAGCATGGGTTCTGGAGAAAGCATCTGGGGCGCCTTGCTGCTGTCCCCAGGCTGAACTTACTCTGCCGTTCACCGCGTCCAGGTCCAGTTCAGCTTTCTTGGCCCACTTGTCCCAGAAGTTGGGGTCGTCCAGAGAGATGTCTGTGCGGTTCCCCGAGGCTACGAAACTGGCCTACAGATCAAGAGAAGGACGGTTCAGTGATGTGGAACACCCCCGCCTAACACACATGCTGCTCCCTCAGTTTACAGACACAATGTTTTCTACTAGAACACCACACAGCGGCATCAACCTGCTCAACACCAATCACATTACCATACCCGTCTGTCCGATTTATTTATTTTGTCAGAATCCATGTTCATACAGCCAGGCTCTACATCTGGTTCATATCACTAGACTCTGGTCTATAGGACCGGTCTACAGTCATTCTGGCAGGCTTTTCAGCTGAGAGAGCACACATACACAACGAGGACTACGGGACACGGTTTGATATATTATGGTGAATGTGAACATGAGCTGACGTATAGCTGGAGGTTTTTCCCACCTGCTGATTTTACAGCTGGGGTGAGAAATTAACACCCACCAACAACCAACTGGGGATTTATTTCAGGATCAGCAGGTAGATTTTTTTTCCCTGTTTAACATCACTGGCTTTCACTACATGTTACAGTGGGAGCACAATAAAAATGTCCACATTTCCTGACAGTTAAAGAAATAAGTAGATAATGTGATGCAGTAGATGTGTAGTGGTAAAGTGTGCTCATATGATCAGATACAGTGTGACAAACGGGCACCTTGGCGAAGGTGGAACCTCGACCCTCAGACTCAATGGTGATGGTCTTGGTTCTGCGCTGGAGGATCTGGTCGATGTCTTCCTCACAGAACTTGGCCCCTTCGTCTTCCTCGTCCATGAGGGCGCCGTAGGCCCCACGTCTCAGCAGATCCTCGATCTCCTTCTTGGACAGCTGCTGTTGGATCTGCTGCTGCAGAGACAAAGTCACAGGGAGAGTGAGACAGGGAGAGTGAGACAGGGAGAGTGGCTCAGTGGTTTCTTGCAAGGTCTCCTTACGAGGAGGCAGTTGTGAGAAACATGGAGAAGAAAGCTAACCTGAGTAGCATGCAGGCCCAACACACCATGAAGGAACAAATTAACATTTTAAAAACTACACAAATAAACAGTCAGTGACTAATGTGGAACATATGCACACAAAACCTACACGGATGAGGCAAATTCAGGAAAGAGGATCTTAACTCAGACCAAGATTTCCACTCATGTAAAAGAAACTTGGAACATGGGAAAACGCCAACATACGTGTGCATTTATACAGGCATATATAAACTTAGGAAAACGCCGACATACGTGTGCATTTATGCAGACATGTACATGGGTGTGTGCAGAATTGCACGTACTCTTAGCCAGTGTGTATTTTAAGATGTAACTGGTGTGGTGATTCTAACACCCAACTCTTTGGTCAGTCTTCTGTCATGATCTGAGGGTTTAGTTCATCTGACTATTTATCAGCAGATCTGGCATCCAATTCACTTAGAAAGCTCATCTTTCACACTTTGACTATACAGCTAAAATTACTGACTGGAACCATGTTCAGAGTTGTTTATCATTTTTGCTTCTTAAATGTCATTGTTAGATGTCTTCAGACAATTGGAAAACTGGACACACATATTGTCAAGGTGCCAAGTTCCTGCAGAAAATTAATCTGGAAACCCCCCTTTTACCTGACATACTGAACAACAACAAAACATATTTTGTGGGTCTCTCCAAGAACCTAATCACAAAATAAGCACAAAAACATTTCAGCCTAATAAACCAATAATAAATACACAATAACTAACAATAGTTAGTAGATGGTAGAAATGAAAACGTAATGTTTAAATGTTGCAATGCATGTTTATCTGTTTAGCACTTGTCATGCAATTCATCATGGCAATTCAAAGTGCTTTGGAGAGACATAGAAGAATAATAAAGTTTACTATAGACCATTTAGAAATGATCCGTCATTCAGAAATGCAGCTTGCTGCACATTACTCAGGGTTCCCGCTCAAAGCCAAAAAACAAACTTCCTGATGTTATATTATACAATATAACATATTGAGAAACCGCAAAACTAAGACGTCAAGACTTAAAATTCCATGATATTCCAGAAATTCCCTGGCTAGTGGGAACCCTGTGTCCATACTGCTTTGGTGTTCGGTTTCACCCTGTCATCTTGGGATGTCTCAATATCATGAATGTCTGACATTTGATTAGTGAATCCGGTGACTTACCCCTCCACCTCCAAGGCTGTTATCCCGCCCACTCATGCTCTGCAGCACTGCTTTGTCCAATCCCAGTTTGAGGCTGGCTCTATCAAACATCTCACGCTCATACGAGTTGCGAGTGATTAGCCGATACACTTTCACCGCCTTATTTTGACCAATTCTGTGACAGCGTGCCTGGGCCTATAAGAACAAACAAAACAACCAGTGAACAAACACAGGGACAAAGACAAAAACCAGTGAAGTGCACCAGTAGAAACCCTGGTGGTTTGTTCAGTACTGGGAGACACTGCTAACTCAAGGAAGAATCAAGCACATGTGCTTTTTCAATGTAATGTAGATTTGAAAGCTCAGCCTTTGAAGAACAGGGCTGTCGAGCTGTGCGCTGGGAAACGTGATCAGGGCTCTCACGTGAGCTGGGCGCTGGGAAACGTGATCGGGGCTCTCGCGTGAGCTGGGCGCTGAGAAACGTGATCGGGGGCTCTCACGTGAGCTGTGCGCTGGGAAACGTGATCAGGGCTCTCACGTGAGCGGGGCGCTGGGAAACGTGATCGGAGCCCTCACGTGAGCTGGGCCCTCACGTGAGCTGGGCCCTCACGTGAGCTGGGCGCTGGGAAACGTGATCAGGGCTCTCACGTGAGCCGGGCGCTGGGAAACGTGATCGGGGCCCTCACGTGAGCTGGGCGCTGGGAAACGTGATCGGGGCCCTCACGTGAGCTGTGCGCTGGGAAACGTGATCGGGGCTCTCGTGAGCTGGGCGCTGGGAAACGTGATCGGGGCTCTCACGTGAGCTGGGCGCTGGGAAACATGATCGGGGCTCTAACGTGAGCTGGGTGCTTCGAAATGTGATCTGGGCTCTCACGTGAGCTTGGTACTGGGAAAAGTGAGTTGGGCAATCAAGGCATCCCAGGCTGTGTGTGTGTCACTTCTTTCAGCTGCTCTGGCTCAACACTATTTATCATTTACCTGTGTGAATGTGTGTGTGTACCTGCAGGTCATTCTGAGGGTTCCAGTCCGAGTCAAAGATGATGCATGTATCGGCGGCGGTCAGATTAATGCCCAGACCTCCTGCCCTGGTGCAGAGCAGGAACACAAAGCGGTCCGAGTCCGGCTTACTGAAACGGTCTATAGCCGCCTGCCGGAGGTTCCCTCGCACACGTCCGTCAATCCGCTCATAGAGGTATCTGAACGCACACACACCCACACACAATTAAGAAACTGCTGCAGGTAACCTGATGAGCATGGATTTCATCTGTGTCCATAAGGTAATGCCTCATCAAAGAAACCTGCACTCGAGGCTCAAGAGGGACGACCTTCTCTCAACCTGTAGCTCTGCGAGACTCGTGGCCCACACGGCGGAAGGCGGGTACAGATCCTTCCTCGTGCGCTTGGCCTACTTCCTGCCACACCTGGCCTGCCATCTCAGCCTCTCTGTCCCCCCCACACACCACACCTCTGTCCCCTGGCCCGTCTTTGACCTACTTCAGCCTGCTCCATGCCATAGTGCTCTATGTCTGGTGTCACCTCCCCTGTGGGTCTGCACCCTCCTACTGAACCATGATTAAACCTGCCAACAACCTTCTTGCACACACACGCATGAATGCATGCACACGCGTGCACACACACACACTCGCGCACAATGGTGTGCAGACTTATTCACACACCCCAACAAAACACATCAGTAACTTCACATTCCAAACAGTTACATTCATTTCAAAAGGACACTTGCTGCACAAATGAACAAAGGGCTGTGATTGCAAATACATTCACAAGGGGGCGCCCTCCCTCGGGGCCGTTGTTCAGCATGTGTGCCAGGGCTCACCGTCTCTGGATGAGGTAGTCTTCCAGGATGTCCAGACAACGCACCATCTGGGAGAAGATGAGGACTTTGTGTCCACCAGACTTCATTTTGGGCAGCAGCTTGTCAATGAGGACCAGTTTGCCAGCGGACTGCACCATGGCCTGCAGGTGGAAGTCCGGGGAGATTGGGCTGTACACCTCTCGAAAGTCCTCCAGAATCTTCTCCTCTGCCCCTGAGACAGAGAGATCAATTCGTTTCAATACCCACAGAGATACTTCGCTGTAAGTAACTACAAGTTATGGAATAGTCATGGAAACTTATAAGAGAGTGATTACTTCACCAAACATTACTGCTCACTGCAAGCAAATAACACTGACTTACATTGTACTATAACTGATTATGTGCAGTTACCCATCTAGCTAGCACTTTAACTGGTGAACTGACAAGCAATCTTACTGCCATGCTGACCCAGTTAAGATCCCCCCCCAACCAACCTCTCTCCTCTATTCTACACACACCACCACCACCTCCTCCTCTGTACTACACACAACCGCTCTCTCCTCCTCTATACTACACACACCACCTCCTCCTCTGTACTACACACAACCGCTCTCTCCTCCTCTATACTACACACAACCGCTCTCTCCTCCTCTATACTACACACAACCGCTCTCTCCTCCTCTATACTACACACACCACCTCCTCCTCTGTACTACACACAACCGCTCTCTCCTCCTCTATACTACACACAACCGCTCTCTCCTCTGTACTACACACAACCGCTCTCTCCTCCTCTGTACTACACACAACCGCTCTCTCCTCCTCTGTACTACACACAACCGCTCTCTCCTCCTCTATACTACACACAACCGCTCTCTCCTCCTCTATACTACACACACCACCTCCTCCTCTATACTACACACACCACCTCCTCCTCTGTACTACACACAACCGCTCTCTCCTCTGTACTACACACAACCGCTCTCTCCTCCTCTGTACTACACACAACCAATCAAAATGTGATTCCACGCGAGTCACAAAAACACACCTTCTAGCAAATAATTCAGAATGAAGGTATAGCCAGAATTAACAATTAGACTTCATTAATAACGTTTGACATGAGCATCTTAGTAATGTACTGCTCACAATGCTAAAATGTTTATTAGCCAGTTTGCCATTGAAAGGCATAGCCTGAAGATATCACCAACATGCTAATCCCTTGATGTGCCAAAAACTATAAAATGGTCACTGACTAATCTAAAATTGCAAACAGAAATCTATTTGCGGACCTCTGTGACACAGAAACTTCTCAGGAAGCATTTGAAATCGCTCTGGATGTTCATTCATAGTAAGGCATGTCAGAAGACAGCACGCTTATGGTATCTAAGGGCCGAGACAGCTTTCGTGATGGGGGCTGATATTCTGTGATGCAAGACCGGCGTCTTGCAGGGAGTTCGGCAGGACTGGAGACAGCCCCAGAGAGATGTGGGCAGGTGTCTCTGCGTGCATCTGAGAGCGAAGGAGGGAAGATGTCAGCAGTGTGACGTTAAGGCAGCACGCGTGTGGGATCCCGTGAGTTACCTTTGATGAGGTAGGGGTGGTTGCAGCATTTGCGAAGCTCCATCATGGTGTTGACCAGATTGGGGACGTTGGCCTGACCCGCTCCCTTGGCCAGGAAGGAAAAGTTCTTCTCCAGGATGGCACGGTAGTACTTTTTCTGGATGTTGGTGAGCTCCACCTCAATGATGGTCTCCTCTTTAGGAGCAAGCTTCTTCTCCACGTCCTCCTTCAGGCGACGGAGCATCATGGGCTTCAGAATCGCTTGCAGCTTTTGCACCTGCATGGGCACACACACACACACACACACACGCACACGTTACACTGTGTTGGTGCACCTTGCCCATTACTGAATGAGACCAGCAAACTATGTTGAGCGTATAGTGCATGTATCCCCCGCCACACACACCTGTTCTTCGGTCTTCAGGTCTCCAAACTCCTGCATGAACGTGTTCTCGGAGGGGAAGCGCATGGGCTCCAGGAAGTGCAGCAGGCTGAAGAGTTCCTCCACGGTGTTCTGCAGCGGGGTGCCCGTCAGCAGCACCTTGTGCTCCTGAACACAACAGGTGTGAGCAGGTGTGGAAATGGGCAGAAACCCAGCACCTCCCCTCAGAAACGCTGCAGGACAACCGGCTCAAAGTTCACAGTTACAACACCCTCGTGCTGTTTAGCAAAAAGCCACAGAATGTATGCGCGTGTGTGTGTGCTGTGTGTGTGTGTGTGTGTGTGTGTGTGCGCGTGTACACATCTCCCCTCCCATACCAGGCTCATCAGTTTGAAGCCCTCCAGGAGTTTGCAGTTCTTGTTTTTCAGACGGTGTGCCTCGTCGATGATCACGCAGCACCACTCGATGGCGTTGAGCTCCGGACAGCCTCCCAGAATCATCTCGAACGTGGTGATGACCGCCTGAAACCGGTATGCCCCCCTGATCACACGCCCCTGAGGGAGGGAGGGACAGACAGCAGACTGGGATCGGGATTCCCCATGTAAAAGGCCTCAGTGCGCGAGACTGGACCAAACCAGACGCACACACTCTTTAGACTTCCGTGCGGTACAACTCCACAGCCTCGTATTAAAAGCGTGTGATTTGACATGTTCGTGCAAGCATTCTGTTCCCATCAAAGCAAAGCCTCCGGCAATTTTCTGACACACCACCTACACCACCTTTCAAAAGACCCCCCCCTTCACCCGTCCGCTAATCTCACCCATCACTCAGTCGCAGCAGTGAATTATAACTTCTCCCGCCCCCCTTCCATATTTATGGACCACAGTGGATGACACCCCCCACGCCACGAGACCAGCGTGTGCGTCGCGAGAGTCCTGACCTGAGCGTCCCTGAAGTACATCTCGTACTGCTGGAGCATCTGACGACTCAGTACGCTCCCGTGGTAGACGATGACGTTGAGGTGCGTCCACGTGCGGAACTCACGCTCCCAGTTGGTGATGGTAGAGAGGGGTGCGATGATGAGGAAGGGCCCCTTGATGCCCACACAGTGGATCTCCTGCAAAAACGTGATGGACTGGATGGTCTTCCCCAGACCCATCTCATCAGCTAAGATACAGTTACGCCTGCAGGGAGGGAGGGAGAGAGAGAGAGAGAAAGAGTGCAAGAGTGAATGAGAGAGAGAGAGAGAGAGAGAGAGAGACGGTGTTAAAGAACAAAGAACCATATCATTATAGCACTCAACAGCCATACAGAAAGACCACGTTATTCTGACAACATCCACCCTCTTCATTAAGGTATGATCCAAATGCCTCTCGCAGGGCAGAGATCTTCCCCCAGGGCAGAGAAATCCTGACCGTGTGTAGGAAATCTGACTCAAGTGTGAGGTTCCTTTAACATTCCTGAACTGATACAATGAACATTTGTTTTGCTTTTAAAGGCAACACACTCAGCAGCTTTACGGAGATACTGAGAGTGTGTGCGCGCGCATGCGCAGAAGAGGATGTCTGCTTCTGTGATGACGTGTACGTGTGTGCGTGTGAAACGAGATAGGGTGCATGCGTCTGTGCCTGTGTGAAATGAGATGGTGTGTGTGGGTTCAGACATGCCGTCAGCTGCACGCACCACTGGCTCCTCTTCCGCACTGCTCAACAATCTGGCGCCCAGATCCACGTCTATCCCCCTTGTGTGAAAAACCCTCTCCCTGTCTTCTCCGTCTCACTCACTCACTCTCTCTCCACGTCTCACTCGCTCCCTCTGTCGCTCTACCTCTCCGTCTCACTCCCTCTTGCTCCCCCTCTCTCCCCTTCTCTCTCTTGCTCTCTCTCACCCACTCACCCTCCACCAGAGTTTGTGCTGAAACAGTGCAACAAAACTTAATGCCCAGTTTGCCTTCAAAGTTCTTCCCTGAGCCATCCAAGAGAAACCAAATTAATTAAGCAGACTTCTCCACATTTGCTGCTCCGATTAGAGCCAAATCACAGATTCATGGCTGAAGAGTTTCAGCAAGACAGAACCCTGAGAAAGGCACCAAAGCACTGCTGCAGTCGTTCCACCCCTGCTCCTGAGGGCGGCGCTGTTCTGCCCTGTTCTGCCCTTTCTGCATGCACACCCCCCCCCTGACCCATCTCAACGTGAGCACAAACAGGGAGGTGTGGGCTTCCCCTCACACAATCACATAACGTCAGATACAACTTATGAGCCTCACTGCTGGTCCAGACTGGTCCAGACTGGTGCACAACGCTCAACCCTGTCCCTGCGTTTAGGGACTTGCGTTCTGCATAAATAGGCGGGGCTGCCAGAAACACTTTTACGGCCATTTTGAGCTGAATGGTTTTCCTTATAGAGCACACGTGTGTGTGTGCATCACAGGATCTGGTCAGCTTCACCGACTGTGCCGCTGAAGACCTGCTGTGGAACAGACAGTGGCTGCTGTCTGAGCTTTTACAGGTCTCTTTAAATAAAGTCATGCAGCTTACAGTTATGAACACGCTCAAAGAAACGACGCTCAGTTTCCTGAATGACTACTGTTAAAAGTTAATTTTATTGTATCTTTATCCACTATTTTATTTTTGTATTCTATTTTCTATCTATTCTACACTTTGAGTGACCACATTGTATGAAATGTGCCATATAAATAAACTTCCCTTGGCTTGAGTTGCAAACCCAAGGCTGTCTGTTCAGATCACTAGAGATGTGCGGTAGGCCAAGCAAGTATAAATCAGACAAGCCCACTCACATCTTATTAAAAGAAAAACATGTTTTCCAAGGATAATCCAGTGATGCGTTAAAGCATCGGTTTTCCCATGACCTTTTATCCATATGGCATGGATTCTTATGTGGCTACAGAACGTCGTTTAGCTATGGATTTACCAACTGGGAATGAAAACACGGCCCATGTTGGCATAGAGCAGCTCAGCGATAGGCTCTGCTGACTGTGATGGGTGTGGTCAGACTGTGGTGGGTGTGGTCTTATAATAGGTGTGGTCAGACTGTGATGGGTGTGGTCTTATAATGCTGTAGTGCTATGAAAATTCTGCTGTTGTGCCACATATCTGTAGGCTCCCTTACATCAGTAAGGGCACACCCCACAGGGGAGCCAGCCGAATGCAGTTTAGCTACCCCACACACACACTACTCAGGTCTGTCTGATTAGGGCTAAACTAAACCCCACAAGACTGGAGTGGTTCAGTCCGAGGTCGAGCACACCGCTGCCCAACTGGACGTTTTAGGTGAAGCTTTTCAACGTCCAGACCTCACTAGTGTTGCCTCTGGGCATGACATCATCTCAGCAAATCTTTAAAAATAACAACGAAGTACTCAAAATTGTGAAGCAAAGCAGAAATCCAGCTGTCCGACCTGAATTCCTTCAGACCACACAGATCAAGACAGCAGCTGAACAGGTGAAGCGGCGTGAGGAGTGGAAGGGGTGATACTGACCTGTTGTACCAGTTAAAGAGGAGCCAGTTGACCCCCTCCAGCTGGTAATCCCTGAGACTGTTAGCATTGCGATACTCCCTCGAGTGCTCGCGCTTTTTCCAATGAGCCGCCGGGGGGCGCTCCTGAGCACAGACAGCGAGCTATTACAGCCAGTTCCGGATTCTGACGCAATTCTGGTTACACATTGACACCCTAATGCTGTTTAAATAGCAGAGGGATGTTTGCGAAATGCCGGCATTGGTAAGACCGCTGGACGGCAGAGCGCGGAGAGGTGAACACGGGGGAATGGACGATGGGGGCGGGGCTAGGGAGGAGGGGTGGAGTCAGGGGTATGGACAATGGGGGCGGGGCTAGGGAGGAGCTCACCACTCTCCTGGAGTCTGGTCTGGCTGCCTGCAGCTGTTCGAACTCCTCAATCTTACTCTGGTCCACGTCTTCCTTTAGCTCCCAAGTGCTGTCCTCATACGGCAAAGAACACCACTTCACCAGGTAATACACTACCGGCTAGAAAACACACACACACACAGTCATATAATCATAAAATGTTTCTACCAGATAAGTAAATTAAATAAAATATAAATAAAACCCAAACACACATTCGTTTTCAAAAAAAAAAAAAAAAAAAAAAAAAAAAAAGGCAGCACAGACACACCAGGCATTTTACCATTTTAACACATCACTGTGGTACTGCAGTACTGACTCTTGGTGAACAGGTGATGGTTAGGGATTAAAGGCAGTAATCAGGGGACGTGATGGCTTATGTTCAGATTGGATTTGGCTTCAAGTCCCCAGGGCCCCAAGCAGACCGTCCTCCTGGCTAGCTGCTAGACTTACCTCTTACCTCAGAAACCTCTTGCCTGAACAACTGATATTTATTTAAATTCAGAAGGCAAACCTTTGAGAAACAAGCTAACAAAACTACTATTGTGTCATAGTTTGGGCAAAAAATATCACTTGGGCCTCATTAATTTGTACTAAAAATGTTACCTCTCCAGTGTCCTTGTCCTCACAGTAGGACACCTCCAGGACTCTGTCCACTTCCACATAGTCGGGGTTAAACGGTTCCTCTTCCATCTGTTATGCAAACACCCAATTCCAAGTTACACTACAACATGCTACTGATACTAGACCACAAACAAGGACAAAAATAGCACTGATAATTACAACAAACAGTTATTTAAACAATACAAAATTAAAACCAAAGCATTTCATAAGAGTGATGGAAAGGGGAGACACACACACACACACACACACACACACACACACACGTCTTACATCAGCAAAGAAGTGGGCTCTCTGGGCCTGTTTAATCTTGAATCGCTTGATTTTCTGCGGGATCCTCTTGTCTTTTTCCAACTGCTGCTCTGTAGACCACTCACAATGCAGGTAGGAGCTAAACACACACACACAGTTAAAAACAATAATAAAAAACTCAGTTTGCAGTATCATGCATAAACACACCCACTCACGCAATAGCTTCCACATCTTGACTTATTCATTAGCTCTACGAGAGCTTTTTTCTTTTGAATATCTAATCCAAACTAAACAAAATTAACATAAATCAATGTGGTGAGTTAAATCTACTCTAAGCAGAAACAGCTGTAGTACAAGGCTGAAAAACACCCAAACAGAAACTTTAAGCTGCTAAGGAACATCGTTCAAACATCTATGGAACCTCAGAAGAGCGACAAGTGTTACTCTCAGCACGGGCTTTGAACCGTTCCGCAAGAATATAAACAGACAAGCCCACAGCAGAGAGACAAGAACACCTCGCTGGTGCCGGAACACATAGAAGAGCCTTACTAGTTCTTGTATTTCACAAAAAACTCCTCCACTTCAGCCATGACCCCTGGTGACACCTATTGAATGAAGAAGGTAACTGCATCATTGAGAGTCCTTTATCTTCGCTGTGCGCTTTCAGTTTCACTATTTTGGTTCTTAATTACTTTCACCTTCTGTTTACTCGTTTACTGCAAGCTGTTCTTTATACAGAACACAGACACAAACTTGTGTTTATTTTAAATACAGCATGGAAACCATTACTGCGAGCAGAGCCTTCACTGCACATGCTAACCTTATTAGCATAAGCAAAACACTACAGGTGCGGTCTTACCTCTTTCTTCACTACACGAGACGCCATGATCTTATCCACCACAGCCGCATCCTCCTCACTAGGGTTCTCCTGGGAAACAACAAAAATGAAATCTAACGTTTATTGTTTCTTGAAAATTCATTTGCTTTTAGCCATGAACCATTTTTGTCAGTTTTACTCTTGGTTGCTCCTTCAGGGTTTCGGTAGAAGATGCAGCGTTAGAGTAGCTGTGTCTGGACATTCCTCACGAGCGCTGCTGTAGAGCAGGTAGAGCATCAAGCCAACGCCACAAATGTCATGGGTTCGAATCCCAGCGATCACACAGGCTGCTGAACAGCTAAGCCACTCAAGATGCTGTTAATATCTTCATCCATGAACATGAATATTTCTCTTCTAAAACTCATATTTTTCTTTCTACTTTACTTTCAGTTTAATTTTAGTATGCTACAGTAATCCTTTAGACCATGTCTACACGTTTTAGAAGTGAATATGAGCATGGACACATGACTCCTGAGATGATGGCGGCGAGGTGGTCACCATGGGCCGTGATCAAAATGGGATCTCACCACAAAAAGCTGCATGGCGGGCTCTCTGGGAGCGCTGGAGTTCATCTTCTTGGCTTTAACGAGCTCCTTCATCTCATCGTCCGACAGGCGACTCTCTACGTACCTCTTTCTCTTCATCTGCCTGTTTGACCGCCGCTTCTACATGAAAAACACAAACACGGACGTGCATGTCAACGACGGGTCTGAGGTGGAAGTGGAAGTGTAAAGGATTTAAGTATCTCTGTATTAGATCTTCATATATGTAGGTTATCACAGTGGCACCAGAGGGCACCCCTTTAATAAACTAGCACAGTGTGTGTGTGTAAGCACACGTGTCCCCAAATATACTGTGACCTAAATGTCAGAAATCTGGCAATAATGAAAAGAGAGATGATGAGAATATCTCAAGATGACCAATTAAAGAGCCCCGACACAGTCACCATGTTGCCGGGCCGATTCCCAGACTGCTCTGGGGCCACATGGCCACGTCTTTATCTCTGACAGGCTAACTGAGACATTAGCAGTGCGCTACCTTAATTAACACACAGGGTTTTGAAGGAGGATAATTATATTAGGAGTGGAAAGGGGGGGGGCCTCATCATCCCCACTTGTGGAGGTCGGGAGCTGAGTATATTCTTCTTCAATGCAGACAGGAACATCTCACTTTGTCCACCGTTCTTTTCCCAGGACAGATGGCATGAGTGAGACCCGGGTGAGACTACTGAGAATCGGCGAGACCCAGGTGAGACTACTCACAGAATCGGCAAGACCCAGGTGAGACTACTCAGAATTGGTGAGACCCAGGTGAGACTACTCACAGAATCGGTGAGACCTGGGTGAGACTACTCACAGAGTCATCATCTCTGGAAGGGCGACGTGGCGGAGGCTCATCATCGGACAGCTCCTCTGAAGACTCGGTCTTGCGTTTCTTCTTTTTTCCGAACTTTATCACAATTTTCCTGAGAAAATAACAAAAAGACAAGCAATCATCTCCCATTCATATGATTATTAACAGCTAGTGGAACGATAAACAATCTTCTAATTCAAGCCTGTGTCAGTTCACAGAATTTTAACAAAGCCTATTAACACACAAAATAACTTTACATAACTACACATTGTCGTACACACTCACTACAACAACTGGATTAAAGTTGACACACATAAACCGGAATTAGGAGGTAGACACACCCACCCACACACACACACACACACACCTATGCTTCTCCATAAGGCCTTCTCACCATAAGCGTGTCTGTTCCTACTCACGCCCAAGACAACCAACCCTCATAAAGGTTGCGTGATAAAGGGTTAGAGGTGAAGGGTCACACCTCTCTTTACCTCCATAAAGTACATCCTCTCCTCTGTGTGTAAACAGACAGGGTTACCACCAGAACCACCCACTATCTCCAGGACAGGCTGAACGTCCCACTAATCTACTCCCCACTGACAGCTACATGCACTCACAGCGCAGTGGAACGTTGAGTTCCTCCTGGTAAACCACAATAAGAAATGGAACAATGGTGGCCAAAGGTCCACCTGGGCTCCAGCAGGGCAAACGTGGATGGAAGTGCAGAAGCCGCCACTTCCCGCCCAGCAGGTGGACGAAGCCACGGAAGCAGCCGCCCCACGCAGCAAGACGCCGGTGGATTGTCCAAGCTCGGTGTCCATTCGTTGTTATCATCAGTGTCTGAGACAGGGATTTGGATTGTGGTGCCAGTCCTGAGAGGCTCTCCGTGCAGGGGTGTCTGGGAAGCCGGCCGCCGGGACCCTCCAGTGCCCGAGGGCACACTTAAGCCTGGCTGTGGCATTCACGGTAACGACCTCGGCTGCACGCTTCACGTCACTGCCAAGCTCTCCCTCGCCGGGCGACACGACGCTCGACATGTCGGGCTGGAAGCTGACGTCACTGTTGAGCGCCGTGAGTTTGGCAACGCTGATCTGATCATCATCGGCACACCTTCACCATCATCCTCATCCTCAAGGCCTGAACGTGCTCTGTGTGTGAGGTGCTTCAGGGGCTGACGAGGCCCTTTCCATAGTAACACATGCAGATGTTCCTGTGGGCGTCTTTCAAATGGCAAGCCCTTCCGTCACTGACACAGGAACAAAATATCCTAATTTAGGTACTTCAACAACAGGAAATAAACTGGAGGATGGAAACAAACAACCAACCGCCCCCCCCTAATTTGGCCGTTCAGATGTAGTCACCCAGGAGATGCGAGATGGTGAGTATCCTGGATCGGTGGAGGAACAGCACACATGAGGGAAGTTGAACAAAAGCAGATCAAACTCCAGAAGCAAAGGTTCGCCCGGGGTTTAATCCTGACTCGTGTTTGTGTTTGAGCGTCCACACGCTGCGATTTCTCCTGCTACACCGGGAGGAGGGGGGAGGGGGGGACAGTGTGTTCCTGGAGTGCCACCATGGCTGTACTCACTTACGTACAGCGCGCTTGCAACTGGTTAACACAGGTCAGTGCGGGGAGTCCAGAGAGCGGCGGGCCTGTCTGTGCTGCGGTGGATCGGGCCGGGCCCTTACAATGACCCGTGAGGCTCGTGCTGAGTCAGACTGATCAGGGGACTCATCAGACCACTTTTCCAGCCATGATCTTGCTCTTTTGTGCTCAAATCCCTCCTCCTGTAATCTTTTACACATTTGTTTTTATTAAACTGGCCTGATAATTCTCTCCATGTCTTTCTCCTACTCTGAATACCCTGTTCTAAGACTGTTCTTTTATGCACCTTCTCCACCCAAGACACACACACACGCCTACACAGTTCAGCTGAATAGGCCTGTTTGGGTCATGACTCACACAACAGGACATCTGCTGTGAATGCGCACGCGCGCACACACACACACACACACACACACACACACTTCTCCTGTCCGGATGATATTACACTTCATTAAACCCTAGGACAATGTGACTTGCAGGTTGCTTAGCAACCAGAAGAGAGCATGCAGTAGGCTGGGTGGGTGGCAGAAGTGACATCACATCCTGTGAATGTCACATGATCTCACTCTTCACACACTGCAGGAGCTAGGACACAAGGCTGTGTGTGCTGGCCGGCAACACGCGAAACAGGCCGCTACTGCACCCTAAAGGTCGAAGACAGCATAACTTATAAATCAACACACACACACAAAACCGAAGATCTGCACAATGCTGTTCAAGTGGAAGCCAACAGCACTCTGCTGTGAAACATCACCCAATCCTCATTACCGAATAGCGTATTACTGACCAACACGGCCACTGGACCAACCCAGGGGCAGCGTATTACTGACCAACACGGCCACTGGCCCAACCCAGGGGCAGCGTATTACTGACCAACACGGCCACTGGACCAACCCAGGGGCAGCGTATTACTGACCAGCACGGCCACTGGACCAACCCAGGGGCAGCGTATTACTGACCAGCACGGCCACTGGACCAACCCAGGGGCAGCGTATTACTGACCAGCACAGCCACTGGACCAACCCAGGGGCAGCGTATTACTGACCAACACGGCCACCGGACCAACCCAGGGGCAGCATATTACTGACCAACACGGCCACTGGACCAACCCAAGGGCAGCATATTACTGACCAACACAGCCACTGGAACAACACAGGGGCAGCGTATTACTGACCAACACGGCCACTGGAACAACACAGGGGCAGCTTATTGCTGACCAACCCAGGGGCAGCGTATTAGTGACCAACACGGCCACTGGACCAACCCAGGGGCAGCGTATTACTGACCAACACAGCCACTGGACCAACCCAGGGGCAGCGTATTACTGACCAACACGGCCACTGGACCAACCCAGGGGCAGCGTATTACTGACCAACACAGCCACTGGACCAACCCAGGGGCAGCGTATTACTGACCAACACGGCCACTGGAACAACACAGGGCAGCGTATTACTGACTAACACGGCCACTGGACCAACCCAGGGGCAGCGTATTACTGACCAACACGGCCACTGGACCAACCCAGGGGCAGCGTATTACTGACCAACACGACCACTGGAACAACACAGGGCAGCGTATTACTGAATCAGGCTGGCGCACATGACCCCCTCCCTCCGGCCTCTGCACAAGCTCCAGGCTGCACTCAGCCCTGACCCGGACAAACACTGCCCCCGGCTGTCTGAATCCAGCGTGCTCCTCAGGGTCCTAAACCCAGAGGACCAAAGCAGATCCTACTACGGCGGCCTGCCTCGACCTCTCCGAGGGCAACATGAAACCATGGAATCAACAGTCCTCCTGCAGTTCCAATACAGTAAAAACCGCAACTGATCATTTTCAGAGGTGGTATTAACAAGGCTCATGTGTGTGTCTATTGACATGCAAAAAATATTTTTTAATAAGAGGAAATGACATGAAGCTGAACAGATTCAAAAACAGAAATACTGGACGTGTGTGACGGAGGCACGGCTGTTAAGGCAATATTTGTGTCCCTTGCTTTGCCACTAATTAGACAGGACAGTCCAGTGTCCTCTGAAGCCACGCTAATTATCTCACTAGCTGTAAAATGATAACACTAACCTATCCCGGGGTTTTAATGAACCGAAAACTTGAAAACCTGAACCTGTAAGCAAAATGAGCTAATGTGCAGAACCTTGAGGTGCAAAATATCCCATTATGGCCTTCTATTACTGCTTCCATTTTGGAGAGAACTACTTTAAAGAGATAGGCGGCTGGTCTCACGTTGCGGTGGTCAGCAGTAATAAGGACTGTGTGACACCGTGCGTAATTAGCCAGACGGCGGTGAGTGATCTCTGTGGTCGTCTCTCAGCAGTTCCAGCAATTCCAGCAAGACACACCAGGACTGGGCAACATTCACAAATCCCCCCCCAGCTATGGAGCAGCATTTAATAGCCCTGATATCCTCTAATTTAGTATGAAGAGAATCTTGTCCTACACTGGTACTGAGAACTCTCTCACTCACACTCACTCACTCACTGATACCGAGATCTCTCTCTCTCTCCCTCCCTCCCTCCCTCAAAACCTGTCTATGTAAATTCACAAGATTACTTTACTGCTTTTCCCATGGTGTCCTATTGTTAATAGGGCAGTTAGACTGACTCTCCAGGGCCTGTTTCACCACCAGGAACTGAATCCTCAGAGCTGCATGAATGGATCAGAATGCTAATAGTTGCTGATAATATTTACTTTGCACTAATTTATTGCAAAAGGCTGCACGCAACGTGTTCCATTTCTCAGTGTTGTCGGCTGCACAAACTTCAACAGCGCGAAGCAGACGCAAGAGACGTGTTCCTGAGAGCAGGTCCTGGTGCGCCAGTCAACACTTCCATGCGCTGCACAAAACTGTAATGGAAAATTACAGAGTCATACAGCCTTCTTCATGAGGGCGTCTTAAACAACCATGCATGCACACACAGGTCGTTAGAGAGGAGCTGAGTCTCACAAAAGTGGATGGGTGATTTAAACTAGACCGACACCTATGCTAACACACATATATGCTCAAAACTCACTCTCCCACACACACACACACACACACACACACACACACACACACACACACACACACACACACACACACACACACACACACACAGACAGATTTTCTTGCTACAAGCAAGACAACACAGTACTACCACCAGCGAACGAAATGGAACTTGAAATCTTGAAGAAGGAAAAAAGTTCCCGCCCACTCTCCCACTGAGCAGCCACCCAGCTGTCTTCTGAACGCCATGTCTGAATGAATGTCCAATGTCTGGATTGTCTCCCTGTCTCTGTCACGGTCTCTCTCCATCTCCAAGACGGCTCCGTGACAGTTCTGCTGGCACTGTTGCGGTGTGCCGGGGTGTTGTGAAGGAAATGCAGGTCAGTGGGTCTCTGCTCTTTAGCTCAGATGCAAATGATCCTGATTGAGCTGATCTGGTAACAGAGAGTCAGGCCCCTCCATCAGAACACTGCTCTGAACTAACCGTTCTAACCTGACCATGGTACAACCAGTCAAGGTCCTTCTAATAGCACTCAGGGCATACTGATTTTACATACTAATTTAGGACCAGAGTCAGTGTGCATGTTTTAAGCACTAACTAACTTGGGATCAGATACTAAATCAGGTTTAATTTTTTATTATATATATTTATTTTTTGCTTTACAGTGTATATCTGTGCAATTGTACAGCACTTATCCTTACCCACAATCCTACTAAGACATGCCACTCTTTAGACAGGAGGTGAGGGGTTCCCCAGTTCAACAACCCGTAGCACTGATCTAATTATAACCACTGTCCCAATAAATGTCAAGAAAATGTCAAACAAACTAAACAATCGTCAATTCCTATCAGCTTTTATGGCAGCTGGCGCAGTGTGTGTCAAAACACAGGTTGTGCGTTGATAACGTACCAATAGGAGAACCCTGACTGGAGCACTGCATATCTGCATGAAGAGGCACTCACACACCAAACCGCAACGTTCTGAACAAAACCACATTTCTGCAGCATCTACCAGACTGGAATTCTCTCTCTCTCTCCACCTTTCTCTCTCTATGCTGCAAAGACCCCCCCTTTCTAACAGGGGATTAAGTACATCATGGGCTTGCTGCTTAGCTGAACTTCAGAGCCGTGTGGGCTACCTCATGGAACACACCAACCTGGGCTGTGCTGAAATCTTCCTGAAGTGAAGCTGCCTGCCCTTAACCCTCTATGACATCATGGCTGACCCAGCCAATCACAGCCACGCAGCACTACTGTTGCCAGAGTGAACTTTCCGTTCCCTGTGCATCAACTGTTCGTCAAGCTAGATGCAAGTAAGTAACCGAACCGGACAGGTGAGCTAACCTGTACGCACCATGAATACAATGCAACACACAAAAAACTAGACTGTATTGTCAGAAGAACCAACCAAAAAGTTTTTACTTCAGTTTATATTGAACATCTGCTGTAAATCATTTCTGATCAGCTTTGAGGGACTTAACGAAGTCGCACAAACATACAAAAAGTACAGCTAAAAACAAAATGATTAATCATTTTTAAACTTATGACAGAAAACCCAATTAATTACATTTCAACTCACTTCCTAAATACAAAAAGGCAGTTTTCTTTATTCAGAACAACACTTTTAAAACTGTAAATGTACTTCTTAGAATTTATTTCCACAAAACCAGTCCATGTCAAATATTAACAAATGTTCCCATCACTGATGGTGTTTGTGATTTTGTAAAACTAAGATGCAACAAAGGAAGGCAGAAGGGAGAAAGGTCCTCACACAGAAACCCTCACCAATCACTGTGCCTTCAGCAGCGTACGTCAAACACTATTCTGTAGCTATACTATAACTATTACTATAAATATAATAAAGTATATGCAGACAGACAGATATTAATATAGTATGTGTATACACAGTGTGTGTGTGTGTATGTATATACACATATATACATCAAGTGAGATATATATATATATATATATATATATATATATATATATGTGTGTGTGTGTGTGTGTGTATATGTGGGTCATATTGCACCATGTGTTCTGTACAGCTGCTCTGTATGGAAGCACTTTATTCTCTTACATTGTGTCTTATTTTTGTCGCATTTCAATTATTTTATTATTACATCAAGGTTTAACTGTTCAATTGCTTAGGAGGTTGCATGCTAGCACTTCACTGTTGATCACAGTATCCACAAAATGAAGGGGAAAAAATGAACTCACACTGATATTTATGTTTATAGAAGTATACAGTCCACCCCCACGCATGCAACCTGAACAAACACTCCTTCGACTTTCATTTAGCCTAATGCTAAAGTATTTAGGTCAGTCAGGAAGCTAATCCATTCAGCCCAGCCAGCATGTCAGTGGCAAACATTCACACATGGTGCTTTTATCCTGGTCAGCTGGAATGCAGGATGTATTCAAACTCAGCCTTGTAAGTGTCACTAAGAACTGGGAGACCCCTCTGCTGACATACAGTAACGACGCTCTTCAGAGACGCCTCTCCAAGGCTGTAACACCACAAAGACTCGATCTCAGTTTGGCATAGGCTGAACTAATTTCCGCACGGCCTTGAGAATAAAATGTTACAATCTTCCTGTGAATACGGTTATATCACACAGCCGATTCAGCGCATTCCTACTGCAGAGGAAGCAGTGGCATCTGGAGCTGGTTGGTGGGGGGGAGGGGTGTGAAGGAGGTGGGGGCATGATTTGCCTCATCCATCTTTGAGTACCACCACTCAAGAATGGTTTAATGATGCAAGAGTTTAGATTTTGCTCCTGACGATCCTCCACTCACTGTATGAGGGCCAGCAGCATCACTGATTACAAACTCATTCCATGCTCTTTCAGCGTTTTCTGGACATACAGGCGTAGATTTAGCTCTAGACTAATGGCTGCACAAAACCAATAGGAAGATTAAAAAATAATAGTGCTGGAACAGGCGTTTTTACTGAACGCTGATATTTATATCAGCTGCTTGGGACCAAGAAATCTGGCAATCTGGTGCTGTCAGATATGAAGAGACTCCAGAGTCACCGATCAACTCAGGAAACACAGCTGCTGTCAGATGGATCTGGATTAGAATGTGTAGCGCAGCTTGAGAAATGTGACTCCTCTAGAAACAAACTAAAGCTACGTCAGTTACTGTAGCAACAACGACGATTAAACTAATTCAACCCAACAGAGTACGAAAAGGTGCAAACCAGACACAACAAGCCATATTTAAGATACATTATTTTTGAGTGAATTTTCTTTTACTGTAAACTGCAGCTCACATGAGATCAAACTGCTCTGTGGTCCTCAAGTGAACCAGTTTGTGCTCCATAGAGCAGGTCTCCCACGTGGAGGCGGCCATGTTTAAAATAGATTCGGTACAGAAACAGTCAGGCCACTAAGTGTCAGTATAAGAATAAGTGTCAGTATAAGAACTGCTTCATAATGTGAAGAAGAAACACTGGAAAGATGATTTATTTATCGTCCTTTAGGAATGAGGAGTGGATTTAGTTTTTAATTTTCTTCTTGTGTCAGCATGTCACGTCTTCATGTGGAAAATCTGCTCGTTTTGAGTCATGACGCAAGACAATCTGAAAAACTGCCTCAAGCATCTATAAATACACAAAAGCCCCTCTGCCGACGTTCCGCCGAAATCCTTCTGCTCCGTCTAGCCACGTGTCTCCGCCAGCGTCTGAGCGCTCCCTTTAAGTCTGCGGCCCAACTGCTGATTTAAGGGGAGTGAATTCTAGCATCAATACACCACCCTTCACAAAGAGTAACACCACCCTCGAGCTGCTGCACTGATGACAGGACAGCGTGGGAAAAACAAACAAAAACAAACAAACAAACAAAAAGGACAGAAACACGTTGGTTTGCAGAGCGCGCCATTTTCTGCACACACATGCCTCAAATATCATTAGCGGTGCGGTGCAAGATCGGCGTGGCACGCCAGCATTCTCGCATTGTGTCTACCGTTCCTGTTAGCTATGAACAAAGGTTTCATTTCTCCTTATTCAGCTGAGAGGGTGGATCTCGGACGACCCGAGTCTGTGCTAGCAAATGACGTCAACGCGGAAGTCCTGATCTGGGATCAGGTTTCCCCTGTTTTCCACAGTGAGTGCAGTGGTCAGGCTAAAAGGGCAAGGCTGATCCACAGTCAGGAAATGCTGCCCCAGGACACTTCTGAATGTAGCCATGGGCACATTCCGGTGTGGCTCTACCACTGAACCTATTCTGTGACGGTGGACAATATGAGAGCCATGAAGAAAAGCTGAAAGAAGATCATCTGTGTAGACAGTGATGACGAAGTCGAGGCACCTATGTAGTCTGATATTCATTTTGCAGAATTATCCCCTACTTTAGACTGCCTTTGAAGTCAAATACAGATTATTCTTGTCATCATGATTCAAGTCTGAACAGTTCTACAAATATCCCCTTGAGAATATAACAAAATCTGGAATAAAAATAGCAAAGCCACAGTGTTTTCAACCTCTAGACCAGGTCTGCCCACTCTCTTCCCACACCTTTTGTTCTCTTGTTCTCTCTCTCTCTCTCTCTCTCTCATATAAAGGCCTGCCATGCACTGGTTACCAAGCAGTAAATAGAACTGAACTTTACTCCTGCCATTTCGGCGGCGGCAGAACACCTTTTAAGCAGGCTTGCAACTTCTAATAAGAAACCTGCCAACCATAAGCAAACGTGGATCACTGAACCGAACCAAACAAAAACACCACCACCAGTGCAGATCTCTGGCTGGACCACAGGAGGACTTTCTTTGTTAACACGGACTTGAATAAACCTAGCTAACTGTATTCAAATTTCATACACCCACCAAATAACATGCAAACAAAGTCCACTTCAAGTCAGCCAGAGGCATGGGTGGCTCTTTGAACTAGCCAGGAAGTGTTTCAGGGCCGAGGAAGAGTTTTTGAGTGCTCAGCGGGAGCAGAGGAAGCATCCCTTACCCGATCTTGGTCTTCTGCTTGGGCTTGGAGGAGGTGACAATCCGGGCCTTCTTACAGCCCTTGTCCCGGGCCCTTGGCCTGGTGGAAGAGCGGTGAGTGTGCAGCTGGGAAGAGCTGGGAAAGCTCTCGGGGGTCATGACCCTCGGGATGTTCTTCTCGCCGCGCTCGCGTGCCTTGGCTATGGCCTCCGAGATGATGCGGTTGGCTTTCTGCTGCTTGTCCTCCAGGGCGGATACTTCCATCTGCTGCTGCCGCTTGTGGGCGCGCCTCTCTGACGCCGAGGAGTGCGAGGATGAAGAGGATGAGGAGCCGCTCTTCATCGGCGGGCTGAGCAACCGAGCCTGACTGCTTGGACCATTACTGTTCTTGGGAGGCTAGAAAGAGGCAGGCAGGAAGAGAGAGAGACTTAGTGCCATCTCTTAATACTAACATTTACCAAATAACGCTTTGTAGATCAGTTTATGAACATCATACAGGCCTATACTATAGCTTCCACAAACACGTCTTTGTTTACTGGGCTCATGACTCAAATGTTTACACTCTTTCCCTCCTACAGTGAACAGGCCTTGAAGAACACAATGTCCTCACCATGATGACTAAAATCCCCAGCCTTAACCTAATGTCTTCTCACTAAGGTAGTTAAGAGACGAAAATGGATCATTATACTCATGTTTCCATAATTTCAGAGCAGGTTTGATATAGATAAGCTAACTAACTAAATGTAGCACCTCAGAAAAAGTGAGTGTCAATTAAAATGACCCTTACGCAGGGAGCTCCTATAATAAATAAATATAAATTCAATTTATTCTAAATGAGAGTGAGGTCATTTTTATAGCTGGAACATGGGCATCTTGCCTTCAGGTTTATGTGATCGAATCAACATGGAATTGTGCCTGTGCTCAACCCTGCATAACATGTAAACAAATCTACATTCAACCCAAGAGGGCAGTTTTAGAACATCCAGCTATTGGAGAACCAAGCTGGTTGGAGAGCACAGAACTCTGGGCCTCTCTGTCGCACACACGTCTGAAGCCTGTGATGAAGCACACTCTCAGTTTGACTTGGCTGAAGCTTTTCTCATTCTGACAGCATGGAGAACAGATGTGAGGGTAACAGTACAGGTAAAACCATGGGGAATCCCCCATGTTTGTGCTGATGCATCCTCACTTCTGACCAAGATCTTCCTTCACTCAGTGACATAGAGGCCGTTAATAGAGAACGAGGCCATTATATGGAAAATATGCACGTGTGCACTCAGGCGCATGCTCGCGTGAAAAACACACACACACACACACCACTGCAGTTTAAAGCTGTCAAAGAGAACACACCATCTGTCACCCACTCAAAGGTTAATTTCCAGTTGCAATAAACAGTGCCGTCATCAAAATGCTTCTGAGCAGACTTCAGATAGTTCACTGAACAAGTGAACTACTTACAAAAAGTTCAAAGCGGGTCACTGATGTAGCCTTCACCTCAAACCCCCCATTAAGTCCCCCTAATTTCTTTCAATTCAAATCATGCTGACTGGTCTCTTTAAAGTAGGTGCATCCTTTAGGACTACTGGGTTTCAACTGAAAACCAAGAGACAGAAATACAAATGGGAGGAAGAGGGAGAGGAAGGGAGAGCTAAACAGACAGACAGACGGACAGCCCGTCAGCCAATCCTGCATGAATAATACAATCGTCAGCATGCCCCAGCCTGCCACACCATCATAACGTGAATTATACATGAATGCCGTTATTTCATTACACACACACACCCAGAGAGAGAGAGAGAGAGAGAGAGAGACAGAGAGAGAGAGACCAACACACCACCTATACACATGGATCCCAGTTTGAGCACATTGCTGGACTTGATATGCACTTTCCTGTCTGCTAAATAAAGGGAATTATCTGGAAGCAGTGAAACAAAAGAAGGGGGAGGGGAAATAAACAGTAATTCATCTGGAGGATAAACACAGGCTGCATAACAGTTCACAAGAGGGAGAAAGAGAATGAGTATGACTGCCCTCATCTGCTGGAATATTCTTGCTAATCCATTTCAGGCGTGAGAGGAAAATGAGGAGAAATGAAGGAAAAAAAAAAACGAAATGAAAAGCTATAGAACGAGGGAGGAAGAACAGAGGGAGGGAGGGACGGGGAAAATTAAGAGAGAATGAGATTTTGTGAGGGAGAGAGAGAGGGGGGAGAGAGAGGGAGAGAGAGAGATGCACCAAAGTAAAAGCACTGCAGCTGTGTAATACATCTATAAATAACTAAAATTACAGGCTGCCAGCACTGCAGTGATTTCAATCTCTCCCCGTTTCTCTGCCTCTCATGAAAACCTCTATAGATAACACACGCACAGACACACACATCACTACTAGGAGACCTCGCTGGACCCTCGAATGAATGATACACTCCTGTCTCACTCGCGCACGCACAGTCACACAACTCAACACATTCAGTACTGCACCACATCGGGGAGAGAGAGAGAGAGAGAGAGAGAGAGAGGGAGAGAGACAGAGAGCGCGATGGGGGGGGGAGGGAGGGAATAAAAGCTGGAATGGAAAGGCAAGAGAACGACAAGCAGAGGAGAGCGCGCGGAGGCAGCGGGGGAGGGAGACGAAAGCCACCTCGTGTCGCGAGCGCAGCGGGCCACCTCGAGGCCCGGGACGTTAGCACCGAGCGCTATGCTAACCACCGACACCAGAAACACAGGAACACTTAGCGCAAGATGGCGGCGATTGTATAGGCTGCAGCGTGAGTCGTAGCTGTTCAGTTCCTGCCTGTCCCTCCCACCCTCCTCCTCCACCACCACCCCCACCCTCCTCCTCCACCACCACAGACACACACTCACCCTTCCTCTCGGCCTCTTCACCGTAGACATGTTTTTGTTCCTTTTCTTTCCCCCCGCTTCCCTCTCTCCAGTCGCCTAACAAAAGCCTTGCCCTTTCGCCGGGTTTTTTTTCTCTCCCTCACGCTCTCTCCCCCTCCACACTCCCTCCTCCCCCCACTCTCTCTCTCTCTCGCTCTTCCGTGCTCGCTCGCTCTCCCTCCCCCCAGCAGATTTGTGGCTCGCGCAGGCGGTTCACCTCCTCCCCTGCCCGGGCTTCATGGAGCTGCACTTCGCTGGGACGGAAAAACGAGGAAACGAGGAAGAGACGAATAAACCAGTCGCGCTCGTCCGGGATCCTCTCATTCTGCTGTATCAGGCTCTGCTCAGTCTATCCCGGTACCTCCCTCGCTCCTTTTCCCCGATACACTCCGTCCGTCCGGCAACTACTGCGATCTCTTTCCTCGTTTTCCTTTTCACGATCTCTCTCCCTCACACACACACACACAGCGCACACTTGTAGTTATTACTCTTCCTCCTTTTACATCTCGGACGAAGGTAGGATTGCTACTCCTCCTTTGTACACAGAAAGGTTTTGTACTAGCTCGACTGCACGGTTCGTAGATTGGTTTTCCTTTTTCCACTTGTTTTTTTTCTTCCTTTTCCCTCGTTCCCCTCCCCTCTCTCGAGCTGGGGTGTGTGCAGCGAGCGAGAGTCGCGGGCAAAGCAGAGCAAAATGAAAGCACAAAGCATCAAAATGCATCAGCATGAATATTAGAGATGTCGTTAAAATCCGGACTCGTTTTTCTCTCTCTCCCTCGCTCGCTCACTCACCCTCTCTTTAGCTCTTTGTAAGCGGGCAGGCCAGCAGAGGGGGCTAGTAGTTATTACATTAACTTTCACAACTTAACCCCCAAAATTCTGGATTTCAGCACCCATATACACATACATCATCTAACGTTTACTGCACGCCTGAATTTGAACCATGCACACCTTGAACAATTATTTCTGCCAGTAGAATAACACAATGTTTGAGTTTTGTAAAGAGATCTGAATAAAATAAACATGTCATGAGACCATCTCATTTGTGTTTGATAACATGGACGACAGTAAAGGGATTCCAGTTCCAGATTTTAAAGAGAATAAATGCATCTGGCTAAGATGAAAGATGGGCAGGGAAGGGTTACAAGCCATATGCACATGGAAAAAAAAATATTTGGAGCATGGTAATTTTAATTCTCTCACACAGGCTTGGGAGTAATTAGTAAATGCATGTTATCCTTGTAAGAACAGACCCACACACAGGTCTCTACACCAGCTCTAGGTCTGAATGCATATCACTACAACCATAAGCAGCTAAAATAGCATAAGGACCTTGAGTAGCCTCCACTTCCCGGAGTATCTAGTGTCTCTACAAGTTGTCACACTGCTATAAAATCAGCCACTCCATTGGGAAACCAGGAAGGTCACCCATATGCAGGTGAGTCATGTCCTAGTGAAAGTAATAAACAGAACTGTACATGGTTGAGCTTACTGGCTCTTTTCCAATCAAAATTTACTGTACTAAATGCAGTCATCTTTGAGTAAACCATGAGGTGTGATCTTTCCAGAGAGTTTAAAGTGCAACAGGGAAGGTCCTGTTTTCCCCCTACACCAGGGTACATCGGGGGCCAGGACAGAGAGAAAGAGCAAGACACCCATTTGCCCTGTATTGAGAAAGGGCAAGATAAACTCAAACAGCAATACAACAGGGAGAAGGTAGCAATGTGTGTGTGTGTGTGTGTGTGTGTGAGAGAGAGAGAGAGAGAGAGAGTGTGTGTGTGTCAGTCAAGGCCTTGGAGTTTGGACTATACATGGAGAGAAAGAAAGTAACAGGGGAGGGGAAAAAGAAAAAAAACTGATAAATACCTGTGATTAAATATTAAATTACTGCTTTTGTATGTGTACACACACAGTTATGAGCACAACATTTTAAATGACCATGAAATTTTAATTACATTAATGGCTGTATCTATGAAATGCATGCCAATAAAAATATAGCTGTCTGTACGTGCACAACAAACTTCATAGTTCACTCACAACAGAGAGATCAGGAAAATGAAAAGACAATTGGAAAAAAACAAGGAAAGAACAAAAAGAAACAAACACAAACCCCCACCCCCAGCTCATATAAACAGGTGGATAGTGCAGTGAGTGGCTGTAATGTTCTGAGAGGGAGAGAGGGGGAGATGCAGACACATGCTCGCGCAGTCACATGGCGCAAATGGCACCAGTTCCATGGCAACCAAACAGTTAATATGCAAATGAGGTGAAATAGCAGCGCTCTGCTACGGGGTGGAGTTCGGCTCGAGTGGGGGTGGAGTTCGGCTCGAGGGGGGTGGAGTTCGGCTCCAGGGGGGGCACAGGTGTCAGAGTCAAGCTACATTATCTAACCACGGCGCTGGTGTCGAGCTGTGTAAGAACAGAGACCGTTAAACGCCGTTAAACCGTTAAACGCAGAGACGTTTTTACCCGTTTCTACTTTTGACGCAAACCTGAAAACCATTTGTAGCCGAGGAAACCGATGAAGAAATGATTTATGATTCATTCGATTTATTACTCATCCAAAAACGAAATAAAATGGTCAAAATGACCCACCAATTAGGGGGTTACTAAAAAAAACCCAAACGAAACAAAAAAACTATTAAATATTATTTAAATTTCACAACAGTCCATAATATTTCTGCACGGTTCTAACTGGTATTGCAAGAGGTTTCCCTCCACAAGTAACATGTTTAATTTGTGAGCTTGTTGACCAAACTATATCTTATATTCTGCCAGCATGCCAGTGACTGGGTAGATTTAAGTTTGAGGTACCAGCCACACAAAACATCCAGGAGCACAGGGCTCTTCTCTCACAGTAGCATTAACAGAGGCTGTGTCGGTGTGCTAGTTAACTGAATATAGATTACACTGTCAGGGCCTGCAGGAGAAAGATTAGGGTCCATAATTAAGACTGGAACAGCAGGGTAATGTGGAGTTAGACTGAAAAGAGAGAGAGGAGAAAGAACAGGAGTGAGAGAGAGAAAGAGAGATGAGGGCAAACTGATTAATTAAAGAGGACAAGATGTGTAGCAGTGTTTCCTGGTCCCTCTGAACATGGCAGCAGCTAGTGATGACTCTTTCTAGGGTGGAGGAGGTGCTAGCAAAGCCCTGTCCCGCACACGCGCACACTCCAACACACAGCCAGCAATGTGTGTGACCTACAGTCACACTGTCTAGAGGACACTGTTCACTCCACATACTGTGTTTAGTGTCGACTGTGCGTGCTCTGAAACAAATCGCTACACATTCTACACATACTCAAAACACTGCTTAAAATTGTGTTGTATTAATATATATGAGTCAACTGTAGTCCTAACGTTGGGGTTCAGAAAGCTTGCACCTTTTCAGCATTACTGTGTTTAAAGAGCAGAAATAATTTCTTTCAGGGGCAACAGCAAATGACTGAGGGGTTCTGAGTGCAGCTTAAAAAATATTTTTTGAGTGGAGTCCACTCCAAAGCAGTCTTCGGGCTGTACACTGAAGGGAACACGAGCCTTGAGTAAGAAATATAAATATAAAGAAAGAAAGTTTATTTGCCAAATAGTGTCAGAAACCATTTTATACAAATCGCTCTAAGCAGACCAAATTACAGACAGGATGAACAGACTAGCTGTCTGCTTCCCTGTACTGTGATCTTGACAGGCTGCACAAACTTCTAAAATGGCCCCATATCCGAACCTCACTGTAGGGGATATTTATAGTAATCAGCCTATAAAGATTTCTTTCCATGGCTAGAGTTGCTAAGCTAATGCTTTCTCTGCCTCATAATTAGAAATTCATGTCCGGCCCTAATTACCCAGGGTAGCTCATAGACTCAAGGTTACTTAAACGAAAGGAATTTTTCTTGATGTTGAGCTGTTTTGATACATGTTTGATGGCACTTGTTGGAATAATGTTAATTTGGTTGAATGTTTCTAGTAAACCACTTATAAATATATCTGTTAAAAATAAAAAGCTTGTCTTTTAAAGTCCTGGAAGTATTCCAGAGAGACAGACTGAAATGACAGTGACAAATGTAAGTTTCAGAGGTTCAGAAGTCAACATGTCATCTGTAAGTCACTCACACCATAGGAGCCTGACACAGACATGATCACATGCATTTTGCTTTCTGGCAAAAGTAGAAACAGGAGACACTCTTCAACTATTCAAATAACGCTACTTAGAACATCACTGAGTGAGGTACCAGAAGATTGACATTAAAAGTGCCAAACGGAGAGAGACAGAGCAGTGGAGAGAGGATCTCAACAGTGTCTGGACCAGAGAAGTGCAGGAATAAGGCCATCCAGGTGAAGTGTTAACCAGTATAAAGATGCAACTTTGCACTGTATATATTATTCAAGGCTGTTTTAATTGATTAAGCTTCTTGTAGTAAAAAACAAAGGAAGCCCTGGTTCATGTAAAAATGGAGAACTTTCATATTTAATATTCACTCATTCATCCATCTATTTTTACATCCATTCATTAATTTATTTATATATTCATTCACAGTGTTCATAGTAGCTGTGTCCCTTATGATGTAACAGCTGCATGCCATCATTTAGTAATCAAAGTTGAACAGCAACTCTCCAATAGAACAGCTCTATCACACCACTCTCTGTTCCAGCGTTGGGGGATGGATCATTACCCACAGAACAGCAGTGCATGAACGAGAGGCCTGCGCCTCTGTTACAGTGCACCAGTCAAAGAGAGAGAGACGGAGGGAGAGAGAGAGAGAGAGAGCAAATGGGAAGGCACTAGCAAGAGAAAATGCAACAGGTAGTATTAATGAAACCTGTACAGTGCTGCTATTAATCTGGAGCAAAAGAGAACAGTGACAGAGTTACACACACGCACACACACACACACTCACACACACACACTCTGCATCTTTCTGTTCCAATTTCTACTTCCTGCAGAGAGCAGACAGGTGCCCGTGGGATAAGTGTAGAGACACCCACACACACACACACACACACACACACACACACACAGACTCCACCCTGCCTATCACAATGCGATCACCATCTCATGTGCCTGAGAGGAGATTCTGAACTACACTCGTGCCATGCAAATGTCTGAGGTCACCACCGGTCAAATCACTATTTCAATCAACGGCTATGCAGCGGTGACGAAACCACCTTCCACGTCTATTGTCAAGCACAGAAACGTTTGTGTTTGCAAAATTGACTTGTGCCCTTCAAACAAATAACTTAACTGTAGTGAAAGTTTCAGCTTCTCGTGCAGTGCTGCACACGTGAGAGGCACATGGACATGAGATGAGACGTAAGACTTCCTCCAGAGGTGAGGGAGTCCTACCTCATTCCTCCAACACATCTAAGGGGCTCGCTCAATTTGTAATGATCTGCCCTGCTCTTCACTGCCTAGGTAGGCCATCCATGGTACTTATGAAGAGCTCATAATACTGAGACTATGAAAAATGAAGCAGTGACTAGCTAGGTTAACAAGTGACTAAGCTAAGTGGTGATCTGCCATAGTACTCTGTGGCAACGGAAGTCGTTGGCTAATCTGTGCATGTGTCCCTGATGTGGTGCAAACTGCAAACAACAACAACAACAAAACTAGAAAAAATGAATACAATTGAAGATGGCTTGTGGTTGCATTATGAGATGTTTGAAGATGCATGGATACATTGCATGCCGGGATCATTTCCAGAGCCAGTGTGCAGCTGCTTGCCTTGGGAAAACTGAAGAGCCTCATAAATATTCTTGAATTATTAAGATGTTTTATTTGTTTGCATTTACTTAGTTGAGTGTGTTTAGTGAGTAAACAACGCATTCAAATCTGTTGTAAATTGTAGCCTTGATAAGATGACCTTACATGAACCTTTTTAACGTGCTATGGGGTTGTTATGTTAAATTATAAAAATATAGAGCTGTAAAGAATTAAAATTAATTGGTACAATCTATTTGGTGTTTTCATTTGACTTCAAAGAAAAATATATCATATTTTAATATATGTAGCTATATACAGTTTACAAAAATAGGTTTTGTGATTTCATTAATCGACATAATTCTCAAAGGAGCTACTAAAGGCCGCAGTCACACACACATGGGGAAATAACTAACCCTTAAGACATTATAAAAATCATTTATAAATGTCTGAAAAAAAGCCCAACCTCCATTTTCTTCTTTTCGGCTTCATATCAGTAAAACATTAACACAACACACTCAGCATAATGGAAGATACTGGAAGAACAAGTACAACAAGCAATCTGAATCAGTGGGGCAGTAATATACTACCCTGTAGTACTTTTAGTGGAGTAGGTGAAGTTATAACAACTTGCTGTTGAAATCGGGGGAATAAGACTGTGAATCACCTTTTTCTTTCTATAAACAAAATCCAGAAGCATGACCATGCTGCCATGGCAACGGACAAGTCCTTTGACATTTGGATGCTACCTGAGAAGCTGTGAACTCGTGACCAATCAGTGACCTGCTCTCGACCAACCAGTGACCTGCTCTCAACCAATCAATGACCTCGTCTCAACCAATCAATGACGTGCTCTCACACTCGACATTTAGAAACATCTCTCCAAGGGCAAAGACAAAGAAAAATAAACACATAAACAGAACTACCCCCTACAGATTTGAACACAGACATAAAACTAATTATGAGTAAAATATTTAAGCCAACTGGTTTGTTACCACACCATCCACCCCTCCATGAACAAATGGAGTATGTCAAAGTCACTTGACTGGAGTTTTTTCACCCAGACAGACAATACCGAACTGCTGACATGTTGCATGTATTTTTGATCCGGTGTGTGAAGGGTTAACTTAACCTGACTGAAATGGAAAGAGGTCAAGTTGTGTCATCGCCCAAAACGCCCGACATTCCACCCACGCAACCATCCCCCCTCCCACCATAAGCGCAGTGAAACCGGCCGGCAAACACACACACACAGGCACAAACACACACTCCTAACAGAAAAGTATAAAAAATAAAACAATTGACCCTCAATGGAACCAAAATGAAACCCCTCCCCCACACACATACAGTGAGAAGAATGAGAGAAGAGGCGATGTTTGATTCAGAACCTACTGTGTGGTTTGGTCTGGCAGAGTTCCCACATGCTCTACAGCAGTCCAAAGCCAAGTCAACTCGCCCCTCCCTCTTACCCTCCCTCTCACCACCTCCCCCCCCACAGACACACACACACTCCTCTCCTCCCCTTCCGGCCCTCAACACGCACTTTAATATTCTACTTCCTGCTGACCTTTAACCCTGTATGCGCCTCCCACAATTCCTGAACACAGTGCAGACAGTGAGCAGCCGAGTACTACTGATCTCAGACCAGGGGTTTGTTCTTTAACTATGTAACAGTCTGTGTCCGTCTCTGCCTCTCTCTCTCTCTCTCTCTCTCTCAGAGCAGGACGGGTTTGTGAGCGACAGGGTGTCAGGTTACAGTAAGACTCTGCCTGGCAGGCTGAGTGAGTTATATAAACCTCAAAGTGGCAGGGTCAGGAAGCAACAAAGCCAGCAATTCAACGGAGGCCTTTAGCCCCACGCACGCACACACACAGACACACACACACACACACACACACACACACACACGCAAACAGACACAAAAACACAAAGAGACACACACACAACTACACACCAGCAAATCAACAAATGCACAAACATCAAGGCTAAAGTGCTCACAGTAAACGCACACAACTGCACACAAAAAATAACCACATAAACACCCAGAAAAGTTGACACCACATGCATGACCGCACACACACACACCCACACACACACGTGCACGCACACAAACTCAAGTCATCTCTCACAACATACACTCAGGCTAAAATCGCTGAACCATAAATGAGGCACCTGCATCACACACACACACACACACACATTACCCTGCTGAACGAGGCCACTGCCCTTAGGGAAAAGTATTTCTATTTATTCTAACAGTGTTTAGGTAGGTGGTACATGTAAAAGTGACACACACGAATGCCAGTACCCAGCATTTCCCAGCTGAGCATCACACTGCTCGCCTTCTTCCCCCAGTGCATCCTGGGGCCATCTATTCCCCACTTAAGTCACACACACACCTGGCTTTGGGACTAGACAGACTAGCCTTCACTCCCCATGCAGACCCATGAGCCTGTGAGCACAAGACCCTGTTGCCAGTTCACCAGTTGTCATTCCCTGGACAACCCTTGGTAGGTACTAACTGCTGCACACCAGGAACTGCACCACAGCACAAAACCTGCTGTTATACAGTTGCTCTGACACAGTCCTCTAGCCATCACAGTTTGGCTCTCGTCAAAGTCACTCAGATCCTTACACTTGCCCAAGACTTGCTTCAAGAACTGACTGTTCTCTTGGTGCCTAATATATCCCAACCCTTGACAGGTGGGAGAGAGAGGCATATATATAATATGATATGATATAACATATGAATGTATGTGACCACTTGGATATATGTGTTTATTTTAAAATGGGTGGATGAAATGCACAATTGCATCAGTCCAAAGGAAAAGCAACAGGGTTTATGTATAAATCTTCATAGTGTGTAAAATATGGGACATGAATGGAGGAGTGATGAGTGTAATGTGATGAGTGGCTCTTTCCCTTCAACTGGGGGAGAGGGGGGGCAGCCTAACACAGAGCCCCCCTACTGGCCCCTCTGGGCCCTTTAATACATATCGTGACCAGGTGATCTGTCTTATTTCCAACCGGACATATCTGATCCGTTTCACTCAGAGCTAACCAATCACTGAATCTGCTTCATAGAAAAAGGTTTAAATGTGGAACTCTGCACTATCCCGAGAATAAAGATTAAAGGAATAAAATTAGTTCAGCACAACCACCAAAGACAACAAAGTTTTCTGAATGTTGGAAAGTTGGCAGCTAAATCAAGACTTCTCGACTTCAATGACAAAAATTATTATTTATCAACAGAAACCCAATTTATCAAATTTAGTATGAGCATTAGCGTTAGATTGTGTGGGTGCAGGTGTGTGTCTCTGATATGGTCGGTACTGCATCTAAACCCAATGAAGTTGATCACAATCAACTAAACAGTGAGAAAGTCTTCACTCTTTCCCTATTTTATCTCAGTTTAAATGCTGGATTTTAAACACTGGATCTTCCCAGGATCGCAGCCAAATGCATCCAAGATCGGCTTGTTTAAACCTCCCTTATCTTGACTCTTACCATCAGAGCAGAGTTGTAAACACAAAGCTTCAATACACAAAATGTGCTTGGCCAAAGGATGTACCTGAAGAGACCAGACAAATCCAGCCACTGATATCTACCAGTCTGCAAAGGGTTCAAAAGTCATGTGGAAGCTTCTGGGCCCCCAGATAACCACAGGGAGAACCAGAATAAATATATAAATAAACAACCCTCCCAGAGAACTGCAGACTTCTGCCTCAGTTAAAATCAGCTAAAACCATGATTAGAAAGAGAAAAAAAAGTTGGAACATCAACACAGAAAGCAGCATTAACCCAGAACATCATAAATACCTTACATTTATGAAGAACATCATAAAAACTTCACCTTACATTTATGAAGAACATTATAAAAACTCACATTACATTTAAGAAGAAAATCATAAATACTCACCTTACATTTACGAAGGACATCATAAATACTCAGCTTTATGAAGAACATCATAAATACTCACTTGACAATTACAAAGTACATCATAAATACTCTCCTTACATTTACGAAGAACATCATAAATACTGACCTTATATTTACCAAGAACATCATAAATTCTCATCTCACATTTACCAAGAATAATGTAATAATGCGCATAAATGTTCATCTCAGACTTACTACAAAGAGCATAAATACTCATTTACTTACATTTACGAAGGAGCACATAAATACTCATATCACATTAATCAAGAAGCACCTGGATAATCAAACAGTGTTTTGGGAAAGATGCTGTATGCACTACGAAAGATGCACTACGAATGCTGTGTTTACACCAGACGGTGATATCGCTATTGTATGAAGTACAAATGACATTCAGCAAAATATCAGTGAACGAAACAAGATGCAACTTAGGGGGCTACTTCAATCAGTGGTGTCCAGTGACTATTGGACATTATGTTTTCTTTCATGCGCTTAGACAACAAGGACAAAAAACTGAGTGTGTTTTTTTTGTTTGCTGAGCTGTTTTTGTGAGTCAAAAATGATAGAGAGGTTAGTGATCCAGATGTCAATCGATATGTCACCAGGTACTGATAACCATCAATAAACTCTTGTATATTTTGACTGTTTTGATGTTTGATTCTATTAACTTTTAGTCTATAGAATGTTTACATGCAGTTAAACCCTTCCTGCCCAGATGGTGTTAACTCTATTGGGGGCCCCAGACCCAACAGCACTGCTTTCCTCAGCTCTCAGTTCAAGTGAGATTTGGTTTGGGTTTGGCCTATTTTTTTTTTTAAACAAAGCAATTATTTTCATATATCATTATGGAAATCTATGTTAAATAATTGCTGTCCTGTTAGAAGTGTAACACAGTATTTTGAAGCAACATGGGGAGATTGGGGGGAACTTTCCAGAAAGATGAAACTCTAGGTGAAATACTGTAGTTTGTGGGGTTGATTTTTTACATTGTCACAGTGACCCAGAGCTGGGGTTGGGAATTTCATCTGTGCCTCTTAATGTTGTTCTTAATGTTGGTCATGTTATTACATAACTTGGCCACATGAGGAGCCATTATATATGACTATGAAATAACTCTGGGCCCACCCACACTTACAATCATTAGGCAACCTATTATTCATTATTTATACTTGATTGATTTATACTTGATATTGATTGCACGATTCAATATAGGCCACTGCATGATTCAGTATAGAACCCCTTTTTATTTTCAGAAGATCTTAACTAATTTTAACTAATATATTAAATATATATATTAAATTATTATAAATACAATATAAACTATTAGCCTTCAGGCATGAGATCAATAATAATGCAAAAAATACTAAACTTTATGGCAGTATTTGCAAACTAAACCTTGCCACACAGAAGATGGTCATTCAATTCAAAGTGTGTTAAGCATTCATTTAAAATCATAGTTCTGGCATTGGTACATTTAAATGCCAGTAAGCTTTGGTCCAATGGCTTGTGCTGAAAACACACTAATACAGATCTTGGAGGTTTAGGCCCCAGAGTCTTCATTAGTAACTAATGTAGCAGGAATAGAGTCCGTGTGTGTCCGAGCCCCCCCAGCCCGCCTCCCCCGATCCATGCATGGGTGTGACTGCATCCCATGGTGCATCTGTTGGCCTTCTATAGCCCACTGCACATGAATGGCCCTGTCTAACCTTCATGTTCCCTCACTCCCTCCCGTTGTGTTTGTGTGTGTGTACATGTATATTTCTCACTCTTTCTCTAGCTCTCTCTCTCTCTCTCTCCCTCTCTCTCCAGGACATCACACAATCTGTACATTGATGATTTCCTGCCTAGGCTTTAATTAAAGATTTGTGAGGACAGACAAATTAGCTCAGTGATCCTCCTGTCTGTCTATCAGTGGACATTTATGCACCTATACTGCTTATTGTATGGCTATTAACTAATTAACTGCTGTAAAACATTTAGGGAATTATGTTTTTGCCAATAAACCAGAAAGGATACAATATGGTGAAACAATGAGGGTGGTAGTCTGACAAAAAGCAAACACCTACCTAGGTGTATGTGTATGGATATCAGCTTGTGGGTGTGGGTGTGTGTGTGTGTGTGTGTGAGAGTGCATCTGGCAGACTGTAAGAATTAGGTGTGTGCGTGCGAGTGCGTGCCAGTTTATGTGTGCACTGGCAGACGGAGAGCACTGAGCATGCGCGCGTGTGTGTGTGTGTGCTAAAACTGGCAAGCATTGCATGTGTGAGAGGCAGCTGAGCCCAGTTCCCTGTGTCAGCCGGCTGTGGGGAAAGACTGTGGCAGTTACGTCATCAGAGAGAGAGAGAGAGATAGAGAGAGATAGAGAGAGAGACAGAGTGATACAGAGCAAGAGAAAGAGAAAGAGAGAGAGCGAGATTGTGATAGAGGAGGGGAGGTGGAGACAGAGAGAGACACTCTTCTGATACCAGAAGTAAGCATTGCCTCCAGCAGGGCTGGCTAACAGCATTTTTCCACCCTGCCTCTCTCTGTCGCCACTGACACCCCCACCCCCTCCCCACTCATTCCTCATCTCAAACCCACCCCCTCCCCCAGCCCCCAACCTGCAAACACGAACAAACATTCAACCCAAAACGCAAGGACACAAATGCAAACACGCCACCCCCACACTCCAGCCAGACAGAGCACACGTTGTGGTTACCCCGTAGCCACCCCAGCCCTAGTCTCATTATGGACTTAAGCATGCTTAGCAATGGCAACCCCCACTCCACCCCACCAAACCCCACCCCCCCAGCGCAGTGCTGCCCTCCTAATCAGCTGCCACACGCTTGCAGCACACCAGGGAGGAAACACTCAACCATTATGATTTAATGGTGTCTTCGTCTCTATTTCCCTTCCTCTTTCTCAGGGTGTCTGTCTCTAACTGTCTGTACCTGTCCGACTGCCTGCCTGGGTTAGCTGCCACCTCCACCCCCACCCCCCACGACGGGGCATTTCAGTCAGACTTGTTCTCGTCCTCTTTGAGGAAGTTAATTATTATACAGAAGGCTGGCGTCTACCAGGGGGCCTTCTTGACAGCATGTCTGCACTCCTCTCAACTTCTCCAATCTTTATTCTATTTTTGTAAAATGAATTTTAAACTCTCCATAGTGAAAATCAGCAAACACGTTGAGCAATACAACATGACAGCCTGGTTCATATATTCTGGTGAAATTATTTTGACAATGCTCATAACCGTTTCATGGCCAACATTAAGATCCTTGACTCCACTCTAAACCCTACCTTCTGGTTCTCTCCTAAGAATCAAAAGTTAGACACAGATACCTGATAATTATGCAAGCACTACACTTCACTTACCTGTGACTCATAACACAAAGACAGTGAATCTTCATAAGCCATGTCTTCTCTTTTCTCATCTTCCTCAGCTTCCTCGTTTGGTTCTTCAACTTGTCTTGTGTTGGTCCAGGATCTCCTGGAGGTCTCTTCCTGAACAAAAGCTTCGAGCTGGGGCAACAGCTCATCTCCCAGAAGGTCAGATCCATCTCCAATCCCCTCAATTCCTCCATGTTGATGATCCAACAACGCCTCAGCAAGGCCCTGAAACCCACTACTGTTCACACTCTGGTTGGCGCAACTTTCATCTGTTTGCGAGAAGTGGCCATTTGCAGTAGCAAAAGAGTCCAGGCCTTCTGAGAACATATCAGAGGTACCATACACATCTTGCGCTGGCTTCCAGGGACTAGATTCCTGGTTCCGAGTCCTTTGCTGCTGCTCCATTACTGGATCTGCCAAGAACGGACAGCTGGACTCGCGACCAATGAGATCGGAAGCAGACGGCATGGTGGCTGTGGTTGTTGTCAAGGCGACATGAGTTACCCGTTGAGCAGCTAGGGGCTGGGATGCATTTACCACAGCAGGAGGCTGTCCAGGGAAGGAGTACTGAGAGGAAGGGTAGGAAGAAGCAAGACTGGCTGAACAGGAAGGCAGAGCGTAGGCTCCAGGGGAAGACTGAACATGGAACCCAAGGCTACTGTCCTCTGCCTCAGGGACACCAGGGAATCCTTGAACTCCTTGGGCCAGCCGGTACCTACTTTGTTGCTGAGATGGAATCATCGGGACGTCCAAGTACGGTCCAGACTGTGCGTGAGAACCTTGCTCACCCCCTGAATAAAGGGGGCTTCCCTCCGAGTTCATTGAGCTGTGATGGCCTTGGTGAGATTCCACGTTGCCTTGGTAGTAGAAGCTTGGATGTTCCTGATAGGCCTTGTTGTGCTGGTGCAGTTGCTGAAGAGGCATCTGTTGCCGGACTGGCAGCTGATGCCGACTTAGAATCGGCTGCCTCTGCTGGAGATGTGAATGCTGCTGGCTGTACTGATGTTGCTGCGCCTGACAGTGTGGAAGCTGTTGCTGAAACTGAGGTGGATGCATCTGTTGTTTACGGTGCTGCTGCAGTGGTTGGTGCTGATGGTGGAGCTGCTGGTGGTGGTAGGCGTTAGCTCTCTGCTCCCCCCATATTGGGCTTGGGCTGTTACTGGAATATAGTCCATTGGTCTGAGGCGTCTGATTCAGCGATGGTTCTTGAAAATGGGGCGGCTGGTTCATGAAAGGTCCTCCAACATTGTTACTGCCCACTGGGCTTGCGAAGGACTGTGTCATGGAGGTCTGAGTCTTCATTCCGTCAAACTGACCAATCTGCTGACTGTAGTGTACCCCATGCTGGCTGGCTGAGGGTACAGAACTTGCCACCATTCCAGGGTGCTTCTCAGGACCCACTGGATTTATCTGAAGAGGATCAAACCCTGAGCCTAGGTCAAGCTCATCTGCCAAGGAAACAGGCTCAGAGCTGAAGCAGTCTTGAGTCAAATCCTCAGCCAAGCCCTCAAAAAGGTTTGAGTCACTAAAAAAGTCCATTATGACATCTGTCACAGACTCATTGCATAGAGTGCTGCTTTTCTATAGCAGAATCCATATAACAGGATAGCCAAGTGGAATGTGCTTCTGTAGGGTGTCAAGGATTGTACAGCCTCCATGTCCCCATTGCAGAGTTTCTGCAGAGAGTTCAGAGAGACAAAAACAGCTTTGAGCAAATTTTTAAAAGCTTCCAGCCTCTTTTTAAATTACAGCAGAGTAAATTGTAACTCTAATGTTAAAATTAGGCCTAGAAATTAGGCCTCGGTTGGAATAAGCTTTAGAGTAATCCAGTGCACATGTGTGCACAAAAAATATAAAATGTATTGTGCTACTAATAGTACCCTAACTCAACATGGCTATCACACAGCACAGGAATTAGCCTAGCTCTTGGGAAAGTTCTGCAAGAGCTAACTTTTGAATCAGTATTACCCTGCTGCTGCTGCGTCATTAAAACATTGATATAATCCCCTTTTATGAACATTACTTGCGTTACACTTAGATCAAACACACAATCAAAACACTAGATGAGTCTGTCTGTGTTTAAGGCAAAGCAAAACATATTTTAAATGGCTGATGTTCATATTTTAAATTCAATATATTTTAGGGCTATGAGAAAACATAACTTATACTAGAAATCTTTTAGTCCCTTAGAATATAGTTGATGAATATGTAATTAGAGGTTATAAATATCCAATATAGTTTATGAATATGTTATTACAAATTATAAATATCCTCACCTACATATTTTATGAATATAATACAGTCTGTCAGATATTAAAGGGAAAATCAGGCTTTTCTTTTAAAAACTACTATGTTTCACAGTTATTCATTTATTTACATTTTTGGCAAAATCAATGCTTCTTACTTTAGAAGAAAGCAGTTCTCTATTAGACACACATACATGAGCAGCAACAGACAGACAGGTTGTCCTGACCAACACTGCCTATAGAGGAGGTCAGACACGACCTGCTGACTCACCACACACACACACACACACACACACACACACACACACACACACACACACAAAAGTGCTGAACAGCCCTAACACTAAATTCATTTTTCTTTATTTCATCTTAACATTATTTACTACTACAGCCAAAGGCAACATATAGTGGGTCCTTTCTGCACAACATACCATTTCACAGTGGAAAATAAGTCTTAAATAATCCCATCAAAACCACTACTACGAATGAAGCCAAGTCCATACTCTTATAGGCCTACATCCTACAATCACATTACCTGATCAAACGACCAGGTTCAAGAAAGAATGGCATGCCATGGACAAAAGGCCACAGGGCCTGTAGGTGGTGGCACTCAGTCACATTAAACTAATGCCTCAGTTTAGGGAGATTACTTGTAAATGCAGGTGTGGCAGTAAACATGCTGGTTGGGAAAATCGCCAATTAGCAACTTTTGTTTCCTAGACATGCACCTGTTTGAACCAGGAAGCATTAGGTAGACAAATGCGACTCAGGCAGACTCATTATTATTATTACCTTACCTAACAAAGTTACGTATACAAATAAGCAGAATTAGCCAGGAAGACTTCAGGACACTTCATGACAAGCCAATGGGTGTATTCCATAAAAATATGAAATTATGAAAATAGTTTTGGGCAACAATATAACAGCAATCACCCCAGCAGGAAACTACATGATACGTGGGATTTCCCCACGTAGTGGGGGCAAGGTAGTGTCCCAACCTCCACATCCACTTGAAAATGACCTATATTAAATACCTTTTTATACCCCACCCTTAAACACACACACACATAAATAAACAAACAACTTCAACAATTTCATGTCCTGTTGACACTGACATATGCCCGTTGTGGTCCAGAGGAAAGACTCCACCCCCACTCCGGTACCCAGGGGAATTCCTTGGCAACACCTTGGAGTCTACACTGTTGACTCACAGCTCAGAAGCCCAAGTGTAGGGGAGGTGCAGTCACCCACACCGACAGTCACTGCTCAGCTGTGGGAATGAAATTTCATTAGGTTGGCTTCACCTGTACACATTCATTAAACACTCGTATGCTTACTGTGCCGATCTGGCATCCTGATTGGCCAGAACATAGGGGTATAATTCTTTGATGTACTGACAGACAGACTCAGTGATTGCACAGGACACATTTCTCATTCACCTTCAGCACACTAGACCTCATCTGACCTTTGCAGACCAGTGTAAAAGCAGTGTAACAACTACTAATGAGTTAAAATTTTGAATTATGTTTGAAAACCCTGATTGACAAAATGATTAATTGACACAATTTTCATCTCAATTCATTAGAACCATTTGTATAACTGTTCCTGTCAGATCTCAGTTCCATCAATATATTTCTCTGGATTTTTCTCTTTAAAAACCATTCTCCCACAATGTTCCCAGTCTACTGAACTACACTAACCCTAAAAAACCATTTGCCTGTACTTCAGACGTTGTTTGCAGATCAATAAGCTAGCTAAACAAATTCAAAGCTGTGTTTTATTTCCATGAATTAGCTATACTAAAATATTTGCTTGGCATTACAACACAAATGAAAGGAAAACAACAACAACAACAACAGAATGCACATGCCTCATTTACGTTGTTCACTTTTAGGTGAGGCACTGGTGTGCAGCTCTCAGTGTGTACTGGTGCATGCCATCGAAATTACACTGGAGCCAGTAAGTACACTGGTCTCGCTTTCAAACTTCAGGGAATGGTAAACACCTACTAGCCCAAACACCTACTAACCCAAACTGGCTTGTTTTTTGATCTCACTCGTTTTACAGTGTTTTAATCATGACACGTGTTTGTAAGTGGTACAAAACAGATCCAATGAAAATCTTACTTTCCATGAATCCACCAAAGAGTAAGCGATCAATACAAATATACAAAAATACAACATCCAGAGACTACTACCTAGAAGAGCATTTGCTATACAGCCACAACATTAATGACATTACAGACTTGAATGGCAATATCAATACACATGGTCAAAACACTCTATATAAAGTGTTAGAAACCAGTGCACTCTGCTAAGTGATATGTGCATAAAGATTCATATTACATTTATTGTCGTAGTTCAAAGCAATGAAATACTTCTTTCCACATATCCCAGAATCTTTGGAAGCTGGAGTCAGAGTGGCGAGTCAGTCATTGTACAGCACCGCTGAAGCCAAGAGGGTTAAGGGGCCTTGCTCAAGAGCCCAACAAGGTTAAGGGGCCTTGCTCAAGGGCCCAACAGTGGCTGCACGGCTGAGCTGGGATTTGAACAGACAACCTTTCGATTGGTAGGCCAGTCCTACCTGCTGTGCTACCACTTCCCAACTGGTTCACTAAAAGTCTGATTACTTTTTAGAAAGATATATGGGTAGGCCTATTTTTAGCTGGCATCAACCACCCCAAGCTCATAGCTTTCCGCCTTTGTTTATTTCTAATAGGCAGCTTCAGTAGGGTCCTGCTTCATACATATTTAGATTTATTTTGCATAGATTTATTTGCAAAATGTATATTTATATTTATATTTCGTGCAACAAGGTCACTGTTTTACATGTCATTTCATGAGCAAGAATGGGAGACTTGATGCCAGAGCAGGAGCCATCTTTTAAGATACATGATTGCCAGAGCTCAACTGATCTGTCTTGTAATGCCACTCATTTCTCTACAATTTTGATTCATCCTGAGAACAGAGAGAGGTGGTCTTGCCCCTGACCTGATCTGAGAACAGTTTTAATTTTCTCCCCTCACAATCATCAAACAGGTTTGGGTGAAGACCAATGCTCACCCATGGTGTCTAAACCAGACTAAAACCAGAAAGGAACAGGTGGCACGTTGGCAAGTATGGTTTGAAACACACTCAGATGCAAAGCAGTACAATAGAAAACTGAGTCATTTTTAGAAGTGCCTCTTGAAAACGTTTTCTGGACAAAGACCTGTTTAGTCTCGCGGTAACGTTAAGGGCTATGCTGCTGTGTAATTCCAGATATGTGGTTGAGAATGCAGGGAACTGAATAATGGCTGAACTACATCTACTCAACTGAAAACCTAAGGTCTTAGGGTTAAGACTTCACCGGCAGTAACAGAGACGCGTCAGAGTCACTGAAGCAGAGGCAAGCGTTATAAACCTGAATAATAAAACATAAAGGGTAATAAGGTTTTGTCAGTCAAATGACAACAACTGCAGTCATCCACTGGTAAAGGCAGATAACGAAGTAATTACTATTGCACTGTCAAGATGATTAATTCAACTATTTGCAGACATCTATAATCTAGGTCTTGTGGCCCCAACTGATAGCTACGAAAAACGTCCTGTGGAACAGTAACCAGCCTTTTTTTTAACTCATGGAGCTAACGGAAATAATATGATAACCACCGTGCACTGCGTTCTTATATTTTTCGCAGCCTACAACAGACGTATTATTAACCCACGACACCTAAGTGACACTCCTACTCATTTATACGCGTTATTCATTTGAACTATTAGCCGACCAAGTGAGTGAATGTATTGGACAGCATCGCGTAAACTTACAGCAACAGGTTGTTGTTAATTCTGTCGGGGTCAAAGCGTGATCGTTTCTCCGAAATGAAATACTTCCTGCTTGCACAGGGCTGCCGAGGCAGGCGTGCAGCTTCACTTCTTTGTTTATCGTGATCCCGGCTCCGTACATCCTCCACTCCACAGCACCATATCAACCAGCCACACTTGTCGCTTCAAAGCCAGCACCACAAATTATAAGGCGTCGACTATTTAAAGTGTCCTGATGGCTTATCTTGGCTGTAGGGTGGAAGAAAACAACCCGAGATAGCCTCCTGCGGGGTTGCAGGCATCTCCAACGCAGTCGATTTCGCCTCAGCCGGCTGGGTCAGAGCAGCCCAACCCCTGGGTTACTGGGAACACTGGGGCTACGTTGCGACAGCTGTCACGATTACCAACACCTTGGGGATCACAGTTCGACCGATACAATATTTCGGAAAACGTCTTAGATTTGTTTATTTGTTTTTCTTTTGTTTATTTGTTTGTATTGTTTTGTGAGGGTGGGGATTAGGACTTGTACGATTCGGCACTTAGTTCGCCATGATGTGGCCATATTTTAAAAGGCTATAGGCAATAGCCTGTTGATTGGCTTAGTTTATTCGTCAAGATAATAAAGCATACTAAATCCCATTAACTCCAGTTAAACCAGCTGCTCATTTAAAGCATACGTCCACGGAAAGTTACAACTTATCGTCGTATAAGGCCTGTTTTCAGCATCTCCTGCATTAGACATTTCATTTCCAATGGCAGCCTCGAAATGTCCACTAACGAGATGCGCATTCATCCACATCTTCACGTTCACATGAGCTTGAAAAGATCACACCACATATAACTGCGATTGCACTGCAGAACCAGTAATGCTCGGTAAACTTTCCACATTCAGAACTGGCCGATTCTGGTTATAATGGATGAGAACAGTGCACGTGTTTCATCAACTGGGCAACCCTCTGCGCGAACTTAAACACGGCCAGCTATTACTGGGACTGCCGAAGCAACCGATTAATCGTTATATTCGTAACCCGCCGAAGCTAAAAACAGCTCCATGGACACCGTTAGAAAAACGACAGCCAACTCGCCTCCATCCCCTGACAAGTCGCTGTTTAGTTCAGAACCACCGTAGCAACAAATTCGCCATCTATCTACTTTCCATCCCCGGCTTCTGCGTTCAACTCGCAGTGGAGTCGACTTAAGAGACACTGTCCACATTGTTCCATCAACCCGGTTAACCGGCTCGATGGTTAAATGTGTTTTTGCAGCCACTTTTCCAGCAGGGATTCCCTACCGCAGCTGAGCGTCACGGTCTCCCTCTACACTGACAGCCAGCCACCTGAGTTTCATCACTGTTGTTCTGCTTTACCACTTTCAACGGCGCTGTTTTGTTAACGAAAAGAAAACAGTACTACTCACCAAAGTGAAACGAGACCCTCGACGACAAGACGGTAATTTATAGATGAATAAAATATCGATTTTTACGTAGTTTATATCGCCGTCGGCGACCTCGGCGGCTCCACTAGTGCTGACGTGATGATGATAAAACACGAATTTGCATATACGGTACGTGCTCTCTGATTGGTCAACTTGGACTTCTTTCACTTTGAATATCCGAAAAACGTTTGAATTTTGTAACCTTACGCGCTCTCGTTCTGTATAACGTATTTAAATATTGACAGTCGTCCTTAATTTAGTTTGATTAGCGTAAAAGTCCGAGTTTTTAGAACGGGCGAACAAGATGGCCGCGCCGTGAAGAAACCAATCAAAGAAGGCTTTACTTAGGATACTTGGCCCGTAGTGGCGCGTACACGAACATGGAAGTTGAGAGGAGGCGCGGAGGAAAGTCGCCCTTTGAGCTGCAGGTGCTTGATGACCTCTGGTGGCTATAGACAGCATTCCCCCCCCCCACACACACACACACTGTGGAAACTGCGACTCAGGCCCTAGTTAAATCAAAATGACCCTAAACAAAACGTATGCGGCACAGTCAAGCCAAGAACTCAAGAAGCCAAGAGAAATGTACATGTTTGGACTTTAGGGTACACAATAGAGATTAAGCCATCTCGGAGGAGGCAGGTGCAGTTCATGCACTAGCATGGGTGAAAGGCAATCACCCTCTAACAAAACTGCATATCTAAGCTATTGAACAGGAACGTCAGTGATAATTCCTCCAAGTGTGCAAGATGCAACAGTCACGACAGACCACATGAAACTGAAATTTTAAATTTATTGGGTTTAACATAACTGCATTTAAAACCTCACATTGGTTACAGACCTCAGCATTCATGTCAGTGGGAGGGTAGAGGAAAGGGATCAACAAAAGCATGTTGCAAAATCTAGTACTTAGAAAAAGAACAAATAAAACCCTTAAAATGCAAGTTTAACCATTATACATCTGTATATAAATAAAAGTGGTCTTTAGTAAACCTCGAAAAGAGGCTTCCACGTCCACACTAATGCTTCAGTATTTACATACTTATCACTTTAATCCATTAACAGACACTTAATTACATTATGGTAAGACAAATCAAGTCTAACTTACTTATCTTAAAAAAAACAGCGATCCTCTTATTCTGCAATATATATTAAAACTATTTCATACAGTATTGTTTATTACACATAACTGGGCAAATACAAACCCCCCAAAAAAAAAAAAAAAACAAAAACCCAACCCTCACCACACAAGACAAACCTTCGATCACACACAAAAGTAGTGTTAACTAGTTACCAGGGTCAAAAAAAAAAAAAAAGACTGATCATAGATCATATTGAAAATAGCCAACTTAACTGTATGCAGATATAAGCATGTTTATAAACACTGTTGTGAAAATTAAAGGCCAACTTTAAAACCCTACAGCTACACTGGGTGTGAACTTTGATTCAAGCTTTCTGCTCCATAAAATTACATCACTGTGGCCAGCTCCAGGGCAATTACTCAAGTTTTAGAAACAAATCACAAATCTTGATTAAGCACCCTATTGAACTGATTATAGTGACAATGTTTTCTATATTGGTTTGGGTAGCACGTGTTTGGCAAACACCCTATTCCAGTTGTAGAACAGGCACCGTGTAATAGTAGATTCAAGTCTGTCGTCTAGCCAAATCTCTCACTGGTCAGGAAAAGTTTGGAATCTCCACAACCGCACTGCAAATGCAAGAGCTCTATGGCATCATGGGTCAAAAAGACAATGCCATGAAGCTACACATCCAGCTGCTTAGAGAACATTCTTTAAACTTTCTACAAATAACCACTTTCTCAAAAACAACCCTTCCAAATAGTGAGGTGTTCTGTTGCGCCTGAAGAAAAAAAGCAAAAAGTATATGTGCAAGTCACAATGCTGTCTAAAGAGTACAATCCATACTATGTGACCCCTCCCTTGGCATGGTGACTAGGTTTATACTACAGAAGCACAAGCTTCATTTAAAAGATCTAAAGCAGTTTCAGCAGTTTTCCCCCCTTTTCTAAAAGCTTGTCAAATGTTTCTGCAAATGAAGTCCATGGAAGTGCTTCGAAATTGTAGTCCAAAAGCTGGGATCAGCCACACAACTGCAAATAGCACAAGATGTAGCTCAGGACCCTCTGGTGGCCGATGAATGGTAGTGCAGCTTCAGGTCTGGAGAGGATATTCCTCTTTGCTAAATGGCTGTGTGGATCCTGGTTTCACCCAAGACAGTCCTGAGACATGCAGCCCTTTGGGGTGATCCTCAGGCCTTCTCTGTGATGAAGAAACATAAAATTAGGGACAAGGATTATGACAAGATCTCACAGGTCATGACTGCAGACCGTTAACACCTAAAGGAAGCAGGAAACCTTTACAGGGTCGAAAGAGCACCACAAACCACATTCAGTTATACTTCCTGAGACCAACGAGACATTGCATAATTGACCTGGACATGAAGGAAGTCTTTAAGCTTAGACAGGAAGTGCCTCTTGCATCATTATAATGAAAGAAGCAGGCAGGAAGAAGCTAGTTTTTCAAGGTTTTCCCAAAGTGGCCCAGTAGCATCACTCACTTTGTGTGTGAACATCTTTTCTCGTGCTTCCTCGTGCACAGCTGGGTTCCAAGGAGAGAAACTGAGTAGGACAAACAAACAAAAACAGTTTCAGGTTAATCCATGTTGGTATTTTAAAACATCAGATAAAACCTCAAAAGCTACAGGAGAGTAGGCATTAACTAAAACACTTGCATTAACGCTGCTCTCTGTTAACACACTTAGTCTGGAGGCCATTTTGCCAGTTCTTTACTGGGGATAACATGAAAAACTGATCATGGGAAATTAGCAAGAAAAATCACAGGAAATGCAGTAAAGGATGAAAGGTATCTTGCGCATATCTTCTTCGGCATATTTCACTAGGTCTACTTGCCTTATTGCATAAGGGTCATCTATCTTGGGTTGGTCAAACAAGTGGCTGTTGCATAGTCTGACACCATCAACCACCTTACTTTTGAAGAGCTGAATGTCCTTGTCATATCTGTTCATACAAGGGAATACTGTAAGTAATAAAGCAGAGATCAACCAAACCCACACACAGCAGCACCGAAACACAGGAGCCATACAGACAGTAATACAGCCAAAACACTCAACCATATATCACCACACAAAACAAGCATGTGTGCTTTCTTTTGCTGCAATCCAATAAATCCGTTACCATTTACAAATGCCAACCCTCCCACATCCTTACAGAACAGCGGCCTCTGGGTTGAGTGGCTCCATGGTGTTGATCTTGTAGAAGACTGTGCGTGCGTACATTAGCACCTGCCAGATGTGGTTATGGTTCCGTCTGCAGGATCAGGAGACAGTGAGTTCCTGACACATGCTTTACAGTTACAAGAACTCATCAGTGAATGCCTGCAAATAATAAACAAGTCTAAAGGAAATGCAAGAATGAAAGGGACAGAACAGAGCCTGCTATTCCTGCCCTGGGCCAACAGAGGCCTCATTATGCCCCGCTATCAAAGGCTGCCAACAGGTGACCATTCATTCTTTGAGTTATCATCATCATAATCACGGTTATTAAATAAAGAAACAAAAAGCTGTTCAGATCTGTGTGGATTACAAATGACACTTTTCTGTGCTGTACCATTACAAAAAAAAAGCCTTCAACAACTAATTTTTAAATTATACAATATTAATTTAATTTAAGTTTTATTTAAGAAAGGCTCCCATATCAAACCTCACTGATCTTATCTGGAGCGTGTAGGGCAGGAGATGCACGACAGCATCGTGTTGTGGAAGTGCTTTTCCCCTCAGAGGACGCTCAGACGCTTGTTAAACTGAAGGATGAATAGATGATGCAAATCACAGGGAGATGCTGCAACACCGCACGTGTTCAGCTTGCTAGCAAACGAGCTGGGAGGGCCTTCACCTTTCAGCTGGGCCGTGTTCAACAACAAGGCTAAAGCAGGAGCGGCAGAACAAAGAGGAGAATGTTCTACAGCGGCCAAGTCCAAGTGCAGAGCTCCATCCAGCCGGGACACTGTTGGAAACAGTCTGTGGCACTGGAAAATATCCATCCCACCTGAACTACCCCAGAGCACATCTACCATGCAGAACAGTCACTCCTGAACAGTGTGGAAAGCCGCCAGAAACAGAGCTCAGACGTGGAGCTGTTATTGTGGCAAACGGTGGTTCAACCATGCAATTGAGAGAAGCTATTTTACAGTCATTTTATTTTCTGTAAGACAGTAATGAATTTGGACTTTTCTTTCAGAGCACTTGTTCATAACAAGTCTGGCTAGAACAAAGCAATTGTATCAAAGTGTCAAATGTAATCCATACAAATCTGATCACTTAAGGGAATTGAAGTTCAGTTATCATCACCACAGTACTCGTGGCTCCAGTTAAGGTCTTCCATTATTAAAGCATAACAAATAACTGGTTCATAGAGGAGATTAACCAACCTCCACTTGGTGAATGCTCTTTTCACATCAAGCTCTCCAGAAACTGGGTTCACCAGGGGGTGAAATACGGGGGTATCAAACACCACTCGCTGCCGGAAAGACACACAAAACAGACGCTAGCTAAAGAAAGGCCCCGATCCCACAGTCCCACAGAGCATCACTCGCGCTGCTTTTCCTGTTCGACTACTGCCCTAAGGAAGACTCTCTGCAATGCAACAACTTCCAAGCCATTTTTGTACTATAAAAAGATGTCACATGAAGGAGTCGTAGAAAAAGGTAGGAAGGGTTGTTCGTTTTAGAGCAAAACATTACAAAATACCAATACACGGCAAATGTTATCCAACCATCTCTGTTCTGACCTGACGCATTCATTAGTTCCATACATGCTGTAATTAGTCCTTTTCCACATTGTATATGCCTGCTGTGCTGCATGAATATGAATACATCAGAGCCATAGGATTACCTGGCTTCATAATTAAAGTAGATAAAAAAGGCTGGTTTCACTTCAGCTCATTAGAGATGAAGGATGCAAAAGGCATCCTGTTGAACTGGGAGGCTACGAGTCTGAATCCTAAACACATCCACGCCTGTCTGGACATGGACAGCCATGGCATAGTTGTCACATTTGGATGAAAACGGGATCAAAACCATGAAAGGTAAAGCCCTCTTGGCGTATATACTCTACCGCACACGCCACTGGTGACGGATACTACACAAGCAGGGATCGGCAGACCAGCCAAACCTGTAGTGCGCATGATAAAGTCTGGAGCTTTGATGGCGCAGACAACAGCGGTACTCACAGGACAGTCTCCATCGGGGTAGTTATCCGGAATGTAGACCGTGAACTTGAAGACGCCGTCCTGGTACAATCCATGGCGGATGAAGATCACACCGAACCACACTGATCAGAGAGAGAGATGCAGACTCTTAGAAAGCCTGTGGGGTTACTTCATAATCTGTGTTTAATCACACTTATACATGTTGATTATATGAACTAAACCAGCAATAGCTAGCCTTTCATATTCAGGGGATAACCTGCTTAAGTTGCATATTTTATCATATCAAGAATTTAAATGGACCCTTTTGATCTACTTTAAATGGATTTAAAATCTGGGTATTTAACTTTGCTACATTGTTGTACTTTGTGTGGAAAGATGCCAAAATGTGGAATACAGCCCATGTTATTGTGTAAGGACTAGAGTCAGTGAAATGGCTACACCATTCAGCAAAATAAGACAGTACTGTTGAAATGCCTCAAATAAGATGGTGAGATCTCGGTGCTGACTGGGTCAGGCAGCCCAGGTGGCCTTCACTCAAGAAAGAGGGCAGGGGAAGTGCTTACTGAGGGCTGATCTGTAGGAGGGCTGGACATAGATTCCAGGGAGTTTCTGCTTTATCACCAGCGTACTGCAAAACAGAACAGTGTCAACAGGGAGAACAGGTCAAAGTGTAGCAACTCGTTACCGCAGTAACATGGAGCACTCTCGATTGCTTCACTATGCACCCTGCCAGGCAACAGCACAGAGCTACTTTCCCAGAGAACTGGCCGAGTGTACTGCTGTGCTGAAGGTTACATTTTAAAAAAAGTACACATACAACTCTGCGAGCAGAGAGTACTCCAGGTAGAAGGGGCCGTAGGACGCGTGCGTGCCGTTGGCGGCCTGCGCGGCTGACGCCGGCGAGGAGGGCTTGGTGATGGGGAGTGCGTTCTTGGGGATGGAGGGCAGCTGCTTCTTGCCAAAGGGAGGACGGGCAGGGCTGGTCCTGGGTTCTCCCACGCCACCCTGCTCCTCACCATCAGATCTCTGCACAAAGGAGATGGGCCAGGCAGAGTGGACAATGAGGAAACGTCAAGTTCGGCAAACATCTGTGGACTAGCACAAGCTCAGACTCACCACTGAAGCGGTGTAGTCAAAGGCTAAACCCAATCTGCTCTTTCTCAAATGAAACAGAAAAAAAATAATTTTCTTTAGGGCTGGCAACAACTTTGATATTAAAAACAACTTTGAAGTAAAAACCACAAGTCAGAAGGGACATTTCACGGAGTCAAAATACGATACCTGCAGCTGTAAAACTGTCAGTATTTCAAGCCATAATATAAAGGGAAAGGTTCTGAGGTTGTTAAAGAAACGAACTGCATTTTCTCTAATGCTTTATAACTAGAAGAATAAGTCACTTGGACATCTGAATCTGCCTACTCCAGATCACAGCGGTTGAGTGATCAAACTGCATCCACAGAAATGGAACACGAGGTGGAGTGCTGGATGTGAAAACCAGAGGAACAGGGAAGTGGGAAGCATTACAGTACAATTGCCCCCTCATCGCTGCAGCACAGGGCACTGCTGCACCTCCAGACAAGACCACATCAAGTTAAAACAAAACAGAAGTGACAAGGAATCAAAAGCCTCCCTTCTTCAGAGTAAACAAACCTTTCAAGCTACCACAACACTACAGACATACACAACCAGACAAGACTACTGCAGTGTGGATCTCTTCACCAAGAGTTTCACTCAGCTGATCTGAGGGAAACCACCTTCAACCTGAAAACCTCCATCACACCCATGTTACAAATTAACCAGGCTGTAAATGTGTAAGCCCTTAGTTCATTAGTCAGAATGGGGCAGAGTGCCACAGTCATCAGCTCATCAGATACACAAGCAAAAACAAATACAACCAACAGGGTACCCAAATACTCATGTTGGTCTCGTCATATGAAGGACTTGGTGCATCTAGTTCACACGTGTCAAAGTTAAACCTTATGGTGATTGATTGAAAGCAACACTATCACGGATGCCTTACCTTACGACCGGCGTTCGTCGACATGCTCCAGAAAGGGTTCATTACTCACGGAGCTTGCTCAGGGTGTGTGCTTCTATGCTCCTCGTTGGCATCCGCAGAATTCACTGACGGACACACACGAACACAGGTGATGAGGGAGCGAACGCCTGGACGACAAAATGTGCAACCCGATGCGGTTTGACAGCTGCTAACTATCTAATCTGCTGATGGGGTCTGTTCTAGTCTCTCCTTAAACAGGATACAAAGTCACACGTCCCCTGTTGCGGCAACAATATTCGCTTATCTAAAAATGAACTATAACTTGCATCTGCACAGCAACGGATTTAGCCATGCCAGCCACATGTTTATCCAAGCGCCTCGACAGGCTCATCTGTAGATATCTTGCAGTTTGTAATATTGAAATGATGACAATAAGAAGTAAATCGACATTAAGCGAAACCCAGCTGACTAGCCTAAGTAAATCAATGAACGGGCAGGTTAAACGTAAAAGTAATGCAGTACGTGGCTAACTTCATAGTTAGTTAATATTACATGTATTAATATTACATACATTACATCTTAGCTAGTCAAATATTTCCAAGTTAAAACAGGAGTCGTCAAGCTAACGTATAGCGGCTGGCTACATAGATTAGACAGATAGCTAGCCATCAAACGATATTGTAACTTCCTTCACGTTGATAAGGGTAGTTTTAAAGAAATCTTTTTAAAATAGTAAAAAAAATTAAAAATCTTTAAAGTTAGCTAACCAACTACTGACCTACCCGAGGTTACGTTATCACCACCCTAGCAAGCGTTTTTAGTGGAAAGTTCTGCAAATAGTAAAGTGTAACCGTTAGCTACTTGACAGAAATAGACACACCAACCTAAAGATATATTACTTTGCAATTTGTTTATCTTCCCACCTGTTTGTCAATACTTAAGATGTAACTATCTAGCTACATTATTCAGACTGGTATGTCTAGCTAGCTAAAATAATCTATAAATCTGAGTTGCAGGCACCAAAATACCTTAACGTCTCACTACCTTGATAAAGGGGCGGGTCTGTTTTCTAGGAGAGCCTCATTGGTTGTGGAATCCCGGCCTAATTCCAGAGCCGTATGTGATTTGATAATCATTCTTTCAATCATTCCTTAAAGGACCAGAAAGCTAGGTGGTTTGTTAGCTAAAACTAGAGGTTAATCGTAAGACCAAATATATTTTTGTAAGCAGTGACACACAAATCCCGAGCCCATTATATGCAGAATGAAAGCAGGTATTTCGTTTCGCGCTACGGGTATGGCAAACTGCAAAATATATCAACTATATCCTGTCGTTATTAAGATATTGCTAGCCAGCTACCTAACCCGCAAGCTATTGTTTTCGTTTTCAGCTGCTTTGGACGCTGAATATTATTCAAAAGTAGAAGTACGACCAACGCTGGTATGTACCACATGTACGTACATTGACAAACCTTCTTTATTGTGAATCAAGTGCGTACATATAGTTCTTACCTTGCTATTCTCAGGAGACATGAGACATTTTAAAAAACGTAGACAGTTAGCCAACTAGTATACATCCACCCTGTCTTAGAAATATTTCCCTGCTGACCAGTAGATGCTCTGCTTTCTTGCCATTGGCTTATATTGGGCCACGTGAAACTCTATTGGTCCGCTTTCCTGTCATTCATTTCAGTTCGACATGGTGGATTTTATTGGCCTTTTGCATGTTGAAGGTGTGGTTTACTGTAACCCTGTCACCTTGTCATATTTTGGTTTGCAGGTGACGTGGAAATATATCTGAGAAAAGACTCTCGTAGCCTACATTTACCTAAGATTACATACATTTTGCAAAATCTCAGTAAGCAGTGCAAAACACTTCAAAACAATTCACACAGCAGCAAAATTGAAGGTTGAATATTTGATAGCAATACATTCAGGGTTTCTTTCTCAAGATGCAAGCAAAAGTAATTAAAAACTCGTTATTATGTTATGTTACGTTCAGGGTCTGACTGCGGTATGCTTAAGAAGGTATGTTTGGGTGGCAGGCTATCCGGAGCCCCAAGTGTTACACTGCTGCCAGAAGGAATGCTATGATTAGAATGCTCTGCCTTTTGAGGTAATATTCAGTTAGCAGTTTGTCAGTAGGCAAAACTGATCTGCCACCTGAGGTAATATCCACTTATCAGAAACTGATCTTCAGTGTAGGTTATAATGCAGGTGGTTCTAATTGGCCGGTGAATGTATATTGTATAATGGGAGACATGCCTGTCGTTGTAAAATAGTAATCAAAAAAGCAAAGTGCAGGTGTATAATGAAAGGTAAGATCTATAGGACAGTAGTGAGACCTGCTATGTTGTATGGACTAGAGACAGTAGCACTGACAAAGAGAGAGGTGAGGGAGATGGAGTTGTCTGAGATGAAGATGTTGAGATTCTCACTTGGAGTGACGAGGAAGGATAGGATCAGAAATGAGTTTATTAGAGGATCAGCACATGTAGCTTGTTTTGGAGATAAGGTTAGAGAAGCGAGATTGAGATGGTTTGGACATGTACAGAGGAGAGAGGAGACGTAAATTGGCAGGAAGGTCTTGAGGATGGAACTTCCTGGCAAGAGGAGGAGAGGTAGACCTAAGAGGAGGTTTATGGATGCAGTGGTAGAGGATATGAGATTGGCGGGTGTGTCAGTGGAAGACACTCAGGACAGGGCTAGATGGAGGAGTTTGATCCGCTGTGGTGACCCCTAAACGGGAATTGCCGAAAGAAGAAGAAGAAGGTGTACACCACTAAATAAGGATATCAGTCTTTTCAGGAACAGCCTGATTGTTTAACATCATAACTCTATCCATTACTAGAATATGTGGTGATGGAAGTATTCATTAGTTTTTGTGACATTCCCATAAATATCTACAAGACCAAGAGATCATTAAGGCAGACTAAAACATGTAGGCCACAAAAATACTTAAAAGCCATCAAGCACATGGATATTTGACGTTGCTCCCCATAGGAAACATCATTCAAACAGGTCTGGACAAAGAGAAAGTGATTGACAAGTCTGCCAAAATGAAAGAGTGAAATTCCTATTTAAGATTATTGGTCAATTTGAGTTGTCATGTTCCTGAGATATGTAGTCCTCGTTGAAACACTCGGCCCCTTCACTTACCTTGGATTCCTCAGGGAACTGAACTGTGTTATTCATGAGCCACTGGTGAAGTGAGAACCTGATGGGGTAGACTTGTCCCTGAAAGACCTTTGCCCCAGAGTCTGCATCCGAATCCTTTGCTTTTAGGAGACAGTAGATTAGACTGCAGACTGCTTCTACCACCATATACCTCCTTGTAAAAGTGGGACTTCCAGCATGTTCTGGGCTTATCTGCACTCTTGGCTGACATTGATTAGCATGTAAAGCTATGGGTGATGACCAGATACTGCTGAAGTTGGAACAGAGGTTTGCTATGGATTATCAGGAATACTGAGAACACTAAAATGAAAAAAAAACTGGATTCAGGCTTGAAGTTCCTGCTAATGCACAGCATTGTTATATTCACCAATAGACAAAAGCTCAGGAAATTGAGTTCCCAAAATGTATTCTTGAGTTTTATGATCATTCGTTCTACAACAGCAGGGGGAGACACACTCTCAGAATTGTGATCTGATGGTTCTCTGTCCAAGGTCTGAGGAGTCCATGCAACATTTGTGCTTTATTACATCTGATTTGTTCCTTGAATGGATCAATAATCAGTTGATTACTTGAATTTAGAGTTCTGGAACAGGGATATAGGTATTTGAGTCCCCAGGTCTGGGATTGAGATCCACTGGCTTTAACATCTCCACACAATCAACTAAAACTGAATACTACTCTAAGCAGTCTGAAACAATTGTGTCTGAAACAATGTGCCTGACATGATGAAAAATCTTACATCATCATATTCGATCCAAAACACTGACCATCTTTATCCTATGCCGACATGGTCTGATTTTTGTGAAAATATTTATCGGTGTACCTGATTTTCCTAAAAAGATCGCTGCATGTGAATGAAACAAATCATTCTTATCTGATGTAATACAGAAAGTCACATAAGCTGGTTAACGCTGTTTATGCCCTGTGTCATAGCGACGTCAGCCTACAGGTGAGCCCAGGAGAGTGGTGAAGAGTAGCAGCCAATGCAACAAACTCCCTGTCATTTCCTCTGCCAGTTTCACCAAGCAGTTCCACTGGAATAATTCCATTTACCCATCAGCAGGGAATTTCTTTAGAAACATGCCAACAGCATGATTCTGTTGCTTTCATATGCCAGTTAAGCACTGCAGATTAGATAATAGATATAAGTATATCCAAACCCATAAAGGTTAAAGGTGGGGTTTGTTCTGCTGACAGGGTAAGTTGGTCTTGGCAAGTTCCTGCTTGCGTCAAGGAAACTTTTATGACATGGTGGGTTTCCCAGGGAACCACTTGGATTTCATACTTGTAATCATGATGCATGATGTAGGTGGTGTACAATGTAGTGCTGTTCGTTTGTTATACTCCTTCATTTATTTTCTGTAATGCACCAGCAAGCTTCACTGTATGATGTTTGATTGATTGATTTCTTGACCCTTTTTATTGATAATCATTAAGGAGAAAAAAAACCTAATTTACTGCTTCACCGATTTACTTAATTGGGGAAAATGACATTGTCCAAATTTGAAAGGAGGAACTAATTATTGACTTCATTATTGCTTAATTGTCTGGTTCCATTTTGTTTCCACTACACTCTGTTAATAAAGGTAATTGGCCTGTGGTTTCTCTGTGCGGTCAGTAAACAATGCAAGGTCACGGGCCTCTTTGACACTTTCAAAATCAAGAACTCCATTAACGCAAATGAGTTTGCATCCATCTGGGCACCTCTGGCATTTCCAAAACACCCGACATAATAGCGCTGACAGTCGGGGGGGGGGGCACACCGCGATGTTACAAGAGCCTGTCCTGCACGTCTGGGATGTCTGAGGTGCATGGACAGTGCGGGACAGTGCGGGCCAGGGCGGGCCAGGCAGGACACATTGTCTGGCAAGCACATTAACTTGTTCCAAACAATCCAGCAAATGGACTGGAGCTAAATGATGACCCGATACTGCAGAGAAGACAAGGAGACGCTGAACTTTTAATATCCTCCACTCAAACGAAAGTGTTTAATATTCATAGATAATTTGTTCATGAAGGCAGCACCACAAAAGGGCAAATCTGGAGGGAGTTGTAACACGTGGGGGGGGGGTTTGGCACTGCCATGTTGGGTCAGACCCGAAGGACTGGGACCCTGTGCTGGAACAAGATAGGCGTTGCTCCAACATGCAGGTACACAGGTATGGTGTGTGTGCAGGGACACAGGTATGGTGTGTGTGCAGGGACACAGGTATGGTGTGTGTGCAGGGACACAGGTATGGTGTGTGTGCAAGGACACAGGTATGGTGTGTGTGCAGGGACACGGGTATGGTGTGTGTGCAAGGACACGGGTATGGTGTGTGTGCAGGGACACGGGTATGGTGTGTGTGCAAGGACACGGGTATGGTGTGTGTGCAGGGACACGGGTATGGTGTGTGTGCAAGGACACGGGTATGGTGTGTGTGCAGGGACACGGGTATGGTGTGTGTGCAAGGACACGGGTATGTGTGTGTGCAGGGACACGGGTATGGTGTGTGTGCAGGGACACGGGTATGGTGTGTGTGCAGTGACACGGGGATGGTGTGTGCAGGGACACGGGTATGGTGTGTGTGCAGGGACACGGGTATGGTGTGTGTGCAGGGACACGGGTATGGTGTGTGTGCAGGGACACGGGTATGGTGTGTGTGCAGGGACACGGGTATGGTGTGTGTGCAGGGACACGGGTATGGTGTGTGTGCAAGGACACAGGTATGGTGTGTGTGCAAGGACACAGGTATGGTGTGTGTGACTTTGCTGGAAGCTTGCCAACTGGCACCATGTGTGGAACATATGTGCTGGACTTACCCCAGCCGCCACCATCCCATGTGGATCATGTGTGAAAATGTTCAAATCCCCCAAACACGCAAAGGACTATTTGGCAAATGAAAATATTCATGATTAAGAAAATGACCACGAAACCTATTCTGCACTCCACTATGCAGTCCACTGTGTAACCCATCCTGTCTCCAAAGCTAACCTTCAGCCCATAGTGGTTGAACTGTGAATGAGAAATGTCCGACTCTCATTCTCTCTGTCACTCGCGTCCCCTGCTTATCCTGATCTGCAATTTGGTTTAGCTGACAGTTAAAAATGGCAATTGGCAGAGCCCCTGGTGAAATGGCATGGCAGCAGAAGCTATAAAGGAGGCAGAACGAATGACTCCACGTCCAGATAATAAGTAATAACAATGTTAGTTTGAATAAGAAAAAGCAAAGGCTGGATTCAAATGCAATATTCATTGTCAGAATATGCGTGACTAGGGAGTGAGGGGTAAGGGGAATATGAGAGCGAGAGCGGGGGGGTGGGGGTGGGGTGACAGAGAGAGGGAGAGAGGAAGGAAAAACCCCAGCTACCTCATAGAGAAATAGGCTTTCTCTTTTCCCTTAGGCTACGGACTGGCTAACACCTCAATGCAGCAATTATTTGCTGTAATGACTGCAGTTCAAATAAGCCTGGAGATTTTATTAAACCAAATGAGGGAATCTTCAGTGTATTACCACCTAGTGATTGACAGTGACAAGTGTTGGGCCGGCTCCGATGTGAGCGTGATGAAGAAGCTTCCGGCAAAGCTCTCAATAATGTTCCCCCTGATAAAGTTGCCCGTTGAACCCTTGCCGAGAGAGAGAGAGAAGAGAGAGAGAGAGAGAAGAGACTGGATGCATATTAATTCTCAAGGCTGAGCCCTGGTTAGGGCTCGGAGGGGAGACGCTGGGTCAGGTAATCTGACTTGGCTTGCAGCCTCTTACACCCCATGAGTGGCATTTTACTGCACTAATGAAAAAAGGGAAATCCGCTATTGTGTGCATAGATTTTACTTTGTGATAATAATGAAAAATAATGATAAAAGAGAAATTTTCATATTAAAAGTAAAAGGTCACTCTAAGCTTGCCTAAGCTGCAACCTTTACTACAAGAAGCATACAAGAAATGGAGGGAGAGAGAGACAGAGAAGGAGAGAGAGGGAGAGAGAGAATGATGATGAGCTGAAACAGTACAGTTCAGCCACACACAATGAAACCTGCCTTGTATCTATATGTTTTACCAACCAGTAGTGCCTTATATAAAACTACAGAAGACCTAGCATAGCACTGACTAGCTACACAGGGATGGGTGGTGGTGTTCATCAAAAATAAGATTCTCATCAACACATTCAATAAATTGATTAACTGACACTAACTTGATCTTTCATACCATTAGTAAGGCAAAACCACAGGATTTACACTGTGTGATAATTTGGCATTGTCATTTCAGCTAAGATGTTATCTGTGGTTGTGCTTTGAAACTAGCTGTCAGATCAGAGACCAAATGAAGCTCCAAATGAGCATGTACACTGACTGATGTCACCCTACTCAATCACTATAGCAGCAACTACTGAGGAAAACCAAATTATCACAAACACCTCCCGGACAGAAAGTAGCCATTCTGAAATGCATGCAGAACATGTGTGTTCCAGTAAAAAGCAGCATGTGTAAGGTAATCTGAGCACCCTGAAACAACCGCACGGCTCGGGAAGATCTGCCCCGATCTTGTGCAGCAGACGGCTGGGGCACCCGGGCCAAACTCCTGCTGCTGCTGTGGAATATCTTGCAACCACAAACGCTCCAGACGTACGACCTCCGCCCCTCACCTCATCCCCGTACCCCAAACGGGGTCCTGCCCACTGGCCACAACCATGCAGCGTTTTGCAGTCAGGCAGAGACAGAGGCAGCCCTGGGGCCTGTGGGGGCCTGGGGAGGCCAGCAACGGCATTATTGCTTTCCCGAGTGTCTACATATGCATGGCACATGACACCCTTTATTAGCGCTGCACTCTGAGTACGGCCCATGTTATTGGATTTGAATACCAGCACACGGGCGTCTTCCTGGCTCCGGATATATATTAAGATGAAGCAATCTCATTTAATAACACCCAAACTAATAAAAGGAAGCGCGGATTGGAAATTAAATTTATGAATATTGCGTGGTGGCAGGAGGTTACCCCAAAAAAGCCAGTCACTGCCTGTCAGTCCCAGAGCAGACACTTTCTGATGTGGCTCAGGCACAGAGAAGAAGAGAGAGAGAGAGAGACAGACAGAGAGAGGGGTCCTTCTGAGAAGGGCCATTATGTACAAAGACATTGGTAATAATCATTCCAATAAACAGGACTGTGAGGAACAAACACTCCACATGTATGATCAGTCAACCACGTTTCCATAGCATTGCCATGGAATCACATTTCACAAAGATCTATGAATTTACAGCTGTATGGTCAAGACGCCTCCGAGGCGTTGTTTTAAGTATCGGTCCAGTCCCATAGTGGTCCTAGACTGGATGAAAGCACTGGCTAAAGCATTCATCGTTTAGCTCCAAATAAGCACACCGATCCACATCATCTGATCCATGTCATGATCCATATGATGTTATGATCCATATTCCCTGGCAGGACTTCTGTGCTCGGCATGTATTCACATAAGGTAAACAAGTGGAGGCTTGGTGTTAATTAGCATACACTACAGGTTATTCAGGGTTGAGTGTAAACAGTTAGCCTGGTCTGTCAGCGTAAAGGGTCAGTTCTGGCGGAGACACCTCCACCTTCATGTTTGAGGAGGCATTGATTTTTGCGTATAAATCCAACACTGCACTTCTCCCGAGCTTCCATCACCTGATGCAGCCACCGATTGATTAGCGAGCCAGTCAATGAGCAAGTCTCTTCGGGAAACATATTTATTTATGTGTGTATGTAGATACGTTAGCAGTCCATTACTGTGATTACCTTTGAGGACTGGCAGAAGAACAGATGTTCAAGGACAACTCATTCAATATTGCTTAGCACGGGGTAGCTGTCGTCATGATTGCTGCCAGAGAGAGAGAGAGAGAGAGAGAGAGAGAGAGAGAGAGAGAGAGAGAGAGAGAGAGAGAGAGAGAGAGAGAGAGAGAGAAGAGTAAAGGAAAGATTGGGCAACCCCTTACTACAGAACCGTTTTTTAATTTTCAATATCTTGTAGCTTCAGCAAGAGAGCTTGATTGATCAACAGTTGCCTTTCATTGATAAACATGAGTTTTGAAAGCACAGCGCAAGACCGTGCGTACCTTCTTTATTAGTCTCAGCATCTCCTCTGATTAATTAATCCACCTGAAAATAGCTCGCGGCAGTGGAGGGCGCTCTAATCCAGTCTTTACATTCGCGCGTGCGTCGATTTGCGTGGAATTTATGGAAATGAAGACGTTAAGTCACCACTTTAACCTCACAAAATCTATAAAAATAGCCAGCCTCAATTAACTCCAATTACGGATGGAATAAGAGCATAAAATATCCATCTAAAATAGGTTATATTATGTATTATGTGAATGTTTAATGTTTAAACAGTTAGTTTAGTTTCTGTGCCTGAAAATATTCACACATTCCAAAGCCGTCAAAGAACATTTAGAGATGAATGTAGATTACTGTCAAATATGTCTTTAGACAAGATCCACTAGAAAAGCGAGGGAATTCTAATTAATAACTTGGTGTGACATCGCCCGCTGAAATTTTCTGTGCGGGATATTAGATTTAGACATTATCTTAATCCAAGACCGTATGGCCGTATGACACTACGATCGTTAGAAAATAAGAGAGCAAGGAAGTGTATGTTATAGGTCCATCTGAACGCTAAAGTTATCCACACGATCAGGAACAGATATCAGATATGATGTGACAATATCGTGAAATGTCTTATATCCAAGACGGTTTCGTAAATAATCATTTTAACAAACAATTTTTTTTACAACGTGGCTATTTCTTTAAAAATAACATAATTCTGTAGCCCACACAAGCAGTATTACTGGTCTCTTTGAGTGGTACTCGGAATACACAGAAGTGAAACGCAAAAGTCAGGACACAAAATGAAATTAAAAGTTCAAGTAAAACAATTAGCAGCGGGACTGGATGGGATGCTAATTTGTTCCCACACTAAGCCTTAACAACACCTCTCATCTGTTTGCGCTGATTGTTTTACGCATGGATGCGTCTGTTCATTAGACTAAAATTATAAACATAAAGGATATCTCCGTATTAATATTTCTTCTTTTTGTGAAAGCTCAATCAACCATAATGTCCTAATTTTTCTCTCAGAACCTCATTTCGCATTATCGCACTAGCCAAGAGACGGATGTCCCTGAAGGGATTCGTTTCATTTATCGGGATTATTGAATTAAATTAAAGAAGACACTTAGCCCAGACGGGGAATGGGTAACTCATCTACTTATAGCTACTCTTAAGAATTATTTAAGCAAACGTATTAGACTGAAATTGCGATCTGTTCCGTTACATTCAGTTGCGCAATTCATTCATTAAGAATACACGATAAATGTCCATGGCGCGCTCTGACGTTGCGCGTAAAGGGACTTTGGGCAATGATTTTACATCTGGGGTTAAAGAAAAAAACAACTCTGGAAACCTCGTTGTATGTTTTAAATTAAAACAATTCTCTCATTGTATGCAGCTTTATTGAATTTACTGTCTGAAGTAAAAGTCCACAGACAAAATAATAAAACATTGGTATTAATTATAATAGCCACAAACGCCTATTTTATTATATAATATTTTGCATCCTATTTATAACCCTTGCGTAAAGGAAGAAAATTCGTGTTTGCCATATAAAAATTAAAGTATCGAAATTATGTTTTTCCACCACCCTTTTTTTGCCAGTAACATGTTTGTATAAAGAAGCAATAAAATCCATCTAGCAAGTTCATATACGGGATCAAATTTAGGGCAGAAAAGAAAATATACGTTTGTTTTCATGTAATATCGGGTGTAGGCAGCAGGAGGCAGGCTTTCTCCACTGCTGGCTCTCTGCGGTTCTCTTGGGTCGAACTTGTAAAGAAAGCCCTGCTCTGTGATGTTAGTTTCCCAAGCCTCTCCGCTTATGCCTGTGAAACGCATTCCACCATTAAAGCAAGTTTAAAACGCAGCACCAGCGCTATAACCATCATCATCATCACCGTCATCATCATCTCCCCCAAAGCCTATGCCACACAGAGCGGCATGTGGTGGCCGCCACAAACAAAGGCATGGCACTCTCCTCTCCCATCGCTACGGTTACAGCTGAGCGCCTGCCAGAGGCAATTACAGCCTGAGCCCAGTATGAGGTCTTAGTGAGCCAATCACTGCTAACAAGATCAAGAGCTAACACTTCTACCCTCCAACACCTCTCTCTCTCTCCCTCTCTTTCTCTCTCTACTTTTTCTTGTGTGTCCATCTTTCTTTGGGCACACTCTGGAGTTCTAACACTTACAGTGGGACTGTGAAAACTGAAGTCTCGAGTCAGTCTCATCCTCCACAGAAGGCCCAAACAGGCAATCAGGGCCAGAGAGTGTAGAGACCCTCCAGGCGTTTGGAGAGAGGTTTTCACCTCTGTCTGCAAGAGTCGAAGAAAATGGCTACCTTTGTACCCAAAGAGAATATGGTTCGAACATAGGCATGCGTCTGTCACTACTGACACTGCTGCCTCCTTGCAGTCCATAAAGCACACGATGTTCAGATGAACACCTGTCTTCCTCCATGTTCCCTGTTCAAATGTACACCTGTCTTCCTCCCTGTTCAAATGTACACCTGTCTTCCTCCCTGTTCCTTGTCCGAACAGGCTTTTCACCTCTGGTTTCATTTGAGTGAAAGCAGTTCAGTGAGGCAGCAGGACCACACTCTGAGTCTGAGTTTGGAGGTTTGCGCAGTGCAAGATGACCCCAACCAATCAGTACAGGATAGAAAAAGTTAACATAAAGGAAGTAGAGAGAGCGAGATAGAAGGACATGATCACAGAGAGGGGTATAGCCACTGCACAGCTTTCTGGGTATTTGAGTCTAATGAATCCTCATATGATCCATGCAGTGGTGCATCATTTGGGGAAAGTAATCGTTACAGAAGAGCGCGGCAGCAAACACATGCAGTTTTAAAACTCAGAAGCTTTAGCTGGCTCTCCTCTTGCAGGTACAGGTACTGGGTGACAGGTGAGGTGATACCTGAGACACCTTTAGCAGGGCAGTGCACTATCCTGAAGTGACCTTGGACACACTCAGACAGAACCTGAATCAATCACCTTATCTGCCTGCTAAGATAATCCTTCTGTTCCTCTCTGCTTTCAGTGAATGGATGAATGAACGAGAGAGAGAGAGAGAGAGAGAGAGAGAGAGAGAGAGAGAGAGAGAGAGAGAGAAATAGGCAGGGATCAACAAAAAGCAACCAAACTCTCTAGAGTTGATTCTTGTAAGGCTGGTGATTGTACTGTTGTTAATGAGAGCTATGCAATTCCCCAGTGTGTTCATCAATCCCTTGTTTTAACCTGGCAAGAATGGGACATTAGCTGCAATTGGAAACTGGTACATTTGTGAGGTGATACTGCTCATGAATATGTATGAGTCGCTCTGTCTGTTCCTCTTCTGCCGTGTCCTTCCCCCTTGGTGGCCTCGTATGCCCACTGTAGAGCTACAGGAGGCCTGGCCCCCCGCACGTGTCGCTAGCATTCGCTCTGGCAGCTCGCTAAATAATTTGTGCTCTGTTAGCGGGGTCATTGGACAGGGAAGCTGCCCGCTGAATAATTAATCAGCAGCTACAATCTGAGCTGCCCTCTCTTATTTCCTTCTGCTCGGTCTGCTGCGATCCCCGCGCGACCCACCCCGATCCGCTCGTTCACCTTCTATTTATTTCAAAGCAAATTATCACAAGCAAAATGGAGGGGGAAGAATTAGCTGGCAGAGTTCGTCCCAATTACGACCCACAGGATCTCCTCCTCGTTCATACGCTCCAACGTTTGTCTTCCCTGTTGCGCGGACGGAAATGGAAACAAACCCGCACGCAGCCGCGGGGCTTTGTATACCTACCTAATTGCGTTTCATTATTCAGAGCACAATGGAAACCCGAGGAGAGGAGATGAAAGGGCTACAGTTGTTCTTGTTAGGGCCGGAGTGTAGCGTATTGATGTGCCAGTTGTCTCCGACGTGCGGGAACAAATGGCGGATCGGTACCTGGCGGCCCGGTCTGCCTCCAAGTGAATATTAACGCGCGCCGTCTTCATTACCACCTACTCACCAAGCGGAACGCGCGACGACGTACCCACACCTGGAGGCTGAAGCGAGGGACCAAGTTTCACGTTCGCATGGTTATGTGCCCGTGCTGCGGGGATGGAGGACATGTGACCGCTGGCCCGTTTATTGTCGGGCGTAGTTTTCTCCGCTTCCGTGTTCTCACCAACAACTTTTGTGCACCAAAAGCACCAACGCCTTTGTGGTATTTATTTATCCGTTAAACTGGTGGCAATGCAGTTTAAGTAATTGCAAGTTGTTTTTTTACGATGTACTGATTTTTGCATCTTAAATTAAGAAAAATTAATAGTATACATGCACAAGCATTCAAGCAAAAACATTCCAGGAAACTCCAGTTTTATCTTTGGTATCACGTGTATCTACCCCTCAATAAACAAGTTTAAACACGTAGCCTCAGATATAGTTGTTGTATCTCATCCAGTTTCTCTTAATCAAATATAGTAAAGGCAGTGATTAAGGGCTCTACCCAGTCTATTCAGATGAGATCGCATGTTTTTTTCTGTTGCTGCCGTTTGCACAAGCCGAGGTTCATATCATACGACATTACATAAACCAGAGAAAGAGTAGTGTCACCAGCCAATGTAAAGCCAAAAACTCTAACACCGTATTTCAGTGTGAGTGTGTGTGTGTGTGTGCGTGTGTGCGTGCATGTGTATGTTTGTGTTCCGAAGCATGACGGTGGTTATGTGTATCCTCATATCTGTGTCCCAGATGCTATTTTACTGTATGAGATGTTTATGGTCTATAATTCCAACCATTTGGAGCTGAAAATATCCCTCTTGACTATTAGTGTGAAGAGTCCTACAGAGAGGCAGGCTTCAGCGGCCTGTGTGGGCGGAGTTCTTCTGAAGGGCAACCGTTGGCCACACACGACTTCCCCACCCCATGGTAATAACACCCTGGCACTGCAAACATTCTCCCTGCTAGAGCTGTGCTGTGGTGAACCAGCAAGAGACCATACAGGCTGTCGCTGAGCTAAGTCACCAGCACACACATGAGAGGGAGGGAGGGAGAGAAGGAGGGAGAGAGAGAGGGAGGGATGGGAGGGAGAGAGAGAGAGAGAAGGAAATTACCCAGCTGTCAGATAACCGCATCGTGCTGGATGTGTCTCGTTCTATCAGGTCCCTGTAGCGCCTCAGCCAGAACCGACTGGTTCCCACTGTGGGATCGCTTGGTTTGAAGACATCCTGTGTGCAGCTACTAGCATGTACAAATGACATAATTACAGCAAGCAGAGGGAAGCATTCGCTTGCATTACTGTCCCAGAGACATAAGCCACGCACGCAGATCGTTTTACCGCTGAGCAACTTGGAACAACATTGCAATGGTTACTGGAAAGGACTGTGTGTGTATATGTGTGTGTGTGTGTGTGTGTGTGTGTGTGCATGCCCATGTGGATTTGAGTTTCTTGGAATTCATGGAAAAACCTTTTGAATCTTCGACATTTGCTGTCAATCTTGTTATATGTAATAAAGTACGAGCAAACCCTTCCACTGTGCATAAAAGTCATTTCTCCTTTCCTCTTGAGTTCTTAGAGAATGGCTTTCAGCACAACACACACACAGATGGTAGCTGAGGTCGCAATAAATTGTCAGGTTTGTCTGCCCCATCTTCTAGCCAGTGGCTGTAGGCTAGCACCTGACCTACAGGTCTGTGCTGCACTCACCCTATAAACCATGAAACTGCACCTACAGTTCTCATTATGCACACAGAAATAGACCACAATTAATAATGCACTCCTGAACCCTAATCCACCTGGAGTTGTGACGTTCTCCTGAAGATAGACTGTGCTGAGGTCCAGCAAAACTGGCATCATGGCATAAATCATTAGGAGAGAGCAGGAGTAAGCAGGAGTGAGGAGGAGTGTGCAGGAGTGAGGAGAAGGACAGTGCTGCACTAGAGTGAACGTCACAACGGCAAATGGCTGTGAAGGCCCTTTCAGACTCATTATGGCCTCATGTTTTACAGTCTGCAGTGATGTTACTGAAATAAAAACAAAAATATGTATAGAAATAATGTCAAATTCATGCTTAACTTAAAAATAAAAATATAAAATGCACCATACAAATTAAAATCTATAAATAAATCTAAAAATTCATAAAATACACCATGCAGAAGTAAATACATATAAAACATATCTGAGCTGAAAAAAGAACACGCAGAGGGAAAAAATATCTAAAAAAGACTTAAAGCTCCATATGGGTGGAGAATACAATGCCCACTGTAAATATTATATGACAGTTCATAAAGAGTACTGTTACTGTTCTCTTTTTATAAACTTTATAGCACAAGACAAACTTTTTTTTCCCTGTAATACTTCATCTCCTCTAACCAACATGACGAACTACAAAACCTTGAATAGCATCTATTAAAAAAATCAAAGCAAGTCTAAAAAATCATAAGCTGTGTGGCCATGTTGGAAACACAGTCAGCCTCAGGTCAACTAGCCCAAGCCTTGTAGAGCAGAAGACTGTACAACACAGACCAGTGAACGAGCAGACCCTGGCATACCTGCAGGAGAAGAGTCTCCTGACTGTTTACTGCGTATGAGAGACCACCTGGCCATGCATAAGGAATGACAGCTGTAGATAAAAAAGCACAAACATAGAGAGGAACGCACAGTGCCTAAGGACGTTTATATAGCCTGATAGGCAAGTTTAATCCACGGGGTACAGAGCCTATGACTTTGGTGGTTATAAAGGACCATAGGTTAAAAACACACACACTCTCTGTGTATATTTGCTTCTTCACTCTTCTCAGTTAAATTATTATGTACAAGACATGTTTAAGGATCACTGTGAAAGAGAAATAGCTTTGATAAGAAAGAATGGAAAGCACTCAATAAATCATTTGCAGGGTTCTGCACCAAAATAGCCACATATATAATAAATGTTAACCTCCTGGAAACAACCTCGCGTATGTGTGAGAGAGAGTGCATGTATGTGTGAGTGTGTGTGTGTGTTTGAGGGTTCACTAATCTGGAACCATTTTAGGGCCAGTTCCATGTTATTTGATTGAGCTGGCTATGACATTACTGGTTGTCCAGAAGTGTGCCAGAGTGCACATTAGCGCTGTTAGCTGATCTGTCGCTAACGCGTTGAAATTACATGAGCTATTACAACTTGTGTACAAAAGCCAAACACAATCAGACATCCAAAAGATATCCCGTTAAAGATATCCAATTAAAGATGTCCCATTAAACATATCCTATTAGTAAAGCTAAGAAACGAGATATAATTTGTGTAACTGAGGAAGAAGAAGCATCATGTTTTCAGGATTTAGGAACTGAGTTTTAAATCCTCACAAGTATCCAACTTCATTTCAATCTCACCATTTCATGAAAAATATGGGAAAACTTAATAAAAAAGAAGGAAAAAAAGAGAAGTTCTCGCTCAGAGTGAAACGGCTAATCCACTCCTGACTGTGCCATCCCGGCTGGATTTAAGTGATAGAAATTGTGTGCTTCAAAGAAAAAGCACACTGTGATTAATTGGGTATAAAATGGACATTAGCATTTTAAAGAGCTGGATTAAAACATTAATCCAAGCCATTTTTTTCTCATATGACTCTTCCTCCAATGAGATTGGCTGAGTCTAATGGATCCTAATGGGGCTTAAATTGGCACGCTGGGATTAACACCAAACATAAAGTTTCCAAAGAATGTGACGAAGAGTTTAGAATCACCGAAACGTCATTCCCAGAATGCATGATTCAGATGGTAATGGTCACCCATGTGAAATGGCAGACAACATCCCATCTGGTGCATGTTGGCTTCATCTGTTTCATCTGAGTTTCAAATGCTATGAATTTTAATGTGCTTAAAGAGAGATATGAACTTCACTGTCACACCGGAAGACAGTGGAAGTGCAGCCTAACTCTCATCAAAGCACAAGACTTCCATATCTGGAGTCAGCAAGCAACTCCGGCTTGTAACGAGAGAGACGCTCTGGCTCCCATAGCCTGTGTGAGGAGCAGGTGGGTAATGTTTAACATTAGTGTGGTGGATGGACCATCACAGGAAGTAAGGAGACACAAGGAGCCACACATTCTCTTTCATGTACAGAAAGGGAAGCTACAGATGCAGAGTCTGTGCCTTACAGAACGTCATTAAAACTACAGACGCAGAGCCTGTGTCTTACAGAATGTCATTAAAACTACAGACGCAGAGCCTGTGTCTTACATAACGTCATTTAAACTACAGACGCAGACCCTGTGTCTTACAGAATGTCATTAAAACTACAGACGCAGAGCCTGTGTCTTACAGAACGCCATTAAAACTACAGACGCAGAGCCTGTGTCTTACAGAACATCATTTAAACTACAGATGCAGAGCCTGTGTCTTACAGAACATCATTTAAACTACAGACGCAGAGCCTGTCTTACAGAACGTCATTAAAACTACAGACGCAGAGCCTGTATCTTACAGAACGTCATTAAAACTACAGACGCAGAGATGCGATCAAGATTTTCCTTCACCTGCATGTAAATAGTTTATGTGTGCTTCTCTGTCTCTCTCTTCCTCCCTCTCTTTCTTCCTCCCATTCACTTTATTCTTCCCTCTCTCTCTTTATTCCTTTCTCTTTCTCCCTTCCATTCTCTCTCTCTCTCTCTTCTCTCCCTCTCTCTGTCTGTTCCTCTCTCTGCACTATTACCCCAGACATGGGATTGCACTCAGCATAATGTAGGAATATTTGATTATACAGATTGTAAAGATCATAACACAGTTTTGAATTAATAAACATCAGTCTATGGCTTTCAAAGTGGAATTCTCCTATTTTTTATTGAATAGAGTTATTAGTATAAGGGTGATTTTTTTCATCTAACATCACTGTTAGGGAGCAAATTGAATGTATAAGATGCATCCATTAAAAAGGTTTCTATGGTAACTAACCACTAGCATGATGTTTGGTTTCTAGAGAACAAATACTGAATGTACTGAATGCCCGTATGCACACACATTTAGACATACTCTGCTGAAGAACCCCCCTTACACATACACACACACACACATACACACACACACACGCAAATTTAGACTTACTCTGCACACGCCTCCCCTTACACACACACACACACACATACACACACACACACGCAAATTTAGACTTACTCTGCTGAAGAACCCCCCTTACACATACACACACACACACATACACACACACACACGCAAATTTAGACATGTCAGAAAACATGACTCTGCTGAAGAATCTTTTGACTTTGCCTCTGTGCACTTATACATAGACTGTCATATTATGAACAGTGCCCAGGACATGGACGCGTGCACGTGTGTGTGTGTGTGTGTGTGTGTTGGCAGCTATAACGAGCAGTCTCCCAGCTTTCAATAGTCTGGGTCCTCCAGCTCTCTTTAGAGTGCTATGGGAGGACTCAACTCCACTCAGCCCCAAGGCTTTGAACACATGCAAAAGACAGATATTATTATGATAAACAAATAAATTAAAATAAGCAGTCGATATATATACATTTGTTTACAAAGATAAAGTCTTTCTGTCTACTATATTTAATCAGTAGTGATATAAAATCTGACTAGAATTTGCTTAAAAGTTGTCCTAATGTAATTTGCTTTCCCAGAGTGCAAACAATGTTCAGTACTAGAAACAACATCCTGGCAATATTTCCTGCCCCACCTCTCTGCTTGCTGTTCCCTGGAGCAGGAGTCAAGATGGGTGTACTTACCGTCTCTCATCAGAACCTAAACACGTCTATGCACCACAAGCACGTTGGAGTGTCCTGCGACATTGCCATGGTAACTCTTCAACCATTCATGCGTTGACATTCTAGAACTTCAGCAGAGCAACAAACAAACAAACAAATAACAACAAATGCAAAACAAGCACCACAAAGACAGAAAACATGAAGCACCAAGGAAGCGAGACAAATGTATAACTTTGTGTGGTAGCACAAAAATGAAAATCTTATGCTTCTAAAACTCTACACTGATGCTTGTGTTGTAGTAATACTTGTAGTTTTAGTATCCAAGTGTTTGGATGACTTGTTTTTTCAAGTTCAGAGAAATGGCCTTAGAAACACAGGCTGCTGGTGTCATCACAGAGGAATGAGATAACTGGGCGTGAGTCTCATTTGGGTTGGAATTGTGCTTGTGTTCTGGGGGCCAAAGCATGAGGCATTGCTCCTGTCAGAATCTGACCCCTCAGGGCAGGAACTGCCTCTTCATGTTCTCGCGGTGCGAGAATGGAAGTTATCCTTGTCCTGAGCTCATGCAGGTCCCCGAGCACACATGAGCGTGCCAGCCTCGGACGCTGGTACTCTGGCGCTGCAGTGGGTAATCATCGACAGAGAAATGTATCTGTGCCCCTTGGAGGGGGCACCACTAACTGGATTAGCGGTGCGGTTCAACATGCGTGGCCTGTGTGTAAAGCCTGTCGTCTGTCTGCATTTCTTCTCTCCTTACTGGCCCTTGAGGACAGCCAAACATGTGCAGAATCAAACCTACAGATGTTTCGAGTGAAAACATAGAGTTTACTCATCACTAGATCCCTACACTGCAGGAACAGAAGGAAGAGGAAGAAGATGAGCTGAGACGTCTAACGTGACCCCTAGTCAGACGAGTCGAGACGTCTTTCGTGACCCCTAGTGAGACAAGTTGAGATGTCTAACGTAAACCCTAGTGAGGTCAGAACGAGAGCATTCATGTCATGCCGCATGCACTCGTTACTGTGGCCTAAAGCTCCGTGTCTCACTTTGCTCTCCCCCTCCCCCACCTCCCTCTCTCTCTCTCCCCAACCTCTCTTTCTCTCTCTCTTTTATAGTTAATGATAATATTCTATTCGACCACCTTTATATCACTGAGATACTATATAGAAACAGAGGTTTTCATTAACAGATAACAGCCTTTTATCAGTGACATTAAACAAGGATGAAGGGGCTTGCCAGTGAAGACAGTGAAGACAGGGTGTGTGTGTGTGTTTGTGTGTGTGTGTTTCCTCAGCGTGGTCCTCTCTTGCACCCCGACAGACATCAGTAAACAAGCAGCACACCTTGTCACGCTCTCGCATCCCCAGATCAACGCTAATCAGCATCATCCTCTCCGCCGTCATCATTACAATTATTAGCCTTGTCACCGCTGCCACCATAACAAACCCAATTTCCCACCTTCTCCCTCCTGCCTTGGGCTCATCACCATATTCATAATATTCACGAGGCGGGAGGAGTATTCTAATGAGGTCGGCAGCAGGCGAGGGTTAGTGGTGAGAGGCGCAGGCTGACAGCCCCGCCACTTCATCCACGTCCTGTCCGCGTCTCAGGTGCGCGTCCTTCATTTAGCTCCGATTAGCGTGACGCCCGCCTCGCGCATGTCACTTCCTCTCCCCTTCACAATTTGGGTGTCTGCCGCAGCTCTCGGGGCCCAGGGGCCCTGATTGGCGGGTCAGGCAGGGGCCCGCCCGCTCCTCCTCTGCCTCAGCCTGACTCATTTGTACGCCGGCAGTTGTCACGCGTCGGTATCAGTGTGCGGAGAGCGGACGGCAGGGCCTACAAGCATGCAGCAATGCCGTGTGCGGCTGTCTGAACTGACGCATGCTATGTCCAATTAGAGTGCCAGTGGCTCTGATCACTACGGTAACTAGTCACACACTAGTCTGGCTAGCGCACGCACATCAGGTACTATTTTTTGCATGTCAGGGGGGTCAGTAGCCCCCTCCAGACCTGCTGTCAGCTAATGTACTTACATTATAATTTTGGACATACATGCAAATGTTGGAGTGAACATGGTTAGATATGAGCAGATTTGAACCCTCATGTTGACAGTACCTGCTCACACAGTACTGCCTGTCATGAATGAGAACTGGTGCCAGATAATACACACACACACACACACACACACACACAGACACAGAGGCCCTGTCGAGCGTATGCTTGTTATGGAACTCTCCTCCTCTGAAAGGTACACAGCTGTTCTGTTTCCACAAGACAAAATAGTGAGATGAGTCTAGGACAAGGTACCTGTTACTTACACACACACACACACACACACAAACATGCACACACAAATTTTGTGAAATCCGGAGACAAGACAGACAAGACCAAATCATGAACTCAGATGTCTAAAACAGTTAAAACACATCCAAATAGGAACAGGGCCATTTTCCTTATTAATTTTTAAAGTAACAACATCTGTAATCCTTGACAAAAACAGCTTATTTTTATTTACTGTTTATGAACACCCCAAATAATAATAATAATAATAAGAGAAAACACCCATCTCTACAGCTACTTCCTGTTGTCAACATGTTTCCACTCAGGGCTTGGAGGAAGCCTGCCCATCCCTGCAGGAGCAGGCCTGGCCTGGCCATCTCACCACACGTGCTTCTCATTCTGCTCCTTCCCGTGCCAGTTGAGGAGTTGAGGAGTTCAGACAGGCAGCTATTTCTAATGCTGCACTGGAGGGGACACGTTCTGTGCTCTTTGCGAATTTTCCCGACACACCGCCAGCCATCTGAATCTGAGTGCGGTCGAGCCTGCTCGCAAAACTGCGGCTTGAACTCGCTGAGATTCATCTCGGCGTTGGGGAGTCACCATTTATTGTCCTACAACTGTTGTTATTTCAAAGCCTGCATTCCTGTGGTTGGGACTCTCCTCATTGCTGCTGGCAACGGGTGTGTGTACCCATGTGATGTGTCGGTCGGCCACCCCGACTTCCCCCAAAACCCCGAAAACAAAAGAGGTGTTGAAGTTCTGCAGTGGGTCTGTTCTGTGTATCAGCCTGGCGGGCCCAAACGGAGTCATCACGGCCACGTTCGTCCCAGGGTGATGATGTCACCACAGGGTCAAACTCGGACAGAAAAGAGGTAATGGCGGCTGCCCAGGGGCTTGTGGGGGAATAAACGTCTTCCCAGCAGTGTCCTGTGTGAGTCACATATGCTCACCATGTGGGAACACACACATACACACCCTGGACAATGTAAAACCATTTGCCTACTTATGATTCATTAAACCACAACACAACAAATGTCAGCTTATTTTCAGTAAGTGGGGACTGAACCCAGCAAGGATGCTTCTTATTTTAACGACAAATGATTCCAGACTGCTTTTCAGCAAAACGAGGAATATAAGCAAAGAGAGACAGTAATACACACTCACACACACACACACACACACACACACACACACACACTGATGTGCACATACACATGCACATACACACGCACACAGATACACACACACACACACACACACACACACACAGGGATGTACACATACACGCACACAGACACACACACACACAGCACTCTGAAGAAGCAGCTTGGTATCAAAATCTTCCATGCAAGCTGCATGCTAATGCATTATTTGAAGGGAAAAGTTTATTTTGCTGTGCAGTGACAAAGAAGCTTTGGATGTCAAATGGCAGAGACGTTAACAGCTGGAACACACTGCAGAGACGCCATATAGCCGGGCTTCCTCTTCCCAAAGCTCCTTATGTTAATCAAACTTTTATATATTTATCCTTGTTTTTGACTTTGAAACAGTAGATTTTGGTGTGTGTGTGTGTGTGTTTCTCTGGCCTCCTATCAAAGAGAAGCAGAGAGAGTGTGGCGATCCGGCTCTGCCTCACTCAGACATGTGTTGTGCAGGGATAACATGGTGTGTGTGTGTGTTTTTTTTTTTTTGCAGAGCCCACTGTTTTCAACACCCCCCCATTCAGTCAAAGGAGGAGAAATGGAATAATAAAACCAGAGAGAGAGAGGGAAGCACAGGTGGCGCTTTGGCGTTTTAGTCAGAGGAACAGATTTGGTGGGTGCTGTGATTCTCCTACTGTCTCCAGCCCCTGCGTTTCATTCCTGACACAGTGCATAAACTTAAAACTCATGTTTTAAAGATTCTTTTAAGTGGAATCAAAGTCTAAATATTTCAATATGATGTTGATTTATAATTCAGGAGATTCGCAGGTGTTTTACACATTAGCAAGAGAGATTTGTGTGGCTCACATATTTCTCTGACTACCTCACACACACACACACACACACACACACACACACACACACACACACACACACACACACACACACACACACAGCCATGCACTGGTACACATCAGCTGCCAATATTACATGGATTAGCATGGTATATGAAATATTTAGTGGATTTCTCCCCCATTCTAAAACCTAATAAATCAAATGGCTGCCAAATGTCATTATGAAGATGATATCTGACTCAAGGAGAAAGACGGCTTTTCATATTCAAATAGGTGCGAGAAGAAATGGAGGAGTGGAAAGGTTACTTGGTTTAGTTGACAACCTCGACTGCCTTAAAAGAAAAGGAGAGAGAGACAGAGAGAAAGAGAGAGAGAGAGAGTGAGAGAGAGAGAGAGAGAGAGAGGGAAACACAGAGAGAGACAGAGAGAGAAAGAAACAGAGATACAGAGATAGATAGATAGAGAGAGAGAGAGACAGAGGGAGGGATGCATAGAGAGAGATGGGAGTGGTGTTGAGAGAGGGGACATAGAAGACACGGCAGTGGGGAGACGGACTGTGGAGCAGGGAAGGAGGGAATATAAGAGGGGAGTAGAGAGGGTGTATTGTCTGATATGCCACTGCTCACCCAACCCATCCTCCATGATACTTTGTCATCATGTCGGAGGTTGTCAGAGGCCACCCTCTCATTCTCAGTGTGTGGCTATCAGCGTGCGCGGTGATAAGGCACGCCCACGGACGGACGGCTGACATCCCACCCGCGTGTGCTTTGAGGGTTTTGTCCTCTGTCGTCCCTGTTGTGACACCAGATGACAAGGAGAAGAGAGGTACTTAATGTAGCCTGAATGGAGGCTGACTGACACCCCCCACCATACTCTCAGTACGCTGCCTGTCATGCAGAGAGATTGCATATGCAAAATGGAAACAGTGCTCAGAAGCTCATTGGTCAACTCAGAACAATGTGTAAGTTGGATTTGTGAATGGGAATGTAGCCACCAATGGAAAAAAACCCTTTTTAAGCCTATTATAATATTCTACTACATATAATTGTGCTTCCATTGATTATATGATTTCTCAGATTCTCCACTCTGTATTACAGTAAATTACACAAAGTGCATTGTTTAAAGTTAGCCTTCAGTGACAAAATGCAAAATATATATTCCAAATTCAGCAGTGGTTATTACCACAGTAATGAAGAAAACAAATGTTTATTTGCAACAAGAGTTTTCAGAATTACCCTCTTTGGTTTGGTTTAATAGTAGATCGGCCTCTCTGAGGTCATAAGGTGAAGATACCATCACATGCAGGTGTGAAAGACCTAAGTGGAAAATGGTATCTGGAGGTTCAGAGTTCAGAGGGCTTTGGGGATGTCCCTGCTCCAATGCCCTTACTGAACATATGAATTAACTGGTGAGTTCACTCAGGAATTTCTGGGCAGGGGATCTACTAACCTGCTGGACTCCAGGACGGCCCTAGACAGGAGCCTTTTCAATCAATTGAGTGATTAATTGCTTAAATGATTCAATCACTCAATAAAGCTATATTTTTCCCTGAGGGGTAATTTCACCACACACACACACACACACACACACACACTCACACACATCTCTGAACATCTCTGCCAAAATGTAGCCAGGTACCCATGTTTAGCATTCCTTAGCATCTGTTGATCATAAAGAGAATGAGTCACCATGTCCAGTTATTGTGTAGCATGTGCCTGCTACCTGCCTCCTCTGGCCATATGGACATGTCACGGTTAAACGTCTGAACAAATCAGCATTTACTGCAAGCTTGCATGTCTTGTAAAAGAAGCTGTAATCCTCAACATTAAGATGTTGAAATAACGGAGGGACGCATTTCAAAAGAGACTCAAAGAGTTACTATTTCAGAATCACTGCTTAATTTTCATATTGCTTTTTAACAGTGGTAAAAGGTTCTAAAGATGGTCTGCTAAAAACCAGACATGTGATGCTGTGTAGAGGCTGTTAATATATCACCAACAAAACACTAAAAACTGTGAAATGCAGATGCAAGACATAAAATAACAAGTCTGAGACATAAAATTAATAATTCCAAGATGGACAATTTTAATTTTTTCTTTAATTGGCAGGGTTCTTTAATTGGCAGGGTTCTTTAATTGGCAGGGTTCTTTAATTGGCAGGGTTCTTTAATTGGCAGGGTTGCGTGCCCTGGTATGCGATGGCAGGTCCTGGCAGGATGGCACAGAGCAATTACAGACATGCTACATTTCTCTTTGATGTGGCAGGAAGTCAGATAGATCAAGGCAAACCGTTAGCGATCACACACACACACGCACACACACACTAATGATGTGATTTAGCTCTGACGCTAAACTTTATGTAGCATCTTTAAAAAATGCCAACACTAATTGCAGTGTGTTGAGTGGGCGTGGGTGGAGGGGGGGGCACTGGGGATGGACATGTGTTTCACTCCAGCAAAGAGGCGCTTATAAATGTTGTAAATGAAAATGAGACAAAGTGACTTATCAGAGATTAATTATGCAGGTCGTGCTATAAGAGCAAGGTTAGGAGGTGTGTGTGGGGGGTGGGGGGGTCTTCTGCTTTGTCAGGAAACCTGTTGGGTATCTTTATAATAATTAGGCATTACGAGAGGTGGTAGTAAAGGAGAAATTGAGATATGGGAAGAGAGAAAAAGAGAGAGAGAGAGAGTGAGAGAGTGAAAAGGGGGCTAGAAAAGATGACTTGATATTATCAGACTATAATTAAGTTGTCATTTCAATTATGGAAGCTCAAATTAGAATTGTCCTGGGTTACAGCACTGGGCCGTGTCTGCTTGGTTAATTAGTTTGGTGAGTACTCGTAACAGTGCGCACACACACACTGAAGGCATATCTGATTGCATGTGTGTGTTCTATAGTTAGAATAAAGTCACACAGATATATTTACTTTGTTGAGCCTCCCAGAGGATCACTCGCTGTAGTGAAACCACTAAGGTTTGTAAGGCTTCAGATGGATATGTTTCAGCTGGTCTTTGAATTTGCTGCAAGTGTCATTCAGTTTTAAAATCCAGCTGCTTCTTCTGCTCCTCTTGAAGAAGTTTGAGCTTTAGCAACTAAACATTTGGTCTAGAATGGTTTTAGATCTGTGTGGTTCCATCAGACCTTGGTTCTAGAATGGTTTTAGATCTGTGTGGTTCCATCAGACCTTGGCTCTAGAATGGTTTTAGATCTGTGTGGTTCCATTAGGTCTCAGATCTAGAGATGCTTATCATCCACCTCACATCCTTGTTCCTCAATAAAGACACTACAATATGGTAGTGGTCTTTAGGGCTTAGAGTGAGGGTTTGGGGGGAGAGTTTAGTGTTTCCAGGAGATAGTGAGGGTTCAGTGGGGTGAGGGTGGAGAGAAAACATATTCTTTTATTAAGCCCAGTCTTGGCCAGTGAGAAATATTTAATGGATGATAACAATTAATAGGAATATTACAGTAAGTCTGACTATGGCTACGTCTGCCCCACAATGATCAGCATAGCAGGAAAATTCACAGAGCTGAACTTCACTGGAGGAGGGTTATAAGCACTAGTCTATGTTCTAAGATTAAACATCTAAGCAACATATGCAAACATTTCAAAGACTGACATTCCATGCAAGGCTTCACAAACACAGTTCTCCACATAGACTTCACTGTTTCTCACCATGATCAATGAATGCGCATATTTTCTCAAGATCTCTAAAACTGGTACACATGGTACATCCCACTCTGTAAGAACAAGTCTTGTTCAGCTGGTCTCTTCATTGCTTTAACAACTTTGCTCATCAAATTTGCTGGCTCCATAGATCAAGTTCTTTCTCAAAGACACAAAGTGTGCTGTCTCTCTCTCTCTCTCTCACACACACACACACACACACAGCACAGTCTTTCTGTTCCATTTCTTTTTTTAAATCTTCATTGTGCACAGTTTGTCTCTGCATAGTAATTTGTGGTCAACACTTTGACCTTTATGCATGTACAGTATGTCAGAAAACAGACCAGAGCGAAAATAAGTCTGCAAAGAACTCTATAGGGGAAGCCTGATAAAAGACAAACATTAAGAAGCTTTCACAATATTCTGGTCAATTTTATACATCATATTCAATGACCTAACTAAATAGTACTCAATAAACCTTCATAATGGTTAGAACTAATGGTTTTTTGTACCAAAAACAAAACATAGAGACGGTGTAGTAGTGAACAGAGAGATGGTAAAATAGTGAACAGAGACATAGTGTAGTGAACAGAGAGATGGTGTAGTGAACAGAGAGATGCTGTATTGAACAGAGAGATGGTGTAGTAGAAAACAGAGAGATGGTATATTGAACAGAGAGATGGTGTAGTGAACAGAGAGATGATGTAGTAGTGAACAGAGAGATGGTGTAGTGAACAGAGAGATGCTGTATTGAACAGAGAGATGGTGTAGTAGAAAACAGAGAGATGGTATATTGAACAGAGAGATGGTGTAGTGAACAGAGAGATGATGTAGTAGTGAACAGAGAGATGGTGTAGTAGTGAACAGAAAGATGATGTAGTAGTGAACAGAGAGATGGTGTAGTGAACAGAGAGATGATGTAGTAGTGAACAGAGAGATGGTGTAGTAGTGAACAGAAAGATGGTGTAGTAGTGAACAGAGAGATGGTGTAGTAGTGAATAGAGATGTCGAGCAAGATTCACAAACGAATAATAAAAACTGAGATGTATTTATTAAGTCTGTGGGTGTGAATAGGTCAGATGTTGGTAATCAGTCATCAAGATGTTCTTATGAGTCACTGCTGCTTGTGGCCATGCCTGATAATGACTCATTCGTGGTGTTTGCCATCTGGTTCCCAAGGCATCACACTTGTGGTCATTCAACTGACTCCATGTTTTTTTCTTTCTGCAAGTTACTAAACACGTTCTGTCCTGAGACGAGCGTCTCGAAGCCCAGCGAATGTAGCACACAGTCACTTCAGGCTAACGGCATCTACTCCGGCCATTCTCAGCTATCACAACTGACATTTCTTGTCCTAACCACAGCCTGCCTGCACTCACGGAAGGAAATCAGAAAAGATTTATTCTCTAACAGCCAGAATCTGTGAATGTTCAAAACTGCGCACCTTATTAACAAGCTGAACTCAGGATCCTGATCCACGGACATCGCTGTCTGCCATTAGTAAGTACTGTTCAGCTCGTCCTCTCCAATAGACTGACTGACACGTCCAAGAATAGTTACAGTTTCAGACCTGAGGTTTGTGGGGCACAGTTTACTATCTAATGATTGGCTGTTAACACAGACATAGCGAAAGAAAAACATACATACATATATTACCTGTACCCCCGCCCCATCCCCCCCAACACACCCCCTTTGGGTCAATGAACATTGATGTTGGCTGGCTTCAGTCATTGGATTCCTTTCTGCTTCCCCTTTGTGTTCTTAATCTATTTCTTTCTGGCCATTATATCTGCTATTGGAGACTGAAAAGAGCTGGCGGAGCCACTGGTGCTCGTTCCTGTATGTGAGCAGAATCGCTTCCTGTCAGCGCTGACAGAAACGCCAGCACTTACAACACGATGTCAGAGTGATTGAGAACCAAGAGTCGAGTTTTCTTGGCTCATATTATACGTTCAGACTAATTCAGAGCTGTATTGGTTTTCAGAATCACTTGTGATTGGGTTTCAAGAGAAACAGGGCATATTGCTGTCTTCTGATATATGGGATGTGCTTAAAATCAGGGAGAAACAGTTTGGTATGGAGAGGTTTGCAGGAGCAGTATGGCATGGAGAGGCTTTTGATGCATGGTTTGCAGGAACAGTTTCTGTACATGAGACTCTGGACAAAATGTACACAAATGGAGAAGTGACATTTTTTTATTAGTTCAAAATACTGATAATATTATAGATGACTTTGCTATTAATGTGTGATTATTTATATACAGAATTTATCCAAATATCCCAGGAACCTTACAATGTATCAAATGCATTAATGGATGAACTTCTTGATATTATGTCCATGTGTGGCATGTCCCTACCTGGGCCTCAGGACAGCCGTGAAACAAGCACAGACACACTCCGCATAAACTCTGCAAGCAGGAGCATCATCGTGTTTTGAGCCAATACTGATGATGTTTCATCTACCAGATGACTGTGTATGTGTGTGCGACAGGCAGAAGTTTTCACGCTACATCTGCCCCTCTACTGCATTAGATGAGTATGAATATGCGAGTATGAATGTGTAAGTATGGATGTGTACTCTGACGGAGTGTGTTCATAGCTGTGCTAGGAAACAGGACTGTCCTTCTTGCCTCTCCATCAAGCCCACCATGGTTGGTGGAGTCTCTAGAGGCCTCCAGATCGCCACGGCAACACGTTGTTAAGCACTGGAGCAATAAACGCAAAGAGCTGCAAACAACAGTGGAAGAAATGGCTGTAGCCGTGGAAACAGACCAACACACAGGCCAAGTGTGTTAGGTAATAGACTGGCAGGGCATTGCCTGTCCAACAGCAGTCATTGTGTGTGTGTGTGTGTTTGTGTATCCCCAGGCCATCAAGTACTCACATTCACTCTTTCACTTGTCAGCCATGTCAGCCTGATCATCCACATCTCACACACTAAACTCCAGGGAGGTCGACGACTCATGATTTGTGACTGCCGTTTTTCGAAGACATCCTGGCGAACGGGATTGATCACTGAACAAACAACTCAGCTTTTCTCTTATCAAACGCCTCGGATCTCCAGCGTTGCGTCTGTCTCCTGTACCTCCTTTAAATGAAACCCACATGGGTTGGAGATCAGCCGTGGCTGAGCTGTGGTCTGGCACGCGGGATCCACGGCCAGGAAATAGCGTAGTCAGAGAGGCGTTTAAACACTCTCCTGAGTTGCTGGCTGTTTCGGGGCGGAAAAAAAGCAGCAGAAATTGCTATCAGATCAAATGCAAGGGTATCTTGAACAAGGCTGCCTCAACAGCAATAAAGTGCAGATTTACACTTCAGCACTTAAACTCATTCCACTCTCCCATAATGTGTGTCATCCTTTACTGTAAGAATATAATAAATAATAATAAAAGAATAGCCATAAAGTTGTCACAGCTCACAAACAGGCTGGACCTGTTTGCTATGATTGGTGAATGTGTGGGAAATGAAAAGTGACACTGATATAATGAACAAAAATTTTCATTCTTTGGTCTGACAAGATATATAACTGGTCTGGTGGTCATGCAAATTGAATTTTATGCAATGGTTTTCATTGGAGATCTGGGCTAGCAGAGTATGCTATCAACAATGCTTACAAACAAAAAAATATGTGGTGAGCTTTTCTTTACTGAGATCTTGTAAATGCTGATAAGTGAGGAACTGAGCACTCTAAGTACTGGAGTATTCCTGACAGAACCCATGACCTTTAACAGAGCCCATGTCATGTTATATAACATTCAGATTCAGTTTGCATCTCGTAGCCAGTAAACACTGGCACTGCGTAGTCAGCAATATCATGCTTGCTAAAGTGGTACTTCAAATGACTGGTTAAAATAAACAAATATATATTTGAAACTGAGAAGCATAAAGCAATAAGCCTGTGGTCAGACAGTGTCTTTGGCCAGAGGTGATGGTGAGTTCACCAAGGTCCTGTACCCAGTCACCTCTTTCCTAGAACTTTCCATGTATAAACACACTCTTGACTCCATGGTACAGAAGGTCCAGACCATTGAGTACAGTGCAAGAATTTCTATAGTGGCTAATCATATAATTAGGCCATAAGAAATAATAAAAGGCAGAACAAAACATGTTCTGCCAAACTCTGACAAAATGGCTATAATTGTTCCTCTGGACATGTTCAGTAAACATGCAGCTCATGAACCATGGAGCTCATAGGATCATTTCCTATTTTGCAGACAAGCTTTATTGGTTCAAATCAAACATGGGTTTTTATTTAAAAAAATAGGTGTGGCCCATAGACATCACATAAAATGATAATTTGTTTTCCTTGTGTGTGTAGATATGCACACTCGTCAGTAAATTCACATTAAACATTAATTAAAGAAATAGTGCAAATGCTGTTTTGCAGTCAGAGACTGTAATAAATCCTGTTTGACCTTCGGCAAACTAAGCTTAATTTCCCATAAATGCAGGTTTGGACTGGTGGTCAAAATGTTGCAGGTTGGCTGGGGAACAGGCTTGAGTCGCCACAGCGATGTGGTTCTGACAGGGTGGCGAAACCTGTTCAGTGGGCGGGGTTTGTGAGTCCAGGAAGGGTACCAGGAGGGCAGCACAATCATTAAAGCACCCATAAAACGACTCCGGGGTAGACTGGGAGAGCCTGGGTGATAACCCTGCGCTAATTCAAACAAAAATCTAGGTGGGAAAAGTTACATCTAAATACTGCACCTTTTATTTCGCTCTCTTACTGCTGTTGGCATCTCATCAGTATGGAAGTAGTTCCCAAAGAGCTTTCTGAAGGATCATACTGAGGGATTATTTCTGCTGCCGTGGGTTTTCCAGCGACACGTCCACACGTGTGGCTATTATCTGCGTCTGCACCGCTGCCACGCTGCTGATTCGTGCCCTTTCCGCCTGCACATATGGCCTCATCCCAAGGAGGCTGGGCCATGCCGTGAGCCGTGGGCGGGTCGGAGAGCCGTCCCACCCGAGCGGGACGGATCAAAGAGCTTGGCAACGGGAAACCACGATCCGGAGAGCTGCACCTGCCAGATCCCCAGTGGGACCTTAACTCCGCCCTCCCAGACACCTAATCCACACACTCACCCCACTGCTCGTGTGTCGGAGGTTTCCAGGGGGCTGTGGGGGGAGGAGTGGCAGTGGGCAGGGCGTGCGGTGCCATGGCTCCACATTTGTTTTGCTTTTTGGGGGGTTGTAAACCTCAGGTTTTTCTATATATGTTTGTGTGTGTGTGTGTGACAGTGCCACTCGGCCTTAATTGCGGAAGGGTCTCACTTATTAAGCAGCTGCTTTCTCTGGCAGCACACACAGCTCTTCATAGACCAGAACCGCTCAGAGGACCAAAACCTTCCACTCCGCCCCTCCACCAGGCATGTGGGGTTCTGGGCCATGTTGATAGCAGGGCACAAACATGGTTCTTAAATGTCGACATGTAATCAGGAACTTCTGTGGCCTGCATGTGATCACCAGCGTGAGTCTCCTCTGGCAACAGCACGGAAACAGACACAGAAACAAAATATACTGGCCAGGTTTAAATAAGATGAAGAATAGGGAAGGTGTGTAAATACAACGCTTCAGTGAGAAATAATCTGAATAATAATCTGAAGGAATAATCTGGGCATGTTTAGTCGGGCAAAAGATATCGTACATAGGGGTGCATTAAGAGATTTTGCAACTCAGTGTGTGTGTGTGTGTTTGTGTGTGGCACTTTGTCTTCAACAAGCAGTATTGACTGCAGAAATGACCTCAGTGTTTATAGTCTGTATTGATTCAGGTAAATGTCAGAAGGGTCCAGATAATGCACCATGGTGGTTCTGTTTCCACACGACACTGGTCCTATCTGTCCTCTGAGCACTGCTCACGGTACTGCCACAGAACTCTCTGTCCTCTCACTGTGATATGGAGAGAGTACACGCACACACAAATACACATACACAGACACACAGACACATACACAGTACACACTGAAGAAAGATAAATGATGTCCAGTGAAAACATTCTAAAACACTTTGTTGTCAATGAGATGAGAAACTGCAAACACATAAAGATGGATGTCCTGACGTATTGCATGTCATTTTTCACGTGTTTTAATTCTGCATATTATCAGGAGACAATGACGGTAGCAAATGAATCAAGATTTGCACTGCAGCTAAGGGTTTGTGTCATGAGGCAGATATACATTAACAATGAGCTTTAGTGTAGCAGCTTTTGTGCAATGAGTTATTTATGTCAGCTGGCAGGGAATGAAAGTGAGTGCATGCAGAGATAGAGAGAGAGAGAGAGAGGGAGAGAGAGAGAGGGAGAGAGAGACTAAAAGGTACACACAGAGAGAGACACACACAGAGAGGGGCATACAGAGAGAGAGAGAGAGAGAGAGACTAAAGGGTGAGGCAGAGAGAGACACACAGAGAGGGGCAGACAGAGTGAGTGAAAGAGAGAGAGAGACTGGGCTACACTTTAACAGTGCAGATGTTTACATCAAATATGAGTCACTTTACGAGCTTTACGATGTAAAAGCACATCAGTCAGAAAGGGTCAGCCTGCCAGGAACGACAGGCAGAGCTGCTTTACATATGCAGTAAAGACCTAGAGGGCAGGTTTAGACTGTGGTCTCTGGTCACATCAGGCCTGAAATATAGCCATGCAATACCAATGCCTTCACATGAAGTTTGTCTGTTGAAATGATTCTCATTTTACAACATTGACAACAAAATGCATAATGAATGGGGCCATATAGTGACTCAAAGCTAGGACTGAAAGCTGGGTCTTTTATGTGACCTGACTGGTACATAGTTAACCTAAAAATTACAGGCAGCAATCTTCTCTTGTCCATTTTATAGTTTCTCAACTTTCAAAAGACAGAATGATACGCATGTGTTATTGCACACTGTAAAACCACAAAGTAAACCAAAGTACACCAAAGCAAGTGATTTATTTAGCTTTTTGAAATGTCCATAACACAAAAGCAGTAATGCATCTAAAGCTCCGCCCAGCATCACAGCTATTGGACAACTCTTGTGGACACACCATGGTAATCTAGGGGAGGGTAACTGGTGCCTCCAAAGGTATTTGAGTTTACCATGGACATGAATGTACGAAGTTTTCACAGTAACGTCTGTAAGCACAAAGGTTCAAGACTGTAGAATCTCACTGACAAATCATTGTCATTGTCAGGTGTCAGGTCACGAGAGGCAAGATATTGGTACCATTTTATTTCAATTTTTGTACATTACATGGCAGACGTTCTTTGTCTTTTGAGGACAAAGACTAATTTCTCCATTGCAGCTACTCCACTGTAAATAAATTCTGGAGAAAATATTCTGCCCAGATAAGAGCTCACTGGGTACAATGCTTAACTACACAGGAGAGAGACATGCTTCTGCACTCCAGACAAGAGCAATTTCGTATTTTGAAATAAACAAATAAAAGTTGATTATATTACTTATGCTTACATAAAACATGATTTTCAGTTTTAGTTTAAGAGTTTTGTGAACCACAGGAATAAAACAAGCATGTGTGTGTTTGTCAAACCCTTTTTTTATGGTTTAAAATGCTGAGTTAATGGTTTATCTAAAGATTTAGGTTTCATATGAACACTTGGGCCTCATATGCAGGAGACGCTGAGACCACAGAATGCTTTCTCAAGCACTGTGGAATTTCTCTGTGGCTTATTACAATAATTCATACTCATACCCTAACCCCACACAACTTGCAAAAGCATTTGCTCTTTGGCAACTTTTCTAAACTAAGAAAGGGTGTGTTTTTCTTTTGGGGGGGGGGGGTATGGGAAACTACTAATGACAAACACTTGAAGATCCGCATTATGCGATGATGCTTACCATGTGACCTGCAGCTCCAGCGCCGGGGTGGATGGAGGGCATCCATGAGCTCATGGTCAAGTGAAACGCTGCAGTAATGGAGTCACGTGAAACTGGGCACATGTGTTTTCATAACAGCGCGGCCCACACCACCACTCTCACATTTACTCGTGTACTCAAACCCTGCTAACTCAGTTTGCGCATGCACTCAAACCCTGATAACTCCGTTTGCATGCACTCAAACCCTGATAACTCCGTTTGCATGTGTACTCTAATCCTGCTAACTCAGCTTGTATGTGTACTCTAACTCTGCTAACTCAGTTTGCATATGTACTCTAACTCTGCTAACTCAGTTTGCATGTGTACTCTAACCCTGCTAACTCAGTTTGCACATGTACTCTAACCCTGCTAACTCCGTTTGCATGTGTACTCTAATCTTGCTAACTCAGTTTGCACATGTACTCTAACCCTGCTAACTCAGTTTGCATGTGTACTCTAATCCTGATAACTCAGTTTGCATGTGTACTCTAATCCTGATAACTCAGTTTGTACATGTACTCTATTCCTTCTAACTCATTTTGCATGTGTACTCTAAACCGGCTAACTCAGTTTGCTTGTGTACTCTAACCCTGCTAACTCAGTTTGCACATGTACTCTAATCCTCCTTACTCAGTTTACATGTGTACTTTAACCCTGCCTACTCAGTTTGCATGTGTACTCTAACCCTGCTAACTCACTTTGCATGTGTACTCTAACCCTGCCTACTCAGTTTGCATGTGTACTCTATCCCTGCTAACTCACTTTGCATGTGTACTCTAATCCTGCTAACTCACTTTGCATGTGTACTCTAATCCTGCTAACTCAGTTTGCACATGTACTCTAATCCTGCTTACTCATCTTACATGTGTACTTTAACCCTGCTAACTGAGTTTGTACATGTACTTTAACCATGCTAACTCAGTTTGCACGTGTACTCTAATCCTGCTAACTCAGCTTACATGTGTACTTTAACCCTGCTAACTGAGTTTGCACATGTACTTTAACCATGCTAACTCAGTTTGCACGTGTACTCTAATCCTGCTAACTCAGTTTGCACATGTACTCTAATCCTGCTTACTCAGCTTACATGTGTACTTTAACCCTGCTAACTGAGTTTGCACATGTACTTTAATCCTGCTAACTCAGTTTGCACGGTTCTCCTGTCTTATCTCAACAAGGAGCGGCAGAGCTGTGGAGTGACAGGTTGTGTGTTACGCTGAGTGAATAATGTTATGAGTCTGGCGTTCACATATGGAGCTGTTTGGAGAAAAGTTGGTGTTAATCTTGAACAGTGCCGCTGTACCTCAGATCTCACCATTAACCATTTTAGCAAAATAAACAAGTAAAAAAGAAGTTTTACCAGGTATAAAAAGGACCAGGTATAAAAGGGAAGGTTCAGTAAAAAAATCAATTTCCTGTTATACAAATACAATAGCATCAGGCAAACTGAAGTGGAAAATGGAAAACACTTACAGGTCTCAAAACAACCTGTACAACCAATCAATTGTACTTGAAGTAAACAAAAAAATGCCATTTTGAAAGTTTTTACCGTTTAAGGCCAGCTTCATTCCCTACTGAAGTGATGTAGCATGAGTGTGGTTCTTCATGTAATACAATGTTAGTTATGTGGTGTGAGTGTGGTTCTTCATGTAATACAGTGTTATGATGTAGTGTGAGTGCGGTTCTTCATTTAATACAGTGTTAGTTGTGTAGTGTGAGTGTGGTTCTTCATTTAATACAGTGTTAGTTGTGTAGTGTGAGTGTGGTTCTTCATTTAATACAGTGTTAGTTGTGTAGTGTGAGTGTGGTTCTTCATGTAATACAGTGTTATGATGTTGTGTGTTGTAATACAGTGTTATGATGTAGTGTGAGTGTGGTTCTTCATATAATACAGTGTTAGCTATGATGTAGTGTGCTGTGGTTCTTCATGTAATACAGTGTTATGAAGTAGTGTGCGTGTGGTTCTTCATGTAATACAGTGTTATGATGTAGTGTGTTGTAATACAGTGTTATGATGTAGTGTGGTGTGGTTCTACATGTAATACAGTGTTAGTTCTGCATCTTAAACAGGGTTAGATCACACATATATACACTGACACGTACAAACACACACACACACACACACACACACACACACACACAGACAAACACATTCACCCTCACACTCACATACACACATTGAGGCAAAATATAAGTGTCACTGTCACATCAAAGCTCACCCATTCTGTCTAACACTACATCCTCACACACACACACACTCCCACACACAAATACACACACACAAACACACACGCACCCTCCCACACGCACACATGCATACACAGAGGTCTAATACCGGCATTTTATTGCAGAAGAAAAACCGCACAGACAAAAGCTACCCATGTGTTGGTTGTTAGCAGTCCGATCTTTTCTTCTCGCCATTGATGAGAGCAGCATGTTTGAAACACAGAGGCTATAATATGAGCAGGACGTTAGCGTTAAGGACTTCAAAGACACCGTGTTTCTGCTACGCCTGTTTTCTGTCTTTTTCTTTATGGCTTAGAGGGAGATATTTTTTCCCAGATCATTGTGGTATCCATTCCTAGGCAAAGCTGAATTCCAAGTGACATAAACTGGCATAGGAAAAGGGCTCTGAGGTCTTTGGATCAAAGTGATCTGATGTCGATGGGATCTTGGCTTTTATTTCCCATTGAATGTGATTACATGGACAATAACCTCTGATCCCAGATCAGGGATGGGTGAAGTTTGTTATAGACTTAAAGAGTCACAGCAGGGAAGCTGCTCGCTTGGAGGAGAGCATGGTTGGTAGTCTGGACCGGAAGACTTGCTGACTGAAACCACGGCAACAGAATGTTCTGCAGCGTTAAACAAGAGTGAACAGAGAACAACAGTGAGCCAAAAACAAGAGTGAACATACAAAAAAGTGAGAGAGAGAGAGAGAGACAGTGAGAGAGACAGAGAGAGAGAGAGACAGACAGAGGGAGAGAGAGACAGACAGAGACACAGAGAGAGAGAGACAGAGACCACAACTTTCTGCACTCTCTGCTTGTGGCTGGCTGACACCATGTTTGCTTCCTCTCTGCGTTGTGTGCTTTTATTATTTACTACAAAGCCATAACATCCACACGGCACACTGGCACAGCAGTAAACACCCAGCGTGTGCACACAGGGTACAAGGCCGGGTAGGTGGCATCAGCACAACGCCAGCCTCTGACAGGAAGTAACACTTTCTTTTTGTTTTTACTTAAGTTGTGTGTCTTTCTTACATGCACACACACACACTAATGACAATATTTGGAGGCAGCAACTGACCATTGCTATGCCTGATCGAGGTTTCCGTGGTAATAAAAAGTACCCCACATTCAAACGAGCTATGCTTTCATGTGTTCCTATGAGCTATTTCAGTCCAGCCAAGCCTTGCTTTGACAAGGCAAATAGTTTTATATGTTACAGAGAAACCTCCAGCTTACTGGCCTGCTGTGATCTCTCTCTCCCTCTCTCCCTCTCCTTCTCTCCCTGACACTCTCTCTCTCTCTCTCTCTCTCTCTCTCTCTCTCTATGTCTCTCTCTCTTTCTATACCCCTCTCTCTTTCTCATCCTTTCCCTTTTCCCCTCTCCCTTTCTCTCCCTCTCCCTCTCCTCCCCCAGTAAGCTTTATTGGCATGACCGTATTCATTTACAGCATTGCCAAAGCAGTATTACAGTAAAACAACATAAATGAACCACTGCAATAAATTTAAATTAATAACTCTTTGTTAATAATAATTAACATGAAAATAAGTGTAATTAGCATGAAATAATATTGGAAGTCAATCCCCCTCCCTCTTCCCCCCCCCTCTCTATCCTACGGCTGATTTACCTGCTCAGGTGTTTCTGTGTACTTATACATTCCAGGCAACTCGTTGCACATCTGAGTAGAAGATTAAAGGTTATGAGCAAGTAACACCTGCCTCCCCTGAGCCCTGCCCCCATGCACACACACTCACACACACCCTGCCCCCAGTTCCCACACACACACACACACACACACAGCACCACCACTGCCCCCCTCCCCGTCTGGCTGAACACATGGTGTGATGCACAGACACACACACACACACTTACTCAAGAGGACAAAACCACATTTGTGAATAGAAAATGAAAATAGTCAGGAGTTTCCCAAGTATGTATCTGTGTGTGTGTGTGTCTGTGTGTGTGTGTTTGCAAGGGATACTTTGATAGTCTCTAGGGTAAACCATTATCAGTATGATGATGCCATTGAATGTAAGAGTTCCCACTTTCAGAAACGAGACACGAGTTCTTTCTCATCGCTTTTCATCTCGTTCTCTCCTTCACTCCCTCTCCATGTTCACTCCCTCTCCATGTTCACTCCCTCTCCGTGTTCACTCCCTCTCATTGTTCACTCCCTCACAATGTTCACTCACCCTCCATGTTCACTCCCTCTCTGTGTTCACTCCATCTCAGTGTTCACTCCCTCTCTGTGTTCACTCCTCATGTCCATCTCTCTTTCTCTGTTCTGTCTCATGCTGAGTACAAAGGTCGCCCCGTGTGAGACTGGACCAGAGGCCCACATCTGGTGTGCACAGTCACAGCAGAGCAACTGCAAATTGGGCCTTCTTGAGTGTGTGCATGCATGCATGTATGTGTGTGTCTGTGTGTGTCCGCACTCTCGCGGATATGTGGTGTGTGTGTGTGTGTTTTCCTTCCACCGTCTGCCATCTAAAAGCACCTTCTTTTCCCCTTGCGTGAGCATAATTAGCGAGCTGCTCCTCATGCAACAATGCAGTAGCTGAGCCAAACGACAAACAGGCAACAGCCATAAATTAGGAACTTTAATGCCTTTCACTCTCATTATGTTTGACACTTATTTTGCACTGCAAACTGCAATCCTATTTACTTGCTTTACATTTCTCTCTCTCTCTCTCTCTCTCTTTCTCATCCCTCATTTAACAATAAGTTTCCAAGCAACAAAACAAATGTGGCACATGTGGAAAGGCTTTGCTCTTTGCGTTTGGGTTTTTGCTGCAAAACCCATTCAAACTAAGTGGACTAAATGATGCTGGTGGTTTATGACCATATAAAACACGCAGATGTCCCTGCAGAAAGGTGGTGTAATTCTCTCACACACACACACACACACACAAACACACACACACCCACACACATGTGCACAGATGCATCGCACCTTTGTTTGATTGTGACTTCACAATGTGTTTGTGGCTTTGATGATGATGTCATTTAGACCAGTTAGTTCCGAAGGAATGTTGAGGTGTATGAAATTGCGTGTCAGCTGATTCGGTCCCGTCAGCAGTGCTGACACGTTCGTTTCTCATTTCTCCTCCTCCTGTCTTTGTCTCCCTTTTCCTTCTCACAGTCCCCCCCTCTCTGTTTCTCCTCTAACTCTTTTTCTCAAGATTTCTGGTTTTATCTTGATCTCTCTTCCTATTTCTATCCGTCCTCCTCTCGTTCTCCTGCTCTCTCTCTCTGACTTTGTTTCTCTCTCTCTCTTCGTCTCTCCCCCTCCTGTGCTCCTTCTCACCCTCTCCTGTGCTCTCCTGAGACTTGGACGCAGTGTGGTCGGGGACGGAAGAGAGTGTGTTTGGCTATAGTGGCAGTAGCTCTCACTTGTTCCTGACATGTTTGTTTTGACACTCGCTTGTGTCACAGACGACAGACATGTCTTCCAGCTCGGCTTCAGCAACAAAATAGATTTGGTTTATATATAAATAGAATCCTCATTATTCTTGGAGCGATGTGGCACTCAGAATCATAAGAACACAACTCTAATTTAGACTCATTTCTGGCTTTTTCACCAGGCCTTTTTCTTGGAAGCAGTTATAATGCATATGAAAATCATTATGGAAAGATAGACTTAACAATATGATTTTAATACTAAGAAAACCTTTTCAGAATTTCTGTCTTATGAGTCCTTTCTGCAGATGTAGTGAAAACCTTTGAGAATATATATATATATATATATATATATATATATATATATATATATATATATATATATCTTAAGGATGTGGACAAAAAAGGTCTCACTCACTCACTCACTCACTCATTCACTCTTCTCTCATTCAAAACTCAACATCCCTCCTTCTCCTTATGTAAATCTTCCTGTCCCTCAGAGCTGTCATTACAAATTCAGTCTACATACACAGCTTCTTTTCATTGTGGTCAGGCCCTCTTGACTTTAGCCCTCTTGACTCTAGCCCTGATGGATTTGTGCTGGGAGCTGGAGAGGAGACCAGCCACAGCAGAGTGCAGCTCCGCCGCACTGAAGTGAAGCTCACTGATCACAGCTGCTGTTCCCGCTCGTCCCAGGATCATGTGGGCACTCTTCTCCTTACTGCAGACGGAGAGAGAGAGAGAGAGAGAGAGAGAGAGAGAGAGAGAGAGAGAGCAGGTCAAAAGTGGAAATGACAGACTTTACCCAAACCCTCCTTCTCTTTCACTGTCTCTCCATGCCTCTCATCTCAGGGAGGAGTGAATCTGAGCGAGTGTGTTGGTAAACATCTGAAAGAGCAGAAATAGGCACCTGTTCCTCAAGCCGACAGCTGTGCCCTGTCCTGCTGTGAAACTCCGCAATACGTCATCTGCACAGTCCTGTAGTCCCGTAGATGCTACAGTAGTAAAGAGCAGAGACAATGCGTATGGCCACATTTTCAGCAATGCCGTGTCTTTGTGTCCTGCCACAGGTTGGGTTCTTCTACTCCTGATGTCCAGGGATGGTCACAGGTATCCATAAAGGAAGTTTCTAGATATTCTATTATTTAATATGATTATTTAATTGATTATTTAATAATGTCTCACATAATGATCCACTTTTAGGTGGTTTTGGTGTAAAGAAGAGTTGTGTGTGTGAGTGTGTGTGTGTGTGTATGTGTGTATACTTGTGTGTGTGTGCGTATGTGTGTGCGTGTGTGTGTGCCCGTCTGATGTCACTTTGTGCAGCTCTGTGTCCCCAGGGTTTCAGCAGGCAGTAATCATTGCTGTAAAACATTAATATGGAGCAGATGAAGGGGGAGGGATTTCTGGCATCTGGGTTTTATGGATAATTTGAGGTTCTTTACACAGGATGAATGAGCCTAGAACCACAGGCCTTGCTGAGTAGGACCAGAGAACAGTACAGGACATAAACACACATGTGTATGCATGCACAAACACACACACACATGCGCATACACACACATGCGCACACGCATGCAAACACACACACACACACACACACACACACACATACACACACACACACACATACTGGTGTGACTCTGTTCTTTGGTCATGGTCTCTTTGCATTGCCAGATTAAAGTGTAGTAGTGTAGTGTAGTAATAAGCAGTGAACTAAGTTCTTATGGGACTGTTGCCCCACTCCAGCAGGCTTTGTGGGGTGAAGGGTTTCAGTACTGTCTTGTTTCCTTTGCTTTGTCTTCTCTGTGCAGCTGTGAATGCCAAGCTGTGGTCTGGACTCTCTTCAGCCACGCTGACACCTGTTCCTCTGCTGTCCATTAGATGGCTGACTTGTTCAACAAACCCTGAGTGTCTCCAACACAGAGACTGAGGTCAAGCCTGCAAACACGACACTCTACGAGACACCCGCCATCTGCTGAAGGCTTGAAACACACACACACACACACACACAAACACACACACACGAATACACACACACTAACACACACACATGTGAACACACGGACACATATACCCACACACGTACATACATGAACACACACACAACCACAGAGTAAGTTGGATTGGATTCCAGAACTGCCCACACTGTGGAAGGAGAGGGATGCCCTAATGCTAATCTGTGGTTTCGATGCCTGAGAGAGTGAGGAGTTATCTGCAAAAAGCTTAGGAGAACACACAAAGAGAACCTCACTGATCACACAAAGAGAACCTCACTGATCACACACAAAGAGAACCTCACTGATCACACACAAAGAGAACCTCACTGATCACACAAAGAGAACCTCACAGATCACACAAAGAGAACCTCACAGATCACACAAAGAAAACCTCACTGATCACACAAAGAGAACCTCACTGATCACACAAAGAGAACCTCACAGATCACACAATTCATTATGGAGTTCTCGGGCTGACTTGATGCAAGACTTCATTAGCCCTTTCCATCTGACTGCAGGACAGTATTGGTCGTTGAATCAATGCTCAGCACTTGGAGCTGTCGTTTAAGCCAGACGGACTTTCCCGGTTGATAATGAAGAAACGCTGGAAGCCCACGCCTCTTCATGTGGCGGTTATGAATAAGTAAACGTGGACACCAGCCTCCTCCGTTCGCCTCTCTTCTCTACTGCCCAGGCTTTTAACATGCAGATTGTGCCATGCATAAAACATCTCGTCTTCAGCAGACGTGATGAATGATTGAAGAAACACCATATGCAGAAAAACACCTCATCTAGAGGAAGAAATAGGTAGAGAGAGAGAGAGAGAAACAAATAACAGTTTTCTGCAGTCTCTAAGACCCAATTTCTGAAACTATGTCTCCTTTTGTTAAAATTTAACACACATCAGCCAAAGACACACATACAATACACAATACGCAAAACATCTCACAATTTTGGAAAAAGCAAACACTTCATACAAAACTCTTTCAACTCTTGCCAAAATTGCATTCAAAATTTGCATTCAAACTCTACATACAAATATCACATGAATGGCATTTCCTATATGACACCTACACACTGATGTGACAAATGGAAAGCTACTGTGTTACTGTGTGTTTTTTGAGTGTTCTGCTGTAAAGGTCTGTCCTAGTACTCACATATGCATGTATATTCACAAATATACAAGTTCTTTATGGATATTCAGCTCATACACCATAAAGCAAAACACAAAATGGGAATTGTTTATTTTTTTTGCATGAACAGTTCTGCAACACATGCTGTATATACTGTAATACATAGAAAACGAAAGCCAAACTTGTAGCTTTTAACTTCAACACACACACAATTAGGGTCCATCTTGTCTTGTATTTAGGTCATGCTTCAAGATCTCACAGACATCACAGCCGATGTCCTCTCTGGCCAGACAGTGGGATAAGTACCTTCTACCTACCTACCTACCTAAATACATATTCATAGCACGGTTGTTTCACACTGTCACTGGCCTAGTGCAGATAGGCTCACTGAATGGGTGTTGCTGAAGATGATGTTGTCAGTAATGATGTGCTGTTGTAGTTGTCATAAGAGTATGCTGTTGTTTGATCTGACCATGTTGGTGATGGTCTCTTTCTGTTCTGGGGTGGACAGTCTTCTTCTTCCCCCATCAAGGGGTAGTCTAGCAGTTCTGCAAAAACATGTTGTGAACATTTTACTGTATCGGTATGAAATCAAACTTTACTGTAAGTTACTGTAATTACTTATATGGTACTAGACTGCAGTGTACACAGGTATACACAGTTCAGTTCTGTGAGTTTGGTAGCATAGTATAGAGGATAGGCCTACTTATCTATTCCCATTTCAAAATGTTTAGGCTGGACCATCCAGATATTTCAACCCATTGTTGACCACATTTTTGGTCAACCAAGGTGGCTCTGATCTCATCCATTATGGTTGCTCAACCTCTAGCTCATTCTTGTCCTCTTCCTCATCATCTCTGTGCAGTATTGGACTCCATTGTTGTGCAAACCAAGATGTGCAACTTTTGTGATTACTTAAGATTTGTAAAAATTAGCTAGAAGTGATTTCATCTGTGGTGACTGGGTTTGGATATTGGTAGGAGGGTGTGGCAGTTGCATGGATGTGTTTTCCAAAAGAAACAAATGGTTTTCAGTTTCAATGGAGGCAGAGAATGAGTTTAAGGTTTAGTGCACCAGGTCAATAGCTACATGAGTTAGTGGTTTCCCAAATTGTGCTATAAGTACCAGTTTTTGGGTCTTAGCGACAGAAAAAAACTGTGATGAGGGAATCCAAGCCATTTCAACATTATGCCTGGGCCAGGGATTCAAATATGTGACTCATCCCGATTTGCTGTAGTAAACAAAAAAAACTGCTTTTTTATCTTTTTAAATTTTTTTTCAAACACTGCCAGCATGAGTGAGATGCATGTAGGGCCGCCCACAGTCCAAAAAGGATTAAATCAATTATGTTGATTCTGTATTTACTCCTTGCCCAGATGGAGTCATTTGTAATTAGCTTATTGCTTTTGATGTGATGTAATTCAATGAGAGCACTGGAAGGAGCAGAGAGAGAGAGAGAGAGAGAGAGAGAGGCGCCAGTACTACAGCGTTTTTGGTCATCCCATTGTTCCGGCCCAGTCGAAGGTGAAGAGGTGGGTTCTACCTGAGTGGAGCGGGACAGAGGGCAAGGAAGCAGGGAAAGAGGATCTGAGCCCCGGACAGCGCAGAGCTCCGTTCGGGGTAAGACCACCCAGAGCTCTGGCGACAGCCCTCCACCAACATTCATTACACCCCCAGAGTCTCTGTGCAGACCTCCAACAACCTCATATATGCACACACAATTACCCCTAAGAGTGTGTTCCCCCGTGCCTCTCTCTCTCTTCTCATCTCTCTCTCTCTGTCTCTCTCTCTCTCTTTCTCTGCACTGAGGCCTGGATGCCTGTATTGCCCTCTGACTGACTGATGTAGGTGGCCACAATCCCGAGGTGACCAGCAATGTGGATGGCGGCCATGGATTTCAGAGTGTGTCCTGTGCAGACAATGTTAACTGAACATATCAGGTGGCCTAGAGAGATGGAGAGAGAGAGAGAGAGAGATGGAGAAAGAGAGAGTGAGAGAGAGAAGTAGTCTTCAATTACACATACATTTAATGAATATCCTAAATGATTATTCCACATTGTTGTTAGTGATTCTAGTTTCATTTTGGCTAATATGAGCTAGGGTAGTATCCTTGCACTAGTTTACCTGATAACAGTAGAGGGTAAACCTTCCTCTATTAGGCTCGTGACCGACCCGTTTATAGGTTTTAAATGTATAAAAGCACTACATAAATTTGTTTATTGTGTGATGGGCGAGGAGTGCAAAATAACAAAACCCGTGCCATAATCCAAATCAAGGAAACAATAACCAGCATGTCAACTGGTACAAAGACAAGACATATAAAGACAAACAAACGACTCTCAGGTGTCGGGATCCTAATAGGCCCCGCCCACCTGAGGGACGAACAGAACACCACAAAAACAGGACAACATAAACTACTGCAGACAGAGGCGGCCAGCAGGGGCCACCGTACTATGAAATATTGCATCAAGACTTTCTGACTTTGTCAGGAACTTCTATTTAAACAAAATAAAAAAACATTTACTAAATTATAAAATGTTCTTATTACAGTTTCTTCCATCTGCTAAGACACAATTTTGAAAACTATCACAATTTATCAAAATACTTAACACAATTCACAAAACCACACACCCAAACTGCAGAATACCTCATATATCCTGCAAAATCAAGCACTGCAACCAAAACTACATATAACATTATAAAAATCAAACTTTTGCACCAAACAGCACACACACTTCATCATATAACTACATTTTTGTCTCATCAACTACACACTGCTGGGCAGAATGAAAAACACTAATGTCTAGTGAGCTTTGCCATAATACTAAAATAGTTCAAATTGTTGAAAATTCTTCAGATTGTTCACATGCAGAAAAATATTTGCAGATACACACACGCACACACGCACACACATAACGCTGCTGTTATTTATTTATTTTCACCAAACAAGTCAGTGCAATATCTGCACAACATATATATTTGCATTGGATAGAACAAAAAATGAAAAAGAACATTACAGAAAAAAGTGTAGAGAAAATTTATAGAAAAAAAGATGGAAGAAACAAAATTAGGCAGGATCTTGCCGCACAGCTGGGTCTGGCCACAACGCCTCGTCCACATCACAGGCAATATCTTCCCTTGCCAGACAATGAGTGAAGAAGCACCTTGAGTGCCTTATCCATCCCTGAATCGTACCCACATCAGTATCATCACATGACTGTTCCCTAGTCTAAATGTCCGGATGACAGAGGCGACAGTAAGTCGGCTCAAGTTGGGCTGCACTCTCTGTCCTCTGGCATTGTCAGCCCATGGTTGATGACATGATCAACTAAGGTTGCTCTGATTTCATTTGACAGTTGTTGTCTTCTTTGGCCATGAATTCCTCTACCAGCTCTACCTCTACCTCTACCTCCAACTGTTCCTCCCCCTCTCATTCTCACCCTCCTTCTTCCTCTCTCTGCAACATCTTCCATTGTTGTTGTAAAATAAGGTGCTCACCTGGGGTCTTTTTATAGTGTTTTAATTCCTGATTGAAGTGCTAACAATTTAGCACTGAGGTGTTTGGCCAGGTGGCTCATGTATTGGCAATTTAGTTCATGTGTTGTCATTTTCAATGGCAGTGTTTTAAAATGGCAAACATGTGACTTCATGTCAGATTGTTGTATCTTTTGCAGAGAACCGAGTTCAATGTGTTTTAAAAAGTGCCATTTTAAATTGCAAAATGTGTGTAAAACAGGAAATGTGTTTAGAGTTTTGGAGACTTGAGAAGTGTGACGGGCAGTGAGTGCGAACGAAAAGGAAGCGATCACGCCAAGTCTCAGAGAAAAAGAGGGGTTTAATGAATAACGTGCGCAAACAAAAGACCCGTGCACTTGACCCCGATTAAGGATATAATAACCAGCAGTCAACTGGTACATAGACAAGGCATATATAGCCTGACAAACTACCGTCAGGTGAGGGAGCTAATAAGCTCCACCCACCTGAGGGACGCACACAACGCAACAACAACAGGACAACTGCCGCTGTACCGTAGGCGACCGGTAGGGGGAGCCTCCCTCACCGTGACAAGAAGAGGTTGTGCTCTCTGTGTGTCAGTTAAAATATTTCTTCTAAGCAGGTCATTTTAGTGTGTTAGCTGCTGGAAAAAACTGTAAAATTATGACCTTTCTGTTGTTAGGGTCAGTTTCGACCCAGGTATAATATTAGAAAACAATAATTGCCAAAACTGAAATCATAAACACACTATACACCAACATCCCACAGCCAGCTCTTCCTCCAGCCATTTGATCTTCAGGTAGGAGCTTCTATATTTGCCTTTTTCACAAAACAAGGAAAGGCAGACATTTCCAGACATGTAAGGCCAGATCGGTTTAGAGTTGTGTATACTGTTGTGTATACTGTCAATAGAAAGGCCCAGGGGGCCACAACAAACAGTAAACGCAACACTTTCATGGATAAAGAAGCCTAACAATGTAACCAAGAGGTAAGAAACAAAATGGATGATAAATACACTATATTGCCAAAAGTATTCGCTCACCCATCCAAATTATCTGAGTCAGCTATTCCAATCACTTGCATGGCCACAGGTGTATAAAATTAAGCACCTGGTCATGCATACTGGTTTTACAAACATTTGTGAAATAATGGGTCGCTCTGAGGAGCTCAGTGAATTCCAGGGTGGAACTGTGATAGGATGCCACCTGTGCAATCCAGTCGTGAAATTTCTTTGCTCCTAAATATATGGGAATGACAGCATCTCAGCCACAAAGTGGTAGGCCACGTAAACTGACGGAGTGGAGTCAGCGGATGCTGAAGCGCATAGTGCGATGAGGTCACCAAATTTCTGCAGAGTCAATCATTACAAACATCCAAACATCATGTGCCCTTCATATTAGCACAAGAACAGTGTGCAGAGAGCTTCATGGAATGGGTTTCCATGGTCGAGCAGCTGCATCCAAGCCATACATCACCAAGTGCAATGCAAAGCGTCGGATGCAGTGGTGTAAAGCACGACGCCATTGAACTCTAGAGCGGTGGAGGCGTGTTCTCTGGAGTGACGAATCATGCTTCTCCATCTGGCAATCTGATGGACGAGTCTGGGTTTGGCGGTTGCCAGGAGAACCTACCTCTGGGCCCTAGAACCTGGCCCTTCTTCCAACATGACCAAGCAAGGTCCATAAAGACATGGATGGCAGAGTCTGGTGTGGATGAACTTGACTGGCCTGCACAGAGTCCTGACTTCAACCCGACAGAACCCCTTTGGGATGAATTAGAGCGGAGACTGAGAGCCAGGCCTTCTCATCCAACATCAGTATGTGACCTCACAAATGCGCTTCTGGCAGAATGGTCAAAAATCCCCATAAACACACTCCTAAACCTTGTGGACAGCATTCCCAGAAGATTTGAAGCTGTTTTAGCTGCAAAGAGTGGACCAACGTCATATTGAACCCTATGGATTAGGAATGGGATGTCACTTAAGCTCATATGTGAGTCAATGAAGGTGAGCATACTTTTGGCAATATAGTGTACTTTGGTTTTAGGGTATCTGTCATTTTTGTTGTCCATGCGTTTACAATATATACAGCATGTGTTGCTGTATTGTTCATGCAAAAGCAAAAAAAAGCTTCCCCTTGTAATTGCGTTTTACTTTATGGTGTAAATGTACTGAATATGCAGAAATATATTCATATATTCATTAATTCATATATTGTGAATATTCATGTATATGTGAGACCTCTTACAGACCTTTACAGCAGAACACAATGGTAGTTGTCAAACACATGGTAGTGGTGTTTTCCATTTGTCACATCAGTGTGTAGTCACATATATGAAATGTTAATCATCTGATATTTGTGTGTAGAGTTTGGATGCAATAATATGGTTTTGGCAAGAGCTGCAAGAGTTTTGGTTGCAGTGTTTGTTTTTTTTGTGTGAGATGTTTTGCGTGTTGTGCTTGTGGCATTGGCTGCCTTGTGTTAAGTTGTGATAGAAGGAGACATAATTCCAGAAGAGTGTGTTAGCTAACATAAGAGTGTGTGTAGATGTGTGTAGATAAGTGTAGATGTGTGTAAATGTGTGTAAATGTGTGTAGATGTGTATAGATAGGTGTAGATGTGTGTAGATGTGTGTACATATGTGTAAATGTATGTAGATGTGTGTAGATGTGTGTACGTGTGTATAGATGTGTGTAGATATGTGTAAGTGTGTGTAGATAGGTGTATATGTGTGCAGATAGGTGTAGATGTGTGTACATGTGTAGATGTGTGTAGATAAGTGTAGGTGTGTGAAGATGTGGGCAGATGGAGGCTGATGGAGAAGCATGTGTTGGGTAATGGAGTGTGTGTGCAGATAAATGTAGCACCTTTCCTCTGGTGTGGCCCATGAGAAGGACGGAAGCTGCAGTCCTTGGTGAGAGCATGTGCACGTGCAAACACACACACACACACACGCGCGCACACACACACAAACATACACGCACGCACACCCACACACACACACACACACGCAAACACACACATACACACACACACTTCTAAAGTTCTAAAGGACTTTCAAGTTTTTTATACATATCCCAATACACACATAGGTCCTCCGTATAGGTGTGAAGTATCTCACACATACACACACACACACAAGCACATACACATTGTGTCTCACACTCACACATGCACACATGTACCCCCCCCACACACACACACATCATTAAGTGCTTCTATCACCACACATACATTTCTCTGTAGTCTTTGTGCGAGAGGTCAGTGTTCAACATATGGCTGGGGCCCTAAAATGCACACAACCGCTGCCACGGTTACTAAAAAAATGCTTTGCGGCTGTCTGAACATCCCATAGTAAAACAAACTCCATGTATTTTGCATTGCTGCACCAACAGTTTAACAGCAGAGAGACTTAAATCGGCAACCATATTCAAGAGAGAGTATGAAAAAGGCTCAGGTCTCTCTGAAAGCGTGGGACCCAGCATTGGTGACAGCACTGGCGGTATCACATCAGATGAACTCCGCATGCCGCAGCAAGAGAAGCACGCTAACGCCGCACGTGCACGCTAACGCTGCACATGCACGGTGGCACTCTGAGGGCACTGTTACCAAGGTGAAGGAAGCACTTACAGCTGTGTGTTCTTCTGAGGCGCTGGCGTAAAGATATGTGTTCTGGACAATCTGGACATTTACATTCATGATAAGTATGAGAAATAAATGCTTTACATACAGTTATGACATACATGGTGGTTTATGAGGTCTGTGACTGTTATGATGGCTGGGTGTACCTGTAACATTTGTTTCTTTTTATTACATCACCCAGGAGCTTGTGGGGCCCTGAGCCACTATTCTAACTTCTCCAGCTAGCAGAGACTAGAGTCTGTCCACTGGCCCACTCCCTCACAGGGTCATGGAGAAGTCAGAGAGAGGAGAGAGAGAGAGAGAGGAGAGCGAGGGGGGGGTCTGATTTTAACACCATAACACATGTAATGAGAAATTGTGTGGCGTGTCATTTTTGGAAGTCTCGACAACACCAAACAACAATTACACCAGTAAAAGACAATGGGTGGTGAGGGGGTGGGACAGTGAGAGACAGAGAGATGGAGAAAGAGATGGGAGAGAGAGAGAGTGATGAAAAGATGGAGAGAGATGGGAGAGAGTGGGATCGTGAGTAGAGAGGGAGGGAGAGAGAGAGGAGATGGAGAGAGGGAGAGGGAGAGAGAAGAGATGGAGAGAGGGAGATGGAGAGAGGGAGAAGGAGAGAGAGTGGGAGATGGAGAGAGGGAGAGGGAGAGAGGGAGGGAGATGGAGAGAGGGAGAGGGAGAGGGAGAGAGAGAGAGGGTGCTCCAGTCTTTCTGGCTGGTGGACGGGAGGCCTCACTATTCTCGTTTGGGTGGAATGGGGCGGCCGTTGCAGCAGGAGAGGCGCCGGCTGTGGGCCTGTGGTTGGGAGACATGAAAGAGTTTAGCGGGGGCAGAGCGGAGGGTGGAGGTGGGGGGGCTGCTGGCCGGGGCCCCCGGAGTGCAGCTCTGCTCCCAGCCCAAGGAGCCTGGCCAGCACCCTCCCAGAGCGGGCCGCAGCAAGAATGCATTCCCATCATCCAGCAGGGGACCGCAACTCCAAACAACACCCTGAGAACATTGCTGCTGACAAAACCGTTGTGTCGACACACACAAAACACACCACCCACACACAAACACACACACTCCTGCACATGCACAGCAACACCCACTCACAGTCACACACATATCCGCACACACATACACACACATAATAAGATGCCCATAGACATTTACAAAAGAAAAAGACAAATGAAGGCTTGTCCGGCTCCTGGCACACGCCTCCCTTCTCTTAGTTGTGCTGCTTCACCCACACAAAGGCGCCTTTGTGTTACATTTTATTGCTACCAATTAAGCAGTTCAACTTGATATCTGTCATCAAGATGCTACCCTGAGGTCAGCTGTCAGTACGTTGAGACGGAGAAGGAAACGAGTCTCCACTGATTGTCCAGGTCGAAATAACAAACAAAAAAAATCTCCCCTCATCACACACACACACAAAACAAAAACCCTCAATATTTTTAGGGAAACTCTAAAAGCTCCGCGGCTAAGGAGGCATGTAGGGGTGCAGGCCTGGAGGAGCAGCATGGAGGCTGGTGTTCAAGGTTTGTTTTGCTCCTATTCAGTATGTAGGGAATGAAGGGGAGGTCCTCACCAGAGTCCGTACACGGTCACACCGAACGTACACGGTCACACCGAACGTACACGGTCACACCGAACATATAAATTCACATCGAACGTACACGGTCACACCGAACGTACACGGTCACATCGAACATACACAGTGACACTGAACATACATGGTCACACTGAACATATACAGTCACACCGAATGTACACATTCACATGGAACGTTTTAAAATGCTGTAGGCGATAACAGGGTCATGTGTGTCACATACAATTTGAATTACACATCATGTTTGCCATTTTACACAAGATAAGGACGTTCAGATGACTCATAATTATGGAATATATTTAACATAGTATGTGTTAAATGTGTGTTAAAATAAAGGAGTGTTTCTGAAATACTCAGGTTTGAAGAATACATACACTACATTCACACTCCCTGACAGTAGGAGGCAGCATAGACTGACAGATCAGGGAAATGGGCTTTCTCTCACACACACACACAGATACACACACATGCACACACACACACACACACACACACACACAGCTTAATACACACAGTCATACACAGAAATGAAGTGAGTGGTTTCAGAAGAGTAGCAAACTGTCCTTGCCTGAGGCCCAGTGTTCTGCCAAGAAGTTTAGCAAACTCATACACACACACACACATACATACATCTGTTGAACAGATAGCATGGCTGTGGGCAAGGGAGGAGAGCAGGGCAGGGTGACAGGCAAAGAGACCAAAAGATAGTGAGAGAAAGAGAGGGAGAGGGAGAGAGAGAGGTGGAGAGAGGGAGAGAAGGAGAGAGAGAGAGAAAGGGAGGGAGAGAGAGGGGGAAAGAGAGAGAGGAAGAGACAGGGAGAGAGAGAGAGAGGGAGAGAGAGGGACAGATAACGGAGATAGAGGGAGAGAGAGAGAGAGAGAGAGACTGAAGAGTGTGACAGGTGGGGCAGTAAGTGTGTTTAGTGTGTGGACTTCAGCTGTCAGACCTCCTCTCTAGCTCTCCTGTCTCCATCTCTCTCTCTCCTCTCTCTGCTCTCTCCCTCACTTTCTCTTTCCTCTCTCTCCTCTCACTCTGCCTCCATCTCTTTCACTCTCTCTCCTCTTTTTCAGACCTTTTGTATGACTAACACTTCTCCCTCCATACCGCCTTCTATCTGATACTGCTATAGGGCAAGAGCATGGCCTGCTGCTTGTGGCGCTGTTTGTTGCCATTATACCATCCTAACTCTCAACGCACACATACACACACACACACACACAGGATGCATACACATCTGTCTCCCTAAATCATCAACAAGCGTTCCACTTCCCCGGCCAAACCAGCAGTCAGTAGGGAGGATAGCATTTTAGTTGAGGCTGGATTCATTTACCCCACCCCGAGTGCACCGTGAGCGTTCGGTTTAGGCCTGGCAATGATTTTGAGGATGTTCTACAGCCAAAGGCACAAATGAAAGATCACTTTCCCTCCTCCTTTACGGCTTTTCCAAGGTATCATTTCTGCATCACAAAATAACTGCATGATTCTTGTGTATGGTCGAGCAAAACTGAACTGGTTGTGAGACAGAGAATACCGCACAAGACAGAGGACACCGCACCTCCTCACGCAGGACGAGAATCCAATCACGTCTTAACGCAAGCACACACCTCTTCATCTGTGTGTGCGGGAACGTTGTCAGCCCCTCTACCCCTAATTAGACTACAATGATGTCTAGAAGTGGAAGGTGCTAAAAGAGCAGAGACTGCAAGTCTGCTCATGCAGCAAATTGGCTATTAGATAGGAGGAGATCATGCAGAGTACGAACCATGCGGGTGGGCGTGCGGGTGGGCATGCGGGTGGGCTCAGGGGTGACAAATGAGCTCATCACACCCAAAAATATATCTGAGCGTCTGTCTCTATTTAAACACATATGCACAGTCATTTTTGCTCTGTAATTTCACGTTAGCAGTTAAAACCTTGTGGTCCGTCTCTGGGGTGTCGGATAATTTACCGAAATAATGCCTTAAATCAAATGCTTCCCTCTTTGACAGCCTCCTGTCTCTCTCTCTCTCTCTCTCTTTCTCTCTGTCTGTGTAGGAATCTGTGATTCAGACAAACCACAGTCTGCCATCCCTCGCACTGCCGTCTCTCACAATCACAGACGCTCTCCCCAAATCGCTGACTAATCACCGACTACAGCGAGAGGACGTCTCTCACGCATAGTTCGGGGCATGGTGTTTACGCAAAGTGCCTCTTCCTTTGCATTTTGACTCAGCGCTGATTTACGAGGTCGTCCGCTCGGTGTGCAGATACGGTGCGGTCGCGCCAGGTTTAGCTGCGAACTGCAGGACTGCTGCACATCTGACATGGCCAAGGAGTGTCAACAGCTTGGTATTTGAGGTTAGGGAGGAGATGAGAGACACTATTGTTTCTGGGCTAACTCAAGGCCAAATGCTTTTCTCTGTTTACACACATGATTATACACGATTCCTACCCAGTTATTACTGTTTCACAACCACACAGTAACTCGGCTCTAATTGGCAGCCGGTGAGTGATTAACTCTCCGCATAAACATTTTGTTAAGCATGTGTGTGCATACCTAAGCATGCAATTAGCAAATGCTTCTCACTATGTGACCGTCAAATATCTTCTCCAGCTAGCGGACTGCACTGCTCATTTGAATGGACGCACTTGATATGTAAGACGTTTTAAGGCAAGACTCTCGCCTAAAGCCACTCTTCCCTGCGATCTTAGCACAAAGGTTAAAGGCCGCGCCCTTTTTCTTCCAGCTGCCGATGTTTGACCTGGAGAGGTCAAGCCAACCTGTCAAGCTATAAAAAAAGAAGCTTTCATATGGCAGTGGACCAACACCAAGATGACGTCTTCCTCGTTGTCAGCGTTGCACACAGCCGCCACTTCTCCAGGTATAATTACGCTGTGAACTCCGCGCGCTGCTGAGAAAAGACGCACGCAGATCTGAAGAGGGTTTGGTTTCTTCACATATATGAGGTAGTAAATAATGGCGTTTCGGTTGCCATCACTTGCTAAGTTGGAACAATATGAAAATATTATAAAATCCCACTGTGAAACAGAGGGCAAAAGAAACTCCTGCAAATGAAACCCATGGCCACCATAAAAGTTAAAAGCAATGTTAAGACATTTACCCCCTTTAATGATAAGAATGTCATATGCGGTCACCGCCATGGTCACGCATTCAAATGCCACCTGCAAAGTATTGGCCCGTGGTTGAGTTTTTCCTCCTCTAACACACACCAGTGTATTGTGTGTTCTGTATCAGCGCTGAAGGGAAAAGCACAGTGGCCAATCTGAACCAGGTTCAAGCAGAGGACGCCCACCGCTAGCACATCTGTGAAGCAGCTGACAGAATATCTGCCGCCCGAAATGACACTCTCCCGCCTCAGCAAATCACAGAGCCCGAGGGTGCCTTGGCCCCCGCTTCCAGAGTTGTCCTTTTTATAAAAGACAAATAAGCACAAACCCCGGGCTCCTGTCCAAACAGCCGTCCCCGACACCATGCTGAAACGAAGACTCTTGCCTGCCTGATGTGTGATCGTGGCGTGTGCGTTAAAAAGCTGCGGCGGTTCTGAAGGACTGCAGCAGGGTTGAGACACTTTGTCCGCTCTGTTCTGGAGCAGTTGCACATTCCTTAATTAATCTCCCCCCGGCACAACACCGCACAACAACAATTTGCAAAACTACTTGATGGCTTCAAAAGCTTTAACCAGACAACTATGGGCTTTGGTAAAAGAGTGTGTGGAAAATGTTAGTGCTAGGTGTGTGGTAGGCATCTTTCCTTGATCTTTTCTCCCTGTAGTTTTTGAAGCGTCTGTGTACATGTCGACAGGGGTCAAACTGTTTGTTTGCCATGGTGGAACTGTTGTGAATATGCCGTATTACGGTGGTCTTCTATCAAATAAACTGTCACATAATGTTTGCTTTTCTTCTTCTTTGTCTTGAGGAGAGGTGCTGTCATGTTTGGCATGAAAAAACTTACTATCTGCAGGAAAACTTTGTCTAAACTTTGAAGTCTATTCTAAAATAAACTTTTAAATTACAAAGGTTATTGCATATGTATAACAAATGATCAGTGATCAGTGAAGGAGAGAGGTGTACCATTAATTCTAACAATAAATACAATGAAACAGCAGGTATGATTGCAGTCATTTTGTCAGAGACGTCTTCTGCCTTCTCACTGATTGCTTTATTAGGCACACTTACATTATAAAGAAATTTTAATAGACAATTTATACAGTATGCTATCTGTTGGCTTGACACAGACAACGTAGTGGCCTGGTAGTGGGTGTTCTTTTAATAAAAGTCTATCAGTCACATCAGAGTTGCTGGAGTTTTACATGTGTCAGTGTCACTGTGGGGCTGAGGAGGGTGTGTCACCAAAAGCTATCCAGCCAACAGCAGTGTGGGAGAGTTGAATGATGGTTAACCCAAATTACGCACTGCGACAGAACTCTTAACTGTAGACCCACTGCAGTGTTTCTAATTAATGAATGTTTCTAAAGTGGGTGGTGAGTGCGTGAAAATGACAAAATTAATGTCAACATTGTTGATGGTCTTTAATCTCTCTCTCTTTCTCTCTCTCTCAAACACACACACACACAGTTCTGCTAAATAAGATCATCACTGTGGCCTAATAAAAGGGATTAGGGCAAACATATGTAGACAACACAACGCCTCCTCAGTCTTTAAGAGGAAACAAGCAGCTTTTGGGTTTGCGCATGAAAGCTGTTAATAAAGGCTGGATAAGCAGAAGCCCCCCTTGCTTCCCAGGCCAAACCAAACACTCAATTAAACACATACCCAGGAAAACGCCTTTCAGTACTGCTCAAATTCAGCACCAGCGGTTACTGAAAACCTCAACCCCAAGCTAATGGGAGACAACATCGCTCAGTCGCCATACGAGGACATCGCGAGACACAACTCAAGCAGAAACCTCCACTGTCACATAATTCTGCACGTTCGGTTTTTTTCAGTTTTGCAGTTTTATTCGTCCTAGTTGCCAATGGGAAAGGGGCTTCATCTGTACTGTACACATGGAAATAAACAGGCCTGGACCACAAACACAGGCAGAATCAAATCTGACAACCAGCCCTTAATTATCAGAAGTCATTAATTCACTTAATGTTGATGCTTGTGGAGCATGTTGTCCCAGTGTTTGTCTTGTATACAAGACTCGGATGGTCAGAGCTGGTGAGAGTTTGCAAGGTCAGTGAGTAGCGTACTGTGGTTGAAGGTAATGTGAAATGACTGAAAGGGCATCAGATATTTTGGGACATGCTCACGCTCAGTGTCCTGCGTCAGTATTTATACGTGTTTCTGATTAGAAGTCATAACATTGTTGGTTAAGTTACTGGTGGGGCTGCAAAACTCCAAGTGTGGATTTATACAAGAAAAATGGTGAGATCATGAGTTTAACACATGGACACATAGCAAGATGTCTGAAGTATGAAAAAGGATCCCCAGATTGTTTATTTCAACAAGGCCTTTTGACAACAGGCTAATTATTGTTTATTGTTTTAGCATGAAAAAATGTGAGGATGAATAATATGAAGTGAATTGGTTTGAACCCAAATTTGATCATGTCTGTACAACAGTGAGACTGTATTAATGTTTTAATATGCTTTTTAGGAGAAGAGGTTCTGGGCCAGATGGAATGCCTTTATTTGGTCTGATGTACATATACATGTGTACAGTGCAGTAAACGGCTTCTCTTCACATGTCTCAGTTTTTCTGTGTGCTGTGGGGAGCCATTGCCGGATATCCCTGGAGCCAACAGGGTTAAGGGCCTCAATCAAGAGGCTAACAGTGGTGGCCCAGCAGAGCCAGGGTACGAACCCACAGTCTGACTGACAGCCTAAAGTGTTACTTAGGCTACCACTGCCTTATTCATCAGGGAAGCGAATGCTCAGATGAGGAGTATTTAAATCTTAATTGAAGGCAAATTCAATGGTATAATTGAGCATTATGTTTCTAATTTTATCATTTTATAAGTATACCCAAATGTCCTCTGAACCTGAACTTCGACCTTTTGGCATATGAAATTAAGCACTTTGGGGTCCACAAATGACCTAATAATGTAATTTAAATTTATGCAAAACATTAGGCTTCAAAGAGTTGCCTTTAGTATTCATTGAACTCTCGAGGACTACATAATGTCACTTCAGTCTTTTGTGTACCATGTCCCTTTGATCTGAGTGCGTTACATTAGGTTGGGGTTTGGGCTGGATGACAGTGAAAATAGCTGGTACTTTGTACAGCCTGCCAAGTTGAAGCACAAGTCGGGAACCATGTTGTCCTTTACTCTGGGATGTCCAGCAGGCTCAGGGCCCGGGGGCCATTTAATTAAAACTCATATGCATTTTTACCCCTCTAAAAAGTATGAGAAGGCACATGAAAGAATAAAAAACCCACCTAACACTCGTAAAAGCTCACTAGAAGATCCAGCGGAATACACAGGAGACAGGAGAGCGTGCTGCCGCTGTCATCATGGAAACAGACAACAGACAACTTAAATCATGCACTTCAGTACTTGTAAAATAGTGTAATTCTAGGAGAGACAATTATGGTCACCTAACCTTCTCTTGCTGAATCACAAGGGGATGTGTGTCTCTCTTTATAGAGAATTTTATAATGTGTTTCAGCCTGCCATTTTTTTTTTCTTTTTTTTTCTTCGGTGAGGTTGAAAACAGGGACCCTTTTGTATGTCAAACCTCAGTTTTTAATAGAGCTCCAGTAAAACTACTCCCTGATCATGGTATTAAAATCACAGGGCCAGCAAAACACTTCCCTCTCATGCCGTCTGGAAGCCATCCTAGCCGAGGAGGTGTACCACATCTTACAACAGGCTGCATGCATCTTTCTGTGGTGATGTGTGTTTTTGTGTGTATGTGTGTGTGTGTGTGTCCATGATCATTTACAGGGGCTTAATCCACATTAAATGTATTTTGTGAATCAGTTTTATGGGCTCTGGTCAGACTTCGGCTTTGTAGCCAAACAAGTCATGTCCAAGCAGGGAGGCTGCACCAGGAACAAGGCCACTGAGACATTCAGAGTGGGGTTGTTAACCTATAAGAGCTCAGATTGGGGTTAATTTGTCAGATGCTATTGTAAGACGCAATAAATCAGAGAGTGACCATATATTATGGGTAGGGGAAACACACCATTCAGCCCAACCAAAAGATCTTTCTGTAGGTATTTGTCTGATTTATGCACATAATCCTTTGACCAAAAGCATACATTTTACTAAATGGGACAGTACATCACAGAGATATCCAAAATAAACTGGCCATAAGTTTTACTTGAGAGATGCTATTATCAAAGCATTAATTCATACTCCACCATTCATATTACACCATTCATACTCCACAACTCATACTCCACCATACATACTCCACCATACATACTCCACTATTCATACTCGTGTGTAAGTTATCGCCATTAACATACAAGAGAATAACATACAAGAAATAAAGATCCTAAAAATACACTATTTAGGATGTTAATATTTACAAACTACACACATGTTCCTAGTGTTCTGTGTAACACACAATTTTTATGCAATTCAATGTTCAGAAATTGGATTGTAACAAACTTAAATTAACATTCCTTCTCAAAGCAATGTAACTATTTTCAAATGTTTAAGATCCCACCTGCCTTTACCTTTAATATAACCCCAAAGTCACAGTTATAGTTTGTGGTGTTACGTCACTCTGCAGACATACACAGAGACAGACAAAATTCCACATAGCTACCTATTGTCATCATTGAGCTGAGCTCATGTATAATGAATACGGAGCTCACATAAGAGTGGCAGAATGTAACGGAGGAGGATATATAATCAACCAGGAAGCAACAGAAAGTCAAAAAAGGAAATGGGTGCATGATCGATCTGAAGACTTCCAGCACAGATGACCTAAATAATGATGTTCAGGTTTTGATATAACTGTTACTGCTAGTGAAGGACTCTTTGATGTTAATTGAAACCACTGGTCAGCAATCTGCTTTACAGCACTGACAAATCACAGCTTCCTACAGTTTACCATCGAGTTAGGGCTCAGGAGAGACACATTCACTCCACATGCCTGCTCAAAAAAAAAAAAACGATTTCATTGTCTTCACAGGCATTATGGGTAAAGTGTGGGACAGCATTTGCTACTCAGAACAATGCTCCAAGACGCACTAATGCTACTGGACAATGGACTTTTTTTTTTTAAAACCAGATTTTCCACTTCTTTTGAAGAAACCACATCACAATTCAACCATACATTAATAAAGCATAGGTGGCCCAGTATAAACGCCCACATGGGGAGACTCTCATTATTTGTAACAGAGGTTCTGCTTCCATGTAGACGGGGTTTTAAGTCATGCGTTAGGCAGCCAATGCAGGGTTCTGGTTCTAATATGGACCTCCACAATGGCCTTCTCTCCCCCTCCCACCAATGTTTCTCTCTTCTCTCCGCTGCTTTGAGCACGTTTCACCTTTGATTTCTGCCTGCCGTTTTCTTTCATTCTTTCCTTTTCTTTCACTCTCTCTCTTTCTTTTTTTATTCACTCATTATATCATCTGTGGGTAAAAGACAACCTTGTGAGAGGGTCATCCGGTGCTGATGCAATGCACAATAACACAAAACATCCCCCGCGGTGCAAAGTGGGAACAGAAAATTGGCCAGACAAAAGATGTAGAGGATTTGATGGGCTACAGAGGGTAGTTTCTTTTTTTTTCTCTCTTTGCTTTTTTTCCAGCCTTTTTTCAACCTTTTCAAGCCATGCTAGTTTCATATTTGAGCAGAGCTAAGGTCAGTGAACATTAAGAAAGCACTGTAGAGACTGACTGTGAAGGGATGCAGGACACTGCAGCAGCGTGGTTCAGTAGGACGGCATCAGTCCGCTTTGTGGAGTCCAGTTCACTCTGTGGGACCTACGGACTGCACACGATTGACAGCTGTAATATATGAAGTATAATTTAGAACATAAACAGTACATGGTCATACAATAAGACGACATGTGGGAGACAAGAAGTACTAACAGATGTGAACTTTGCCATTTTCAAAAAATGTACAACAGAATAACAACTTCCTTTTTATTAGCTTAAAAAAGAGCTAAGCTCATGTCCCCCAAACACACACACACACACACACACACACACGCCATATACCCATATGTTTATGTTCTTTTATACATATGGACCCACTTTGGTCTAGGTATTTCTCAAACAGATCCTTTCTTCTGAAGCTAAGGGGAGAGGAGGAAGTGTAAGTTATAAATAGGAATCAAAAGAACCCTCCCGTTTACTGTAACAGGATGCCAGACACACAGACATCTTTGAAAGTATGAGAGCTTTGAGCTTTTTACAAGACAGGTGAAGGGAACACATGTGTTAAATCACCTGCCTGGCCTTGGTCAGCCCTGCCATAAAAGAAAAGAGATTACAAAGAGGTCTAATGAAGACCCTGATCAAAGCCTGTAAGGGTAATATGTAGCAGGTGTTTTCAGACCTTCAGCACTGAAGAGGTTACAGCTCATGTCTTCCCCAGACATGTCCTTTTGTCTTCAGCTGAAACGAATAAACCACAGAGCGCTTCTCAACACTCTCCCTGAAAGATTACGAGGAATCTACTGACCTTAGGAGAGCCGTGGGACTTTCTGCATGTGTTTGATACAGAAATGTTCCTACTTATTCTTTCACAGCTCTGAACGCAGTCCGGGGAGAAGGGAAGAGAACATTGGGACGGAAAGGGGTGTGAGGGGGGGTGTGGGGGAACTCCTCCCCCTTGCCTGAGAAGCACCTGGGTGTAGGCTGAAATCAATGAGAGCTGAAAAAGAGTTGAAAGAGGCTTGGCAAGGCTGAGTCTTGGAATATGTTCAGAGGTGTGTTTTTGTTTTTATGTGAGCTGAATGGTGCTGCTTCTCATATTGTGAAGGCTATAGCATGGCACAGAAATAGCAACACATACCAACAGCCACTCATCACATGACTTTCAGTGAAAGTTTAAGTTATTTTGACTCGGATTTATTTGTTGTATAAACAACAACAACTAAACAAATAAACAGCCATTTAGGGTTTTTTCCATACAGAAATCAGAAGTCTGTTCAGATAATCATTCCATTTCCATAGCACACTAGTCTTTCATAAAAATAAAAATAAAAAATAAATTAAATAAATAAAAAAAATAACCAGCCTATCATCATTTATTATTACAGCTTCGCTAAATATTATTTCCTTATTACTTATAATCCTTAAATAAAATATATAAATAAAAAACATGTAAGTATAAGGTATGCTTAGTAATGTAACGCCTCCACATTTCACGACTTCCGGCTTGAGTCAAATTACAAGCATGGCTTTTTCCTGGCGCTTGGCTCCTGGGAAATGTAGTCTACGAGATATAACGACTGGCCAACATTTTAAATGAACTCGCAATAACATAAGAAGACAACAAAGATCTTGATACCTATTTACTACGTTTTACGATAGTCATTGCAGTCTTGTTTTTATGCGCGAAGGAAAATATTTATGACGTTTGAGGAAGTGAACACAAACTACATTCCCCACGCCAGTGTATAATGAAATCGAGGCAGTGTAAACAGTACTTCAGGAACATGAAAAGATCGGATGACAGTGAGAGGGAAAAGAGGAGAAAGGTATCGCTTGTAGTTTTCTCTCAGTTCGCCAAGCGCCACATGCAGTCGCAGACTTTCTAAGGAATGTTTCTGTGTGTCCAGACTGGTATTGCATGCGCTGTTTCGTTCTGTGCGAAGCTTTTCAAGCTTACGTATCTTCCATGCTGGCGTTTTCCTTATGTTTTCTTTTCTCTTATATGACATTTCTTTATACTTACACAGTGCGCAAATTGTAACGCAGTGATAAACTGCTAAGTATGTCTGTTGTCTGACATCTGTCACGAACTAGTTATGTAGATTACGATTCTTTGCCAACATAAAGGTCTAGTCTACAATGCACAATGTTGCCCCGGCCGAAATGGTGACAATGAATGACAACTCGAGATAAAACGTTTAACCCACTTATCAGACGCATAGAGACAGACAGACGAACTGTCCAAATCGTACGGTGAAGATGCAGACAGCCACACTACCAAGTCAATTTTATGTTGGATTTTGGAACAGGAATAATATTCACGACCTATTGATGATCGTGATATTTATTTTTTTTAAAAATCTAAGAAACGCAATCAACAAAAAAGGCAAAAGAATTTAATATATCCTACAGGCCCAGATTATAGTTAAGTTCCGTCAGTGGGCTGAGCGCGGAGTTCAGTGAGTTCAGTCACATTTTCTCAAAATGTGGTTTTATGTTTCCTTGCAGGACAAGTGTCTAAGCTATTTCACAGGCTAAATGTTCAGGATCTTAGTACCGAACACTAATACGTTCAGACGTAATGTTTTGTCCTTCGTTGGTCCAATGGGCCAATTTTTCTGGACAAACTCTTGGGACTCAATTTAGGATAGGATATAAGCCTACGTCATAGCCCAGGCAATATTTCTGAAGGTGAGCTGAAGGAAGTTTTTTGCTTAAACCAGTTAGTATTTGCTGTTTAAATGATCACACTTCGTTTCAGAGTCACGTTATTAAGGCTTGCTACTTCCCTGGCTAGGTCAGAAACATTTTAATTGGTGAGAGAGAAGAACTATGGTAATGATAGGTAATGATAAATCCAGAAATCCATTTGCAATATGTAAAACCAGTAGAAAATATCTTATGTCTTTTTCTTAAGGTACAAGTCCTAAGTTTGGAACTGCATTTTTGTGTGTGTTTTCACAGTAAATATTCAAACTCAAAGTTATTATGGTACACGACATAAATGAAGTAATTTGCAGAAGCTTAAACACAGACTACAGCATATTACAGCATGATTTTATTATTATTTGCCCAGTTGAGCTCAGAGTTTCATTATGACCTGTTTCATCACAATACATTAATCATGATGCTGTTAGTTCCTTAGTAGTTCTACATTTACTGAGACATTTAAGGTGCATTTTTTTCATTTTCTTGTGCTTTCAGGTCAAGGTTTGCATCATTAATGTAGGCTGTTTTCTTACAGGGATCACATATGCCTTAGGGTGCTGCAGAAAGGGAATACAGGAAATGTAACTGGTCCTCACTACTATAATTGGATCATAAAGACAAATTTTCAGTCTTAATTAGGGCGTAAGGCAAGTCAAAATTTCAATCAAAAGACGAGTTTCTGCCACAGCCCTTCCATCACCCACATTTTAAATAATGGTGGTTAGTACATTATCTGCAGTGACCACAATAACCTGAGAGAATCTGGCAAATGCAAAGTCCCAGAGTAAATTGTTATGGTGGTATTGTTATAATACCGAAAGGCAGTTCGTGGGATTTAAACTATTATTTCCGCACTTAAGCTACACAGACTTCCCGTCTCCCGTGTTTGTTGGGCTGTGATTTAGCTGTGAGCACAAGTGCCACTGTCCCAGTCCGGGAGGCTTCGCTGGCTGCACAATGTGGTCGAAGGGTTGGATTGTTCAGGGTTCCTCTTACTGTTGCAGATCTTTAAGGGTTGTTCGAGATTCATTAAAAGGTATTTTGACTTAATGAATGAAGCCTGGTGTCACCAGGAAGATTTAGTTTTTATTGTTTTGGCATTGAACAGGTCACTCAGTTCACACTTGACCACACCCTGTAATATTTTAGCAGCATGTGTTTACTGTGGTCATTACTAGCCTGGAACTAGTCCTGGAGTAGTTGGGGTGTTTCTGAAGTAAAATAGCTGGGCCTAGTTGCTAACTGACATACTGTCATATACAATTAGTGGGAGGTATGATGAATGACAGATTTATGAGCAGAAAGGATTTTTGTCATTGCCTTTTTATGTAAATAAAGTCAGAAGTGAAAGCTGAGTCATAAGAAAATCTGTCCACTGAACACTCTCCTTGTCCTGACATTAGGCTAAGGTTTAACTTTATGTAGCCTAATTTGTTTGCGCGAAATTCCACAAATCCCACTAAGTGAGCCGCCTAAATAGATGTTTCCAGTCCATGCACAACCATTACTCTCAGGGCTGATGTTCTCACCCTAAAATGTTTTGAAGTCCTGTGAGTCTCCTCTAATGTCTCCTCTAGGCTGCTTGCAGTAGCAGTTATGAATTCTCATGTCTTTCTCTGTGCCTTTTGTCCTTGTCTCTGTGTCTCTGCCTGTCTCCATCTCTTGACTCCAGTCTCTGATGGCGCACGTGTTTGGACCGTGTCTGACGGCAGTGAAACTATGTAGGACGTGGTTCCTCTTGTTTATTACAGAGAGCCGTGAGCACCAGATGAGCCACTGGCTTGCGGAGAACTCACGGCAGCTGGTGTGCAGACAGATAGACACAGACAGATAGACTGGCAGACAGACAAACAGGCACACAGGTCCAAAAACATGAACTCAATCTTTGTCCCTCTTTCTTCCCCACTCATCCATTGAACAAAAGAATTAAAGAGTAGGGACCTACATATCAAAATCACTAGAAAACCACAGATTATTCAAAAAAAGGAGCCTAGCGATTATACATGTGGCTTGTTGCAGTGCAAAACTGCTGTATTTTATCATAGTAAGTGATATGTGGGGACGTTTGCAGCTATGCCCAGCCATCTGGGCACACATGAACGTGTTCTCCCGAGTCACAGAAGAGGCCATGAGCCAGTCGTCTTTTCAAGCTTTTCTTCCCCCGATAAATGCTTTGTCCCCTCTTTTGCTTTGCAAGGCATTTCTGAACCATGTGTGGTGCATATGCAGGACAAAACCCATTCTGATGATTATGCTGTACCATGAAAAGGCATGTCACTGGCTAATAGACCATTAAAGGGTGACTTCATCTCTAAAGAAATGCCCTTACATGCTCCTCTAGCCATAGAAATGCTGTCAGTGTTATTATTTGATCTAAGAACAGTGGACAATCAAAGTTGCTAGTTTGAACTTAAACGAAGCCAGCCGTGCAGGCACAATTAAAGCGTTTTGCCATAAGTACTATTCAGTTTATTGGACATGTTGTTGTATGTATGGAGACACTGGTGTATGCCTTTCCCTCGGGCACGGTGCCTCCGGGAAGCTGGTTCTCCTTACCACCCCCAGCTGTCGTCATAAACACACTTTATAACTCCACACTTGTAACCCCCATCGAAGGATCCACTGGTTCTTTGGACTGTTTGACTGTTTCTTCTGATGTCTGCTTGATATTTTGTTGACAGGATAACCATCGTCCTGTGATGAAATATACTTTTGACACACTAAGAGTAGCATTAATAAAAAAAAGGAGGGGGGAGAGAGGGAGAGAGACAGAGGGAGAAACACAGAGGGAGAAATAGAGAGAAGGAGAGAGAGAGAAGGAGACAGAGGGAGAAACACAGAGAGAGGGGGAGACAGAGAAACAGAGCGAGAAACAGAGAGAGAGAGAGGGATAATGGAGCATTCCCCCCTCTTCTCCCTCAGTGGACCATAAGTAACAACAGCGGAGGGTTGCCAGATGTTCCAAAGCTTTATCCTCCTCCTTGCCTATCAGTCGAAGTGGCCTTGGCTCATTGGCTTTCTGCACTCGTGTGTTCGCCAGAGCAGCTGTTAGGCTGTTTAATTCCTAAACACTCATTAAAATGGTTTGTGTTCCCCATGGCAATTCTGTTAAATTAACAACTAGCTAGGGCTACAGACTGATTATGTGACCACACAGCCTGTCTTGGTTAATCGATCCCCCCCACCCCACCTTGCAAAATGGCTCCCTGTAAATTTGTGTAAAGCTAACGATTTATGTGTAGTAACGTGCGTGTGCTGTTGTGTCAGAGCTGGTGTTTTAGCGGGAGGTGGTGTCATGTTCAGCCTGATCAGCAGACCCCCCCCCCTCTCTGTTTTCTCACCGTTCCACTGCCCATTACCCGACACAACACTCCCCCTTATTAATGACTGCGTAATGGTGAAATAGTGTGGAGCGTCCACATAAAGCACACTCAGGAATCCCAGTCGAGACCGGCTACATACCAGCCACTGCACGCCCGACTTCCATCCGAAGGGTTGGGGTGATGGAGGTGGAAAAAAAGAGTATAAGGAAGTGTAAAGGTGAGGGAAGCAATGCTTTGAGAGTCTGAGTGTGTGTGTGGGGGGTTTGGGGGGCAGGTTGAAAAATACTGCCCCAGCTGATAATGATACCATTACACTAATGGAGGCGGTAAATGAAGTAGCAGGCTGACACTCTGGTTTATTACCGCGGGGGGGCACTTCCTGCTGCGTTCCTAATGGCAGGAGCTGTGAGTATCGATCAGGCCATCACTCCACTAATCCACACGCGCATTACCTGCAGCCCACGAGGCGGCATCAGTCCTGCCACTCACTCGCTGGGTAACCCCGCCCCTCCGGCACTGGTTTTGGGGATGATTGGGGGGGGGGTTGGGGTCCTGGGGGTAGCTGTTCTCAGTGGGGTTAGGACCGTTGTGATTCTCAGGAATAGGGGGCGGGATCAGGACCATGGTGATTAAGTCAAAGCGTCCGGGCACGTTTAATTAAGCAGTAAGCCATTCTCTGGTCTCCTGCCTCTTTATAGCTCTGCTGGACGGGGTTTGGGCTTAAGTAATGAGAATGAGACACTGCCTTCGCTAATGACCTTGGGCTGTAAATAAGGACAGATTCAGCTCTACAGAGAGTTGCCAGGTCTTTGTTTGGATTTCCTGTCACATGTCATTAGACTGATAGGGGCATAAAACAACCACATGCATAAGACCAGGAATTCTAGTTCACCATGTTAATAGCTTTAATATCCCACATTAAACCTTAGGCTTCAAGATCCGCAGTTGCTGTGTAGTGTGGAGCTACAGCATACGGTATTACAGCAGTAATTTCATGTCTGCATACGGGAAATTATTGAAAAAAGTAGTGCAAGAAAGCCATGCTAGCTCAGTGCGAAAGCCATGCTAGCTCAGTGCGAATCTACCAGCGGCGTGTCCGGTTAGGACGCAGCTCCAGCGCCTTCTTGGCTGCCGGTGATGGAGAGCTCTGTGTGACATTACAAGCGGCTTAAAGTGCGATTACGGAGGCTGCGGCGGTGCTCGCTGCGGTGCGGCTACACCTCTCTGGCCCCTGCGCGGCCTCCGCCCGGCCCTGCTCATCAGTCTCCGTGCCTCGCGAGCGCTCGCCCCTTTCCCCTGCCTCAGCACATCGGAGTGCTAACCTCTGCTCCGCCGCTAATCAAACGGTTTACCTTAAGGGGAGCAGTCGTTCAGACCTCTCATTACGAATGCTCCCGTAGCCATAAAGATGTATATTTATATATCTCCATCTCGCCGCCTGTCGCCGGGGTAACTAGTTATTGATCTGGATGTTTAGTCATTTCTTTCTGCTCGCCCATCAATATTCGGCTAACGCGCGCATGCTATGCTTGACCCCGGTCCCTGCCTCTGTCGCATATCCCATCGGAGTCTAGTGATATACTATTCTGAAAAGCAAATCAATGAGTGAATATGAAGTTTGCGCTGTAATATAGGGCGACCCCGGGGCCCGTGGCCCCCACATTGATCCGCTGTGTGGATTTAGACTGATTTGTCTGTCACAAGGCTTTGCTTGCTATATCATCTACACTGTGGGGGATCACACATCCCTCATGCCTCGTGCTAAAATGCGGCACCATATCTTATATTATTTATGTTGCTTTAAATTCGAAATGAGCGCGTTTGGAAATATAGATATTGCTGAAGGAGCTGGCGTAATGACAATGATATTTTATTCGTTTAAATGCCACATTTATGCGCCCTGCTTGTGAGCAGCAGTGTTGCTTCAGATGTGGCATGCGGGCTCTACTGAAGCAGGGGCAGCGTCCAGGTTCACGGTCAGAAACCTTGGATGCTTCCACAAGTCCCTCGTCGTCATCCCGTGGAATGTTCTGGTGCAGGAAACGTCTCGGCCCGTTGAAGCCCTCCATGACAGGTGAATCAGTGTAGGTCATGTGTGAGAAAGGCCACGGACATTTACATTTTTGCGCAAGCCTCTATGTTTGTGGTAGTAGGCTGTGTTCTGGCTATATTTGTGTCTGGTTCCACACACTAACTTTTCTTCTTATTGTAGGCCATGTTGAAAGACCTCCGCTTGGGAAGCATGTGTGGGGAGCTCAGCCTTTTGTAGCGGCGTGAGTAGGGGTCACCTCTGCTGAGTGTGTGTGTGTGTGTGTGTGTACTTGTATATAATAATGTGTCCTGCACATTGTGGGTTACACGGAACATGTCACACGCGTGAGTTCCCAGTCTTGCTGACCTCGTCTGTCAGCATTGGTCTGATGGGTGCTAATTTATAGTCAATAATCAATATGCTCAGTAACCATAGTTGCATCCCAGAGGACTGTTTGGATTGATCATAGGATTGATTCAGTAACCGAGATCCTGACATTTTGTCCCCTGTGTCTGTGCCAGTGTGTGTCAGTGTGTGTCAGTGTGTGTCAGTGTGTGTCTGTGTGTGTGTGTGTGTGTGATTGTGTGTGTGTGTTTATGAATGAGTTGTGTGCACATTGTACCTGCTTGTCCTCGCATCATCACTTCCAATCATATAATCTCATTTTCATAGTCTCTTTGTCATGTATCTGCCTGTGTTGACTCTGTCAGAGTGTTTCCTGGAACCCCTGTGCTTCAAAAGAGCAGAAATACTTTCACAGAGCTCACATTCACACAGGAGAATAGCAGACATTATGCAAGAGCGTGGTTCGCTCCTCTCGCGCTCCTCTCGCGATCTCTCTGTATTGTTTTATGTCTTTTTTCCTCTCACCTGCTCTGGTGCACAGCGGGGAGCATCTTTGCTGTTTATTTGTGAATTTATTTTCCTCTGCTATAGCTCACCTTGTCTTGTAAAAAGGAAACTGCCTAACATCTGCTTCCCATAGAAGGCCAAAGGGCCCATTCACTCCGGCTACAGGGGGCCTCGTTCACAAGGGCCCGTAAACGCTTGCTGTTAATTTGTACATCATAAGTTCGTTTTTATAAATGGGGTGTAGTTGGATTTGGTGTACCTGGCACGTCTGTGTGTGTGTGTGTGTGTGAGTGTGTGAGTGTGGGCGCTGTGGCCGTACCCCACTGTGTGTGTGTGTGTGTGTGTGTGTGTGGGCGCTGTGGCCGTACCCCACTGTGTGGGTGTGTGGGCGCTGTGGCCGTACCCCACTGTGTGTGTGTGTGTGTGTGTGTGTGGGCGTTGTGGCCGTACCCCACTGTGTGGGTGTGTGTGAGTGTGTGTGGGTGCTGAGGCCGTACCCCACTCTGTTGGTGTGTGAGTGTGTGGGGGTGCTGTGGCCGTACCCCACTGTGTGGGTGTGTGGGTGCTGTGGCCGTACCCCACTGTGTTGGTGTGTGTGTGTGTGTGGGGGTGCTGTGGCTGTACCCCGCTGTGTGGGCGCTGAGGCCGTACCCCACTGTGTTGGTGTGTGAGTGTGTGTGGGTGCTGAGGCCGTACCCCACTGTGTGGGTGTGTGGGTGCTGTGGCCGTACCCCACTGTGTTGGTGTGTGTGTGTGTGGGGGTGCTGTGGCTGTACCCCGCTGTGTGGGCGCTGAGGCCGTACCCCACTGTGTTGGTGTGTGAGTGTGTGTGGGCGCTGAGGCCGTACCCCACTGTGTTGGTGTGTGAGTGTGTGTGGGCGCTGAGGCCGTACCCCACTGTGTTGGTGTGTGAGTGTGTGTGGGTGCTGAGGCTGTACCCCGCTCTGTTGGTGTGTGTGTGTGTGTGTGGGGGTGCTGTGGCCGTACCCCACTGTGTGGGGTGTGTGGGTGCTGTGGCCGTACCCCACTGTGTTGGTGTGGGGGTGTGTGTGGGTGCTGAGGCTGTACCCCGCTCTGTTGGTGTGTGAGTGTGTGGGGGTGCTGTGGCTGTACCCCGCTGTGTGGGCGCTGAGGCCGTACCCCACTGTGTTGGTGTGTGAGTGTGTGTGGGTGCTGAGGCTGTACCCCGCTCTGTTGGTGTGTGAGTGTGTGTGGGTGCTGTGGCCGTACCCCACTGTGTTGGTGTGTGAGTGTGTGTGGGTGCTGAGGCTGTACCCCGCTCTGTTGGTGTGTGAGTGTGTGGGGGTGCTGTGGCCGTACCCCACTGTGTGGGTGTGTGGGTGCTGTGGCCGTACCTGTGTTGGTGTGTGTGTGTGTGGGGGTGCTGTGGCTGTACCCCGCTGCTTCAGAGAGGGAGCGCATGCCAGCTTGAGTGGAGTTGGCCGCTTGTGCCAAGAGGTAGATGAAGGCATGTGTAGACCCACCTGCCCCTGGTGCTGGGGAGACTCGGGTTCATGCCAGCTCTGCTTTATGGACTGGTTTTATGGCATCTAATGGAGTGAATAGCTTTTTGTTACCTAGGACGGAATCACCTTTTATTAGGACTAATGATATTTATGATTCTTGTAACTTTTGTTTCATTTCAGACAACAAAGCACATATCCTTGGTAAATAAGACATTTCATATTCTAGCCTTTGAAAAGATTCTTCACTGGGCAGGTTTAGTGCTAAAATATACCTGTGTCGACTCGTCAGGCAGTTGTAAAGCTTCCCGTGATTGGAATCAAATGCCTAAGGGTAAGGAAGCAGTGTAGGGGTTTTCAGTGTTGGGTGATGAGCAGTGTTGGGGTGCTCAGTGTTAGGTGATGAGCAGTGTTGGGGTGTTCAGTGTTAGGTGACGAGCAGTGTTGGGTTGTTCAGTATTAGGTGATGAGCAGTGTTGGGGCTATGGAGTATTGGGGTTTTCAGTGTTGGAGACTGAAGTATTAGGTCTGTTCAGTGTGGGGGGCTGTTCAGTGCTGGGAGGTAGGAGGGAGGTTTTGGACTATATATTTTAATAAGATGCATTTGAGTTCTGCTGGAATGGAGTCTGTCTTTCTGGCAGGTTGTCATTATTGTGTGTGTGTGTGTCTTGCTGGCATTTCTTTGCCTCATGTAATTCAAGGTTGGGATCACCATGGCCACAGGTTGATGGACAGTCTGTCAGAAGCTTGCTTTGCGTGGCTTTGCAGTTTTACTTGGGAAAGGTAAAGTGAGGGAGGGAGAGAGAGAGAGAGGCAGTGAGAGAGAGAGAGAGAGAGAAGGAGTGAGTGAGGGAGAGAGAGGTGCACTCGAGTGGTCAGTGGTGCATAACGGGCGCCTCACAGCACCGTCTCCTTTTCACTTAACCTTTAACCGATAACTTACACACACTCACACACACACACACACACTTGATTCTGGTGCTTGTCATTGGTTCCTCTGTCAAATGCAGGCTTCTTTAAGTGTTTACTTAAACTCTTCCTCTCTCTCTCTCTCTCTCTCTCTCTCTGTCTTTTACTTTCTCTTCTGCTGGCCTTGAGTTTATCCACAGGTTCTGTCAACCACATGAGCACACACAAAACATGCTCCTTTTCTGCTCCTCTGATTGTCTTTTCCAACGTCTGTCCATCTTTCTGGACATATTTTTCTTGGCCAATTTGAATATGATCAGCAGGGGCCACTATGAGGTCAGGCGCTGTCACTAAGGTGATGAGCAGCAGCAGCTGTGTGTACGTGTATCTGTGTGTGCGTCCTCATCTCCTGTTGGCTCCTCGTCTCCTGTTGGCTGTAAGGGGAGCAATCCCAGAATGCTGTGCAGGAGAGTCACGAGTTGTGTTAGGTCGTGAAGTGTGTGTGCTGACATGTGGATGTATGTGCTGGAGATATTCTCCCTCTCTGCGTCTCTGATGTATCTGCGTACTCGAGACTTATGAGCAGAGGACAGCTTTCAAAATGGCCACATTCTTTTTCCCGTGGGATCTCATTGGAGCCCTTTGAATGGGCTCAGTGTTTGCTTCCTGTAATGCCTTACTGTCTGCTTTTGAGCCCGGTTTTCTCGTCTCTTCCTGTACTTTTTTTTAACTTCCTGCTGTGCTCTTGCCTCAAGCTCATACATGTCATAACTCGCGTCAAGGAGCCTGTGACATCAGTGTCATTATCAAGAACATAACACGCAAATATGTGTTGGTGTGGTCCGGGTCCAGCTTCAGAGAGCCAGTCTCCCAGCAGAACAGCGGTCTGACAAGCGCCACCTTTACTTTGCTGCTATAATGGTGATGTTTTGACTGGATATCTTTGGGAGGGAGTTTCCTGCCAAGCCTGTTAGCTGAAATCCTAGCAAAGCTCCAGCAGGCTGAGAGGTCTCCAGGTACACACCAGCGTACACATGCTGCACGGCCGGTCCCCTCACGCCACTGACACGCCACGCCACTGACACGCTCCCAATTCAAAAACGTCATGTTGGGAGTCATTTCGGGTCGTCTGAACTGCTAATTTTAATGTGAGTTGTTCAGCTGCTGTGATGGTTTGGTGGAGATGATGCCCAGACACATCCACACACACACACACACACATCGAACTCACATGCACACACACACACACACACACACACACACACACACACACACGAGACTAGGCCCTCTATTCTACACCTCCTTTAATGCTGCTGTAGAATGTGTTGTAGACAGGGCAGTGATGTGTCACACATAGTGATATGAACACGTCTCATTATAATCCTACCATGTTGCTGTCCTGTCGTGTGCGCAAGTGTGTGTGTGTGTGCGTCATGAGTGTGACTCCGCAAGTGTGTGTGTGCGTCATGAGTGTGACTCGTCGTCCTGGCTGTGTGGGAACACATTGACAGTGCTGTGTACCCCCCCCCCCATGACGGCTTGCATGGCTCTCGCTAATCTAACCCACCGATGTCGAGCACTCTTATTACACACACACACACACACACACACACACACGTCACATCTGTGTCGCCTTGGCTGTCCCCCACGTGTCATTCCCTGCGACAGCTCGCCTTAAGCCCTTCCCCGTTCTGGAGTGTTTAAAAGTCCTTCTGTCGCCTTGCCACAACAATAGGGATTAATATAGAGGCTCTTTAAACTGTGTATTTTGCTTGTGTGTGTGTGTGTGCGCGCATGCGTGTGTGTGTGTGCATTTTGTTTTGTCATGTGTATATGCATGTGCAGGTGTGTGCGTGTGTACATTTGTGCATGTGCGTGTGGATGTAAGCATGTGTGTGTGTATGTATGCATGTATGTGTGTGTATATGTATGTTTGTGTGTGTATATGTATGTGTGTGTGTGTGTGCATGTATGTATGTGTATATGTATGTTTGTGTGTATATATATATATGTGTGTGTGTGTGTGCATGTGTGTATGTGTATATGTATGTGTGTGTGTGTGCATGTATGTATGTGTATATGTATGTTTGTGTGTATATATATATATGTGTGTGTGTGTGCATGTGTGCGTTCTCTGCCTTATCAGCTCATGCAGGATCCTGCGTCATCCTCCTCTGCCAATTACATAGCGGCTCATTAACTTCAGGGGTTTAAATGTTCCAACACTGGTATTACCACAGCGAGCTTAGTCCTTGACAGATGTAGCCACTTTAATTTGCTACTTTTTTTTGTCCTGTAATTAATTTATGTATCAACCCCTACCCCCCCCCCCCTCCACTTGTGGTAATCATCGGGGTTGCCATGGCAGTGAGAAAGGAACATCTCTTGTTGTCATGCTTGTGATATTTTTCAGGCGGTTCAGTTCGCTAATGTATTCAGTAAAAGGCACAGAGCAGATCGTTGACTCTGTGTGTGTAGACTCACAGTGTCTGACACTTTAGCCTGAAGACTTTTGACTGTAGAAACAGACAGTGTTTTAAACACCTGTGATTTTGTTTGGAGAACCTGGTGGTGTCGTGGAGGTGGAGGCATTGTAGAACGTGGAGCTGTAGTAGCACGGCTCTTCCCACACCCTGATGTTTGCAGCTGCAGTTTATGCTCAGTCTGAGCGCAGACGCGCTGGATTCATCTCTCTGTGGCGTGAGAGGCTCGTCATGTCCGACATGTCGTGCGGTGCTCCTGACATCCCTGCACTCCCCCTGCTACTCTGCCACGTTACACTCACTTCTTCCCTTTGTTTCCTGTCTCTCTCTCTCTGTCTCACTCTCTCTGTCGCTCTCTTTCTGTCTGTCTCTCTCTCTCTTTCTCTCTCTCTTCTCTTTCTGATTTTTTCCCTCCCTCTCTGAACTGTCAGCATGGCAGTGACACCCTATTAAGTGGGTGTGTGTTGGTGTGTGTGTGTGTGTGTGTGTGTGTCTGTAGTAGGGGTAAGCGTAGTAATAATGTTTGGTGATTTAATGAGTGAGTGTGTGTGTGCACACACATGATGTGTGCGTGTGTGCATGTGTGTTAAGCTACACAGGACATCACTCAGTCTGCAGGAGGCCATAACCCCTCCTGCTCCACTCCCTGCCCAGGTCGTGGTTCGACTTGACCGGGCTTGACCGCCGGACGAGGGGCATTAGCCCGAGTCAGAGTGAGTAATTATTTCTAGGCCAGTGACTATACGCAAGATGAAGAGGTTTGGAAGCGAGTGTAATGGGGGGCTGACCCCTGCTGACGCCCTCTGACCTCAACCCTCTCCCTGTACAGTACCCACAAGTCATGATTTATGCCTGACTGTGCTCACACACGCAAGCGTATGTGTGGGCGTCTGTTTCAGCTGTTCGTGGGAGAGACGCTAAGCAGAATGTGGATACTCTTGCTCAGTTCGCTTCGTCATGGCCTGCCTGCTGATTGGCTGTACCGTGGCTGATGGGAACACAGCTTTACCGGACCTTGTGCTGACCACTGTTTCTTAGTGGGGACATATTTAAAGTTTATATATAGGTTATATATAGGTTGCTGATATTATCTAGTTTTTAAATGGGATTTCACTAGTTGGAAATATGATTTTAGCCTTTTATGAAGGGCAGTTCTGCAAGTTTGAACCTTCTCACATCACAGACTTTATCAAAATATCTGTGAGTGGTACATATGAATTAATATGTAGTTTTAGTGAAGGGAGTATAGCATATGTATTCTGCTTATTGCACCTTTAATCTGGAAGTGTCTTTTTTTCTTTTAACAGCGGACACAGAAGTGCTGGTTGCTAACAGGTGTTCCACTGTAAAAAAGCCAGACGTTTCCCAGGAGAGGCACCTGTTGGAGGTCATTTACTAGAGCTGTAGGCTGTCATGTGGCAGATCAGAGGTCCAGACTAATAAATGATCTCAGAATACTGGTGCAGGGAAAAAAGTATGATTACCCTGACTGGATTTTCCCCGACTTACTTCCTTCAGATATGCTGTTTACTAACTTTCCGTACTGATCCTCCGCTGCTCGGCCAGATAGCTACTGAACTGTCACTAGGTGGCAGCTGGACATCAGAAATTCTCTCTCTCTCTCTCTCTCTCTCTCTGTCTCTCTCACTCATTGTGCCAGAAGCTCAGTAGCTTTATGTTGGTGTTGTTTCTGGTAAGGCCCTGTAACTGCTCTAGTCTAACAGGACGGGGGCGTGGCTCACGGCATCGTCCTGGGGCTCACGGCATCGTCCTGGGGCTCACGGCATCATCCTGGGGCTCACGGCATCATCCTGGGGGTCATGAGATCATCCTGGGGGTCACGACATCATCCTGTTCTGCACTGACTGGCGATCTCTGCTCACTGACTGGTACAGTAGGCGCAGTAGAACAGCCACAGTGATTGAAACCCTTTTCGAAAACAGTGCAGCATCAATGGGTTTGCGCACCATGCCAAAAACAAAAGCCGTAACAAACACACACACACACACCATCATGTTAGTGTCACTTCTGTTTCCACTGGCTCCATATAAACGTAAGTGCTTAAGGCAGGCCACTCAATATGCCAGCAGCAATTACATTTTCAAATGGGTGGGTTTGCAAACCTCAGTGGCCTAAGGCTGTCATTGCCTACCACGCCAGCGTTCTGCACAGGCACAAAGAGGATTAAGTCATTCAATCCCTGCTAGAGTACTCTCCTTTGTACAAGCTGACTGAGAGAGAAATAAATAAAGAAGCAAGATTACTACTTCAACCGGTGGGATGGGGGGGAGTTGAAAAAAAGAAAATTCATCTGTCATGTCTGCTGGATTTTGCCTAATTCTGTTTAGACAAGGTGTCTTCCTAGACTCCACTAGGAAATCACATAAACAGCGTGGATTGTGGGTCCAGGTGTGTAGGGGCTGCCTGCTGTTTAGATGATGAGGAAGAGTCATCATCAGAACTCCGGGAGTCATTCCGGAGGCTTTTCCTGTACACACACACCCCAGCCAGCTAAAGGCTGCTACATACTTCGTTCATTCTTCTGTGAATATCTGAATACACACACCACCACACCGCACCTCACCGCACCTCACCACACCACACCTCACCTCACCACACCTCACCACACCACACCACACCTCACCACACCACACCTCACCTCACCGCACCGCACCTCACCACACCACACCGCACCTCACCACACCGCACCTCACCACACCGCACCACACCGCACCTCACCACATCACACCACACCTCACCTAACCACACCGCACCTCACCGCACCGCACCTCACCACACCGCACCTCACCACACCGCACCTCACCACACCGCACCTCACCCACACCTCACCACACCACACCTCACCTCACCACACCACACCACACCTCACCACACCACACCTCACCACACCGCACCTCACCACACCACACCACACCACACCACACCACACCACACCACACCGCACCACACCACACCACACCGCACCACACCACACCACACCACACCACACCACACCTCACCTCACCACACCACACCACACCACACCACACCACACCACACCTCACCTCACCACACCTCACCACACCACACCGCACCTCACCACACCACACCACACCGCACCTCACCACACCTCACCACACCACACCGCACCTCACCACACCGCACCACACCTCACCTCACCACACCTCACCACACCACACCGCACCTCACCACACCACACCGCACCACACCTCACCACACCGCACCACACCACACCGCACCACACCTCACCACACCGCACCTCACCACACCGCACCTCACCACACCACACCGCACCTCACCACACCGCACCACACCACACCGCACCACACCTCACCACACCGCACCTCACCACACCGCACCGCACCACACCTCACCTCACCACACCTCACCACACCACACCGCACCTCACCACACCGCACCGCACCTCACCACACCTCACCACACCTCACCACACCACACCGCACCTCACCACACCTCACCACACCTCACCACACCACACCGCACCTCACCACACCGCACCTCACCACACCTCACCGCACCGCACCGCACCGCACCACACCACCACCACACCACACCGCACCTCACCACACCGCACCTCACCACACCTCACCACACCTCACCACACCACACCGCACCTCACCACACCGCACCACACCTCACCACACCTCACCACACCTCACCTCACCACACCTCACCTCACCACACCTCACCTCACCACACCACACCGCACCACACCGCACCGCACCTCACCACACCTCACCACACCTCACCACACCACACCACACCACACCACACCTCACCACACCTCACCTCACCACACCTCACCTCACCTCACCTCACCACACCTCACCACACCTCACCACCTCACCACACCGCACCACACCACACCTCACCTCACCACACCTCACCACACCGCACCTCACCTCACCACACCTCACCCACACACCACACCACACCACACACCGCACCTCACCACACCTCACCACATCACACCACACCTCACCACATCACACCACACCTCACCTAACCACACCGCACCTCAGCTGTGTGGCAGGGTGCTCGCTCGCCGTGGCTCAGATCTGTGTTTGCATCGTCACGTGATGCCTCTGTTCACAACTCTGCAGTCATTATAGTCCATGAGGTCATTTCATGACTCACGGCAGAAAAGAACAGATTGTGATGATCATTGTTAATTCCAGCTATCAGCTACAGTCATTAAGTTGTTTGATGAATGGGGCAGGTGTAGTGGGGTATGATGGAATGGGGCAGGTGTAGTGGGGTATGTAGGTGCGGGTGTAGGAGTCCTGGGAGGGGCGTGTACACCGGGTCTGGGCACAGGGCTGCCGCCTGCTGCTCACAGGGGCTTTTGTAAATACTTCAGAGAAATGTGTCTGGAAATGTCTCACTGCTTCCTAATGCAGCTAGCACCTGCTATACAGATATTGTAAGTGTGTGTGTGTGTGTGTGTGGTGGGGGTGGGTGTTCTTATTCATTTTGTGTAATCCCTCAGGGTAATACATG